>JAJKFI010000113.1:807517-841645 GCA_029204185.1 Lerista edwardsae | reverse complement strand
GGTGATTAGCAGGACAACAGAGACTGTCAGAAAACTGATGAGGAGGAGGTTACCCGGAATTTGCAAGTCCTGAAAAGGTTTGCTGACTTGCTTTCCTTGATGCTTTTGTGCAGGTGCTTAATGCTTTTGGTGATTCTTTCACATAGGTACAATATGGTTAGGCCAGCAAGAACCGTAATTACAAATTACATACAAACCCTTGGTACATACATGGGGGACTTGGTGTACAGTATATACTTTCTGGCAAGTATTGGATAAAGGATGGGAACTGAAGAGGAATATATCATGCATACAAGAAATTGTCTTCCAAGTTCACTCCTTGTATCTGGCACCCAGTATGTTTTTCAGACCAGCTGATACTAGCATATTGTGCCCTTTCTTGAACTCTAAATGGAATGGAGTATTTATAATGCTGTCAATTTACAATGTTTTGGCTTTGTAAAGAGCTGCCAATCTTAGCCTTTCAATTATGTGGCCCCTCCCAAAACATAAACTGACCCCAGACATGTTTTTGTGATTTTTCTTTTGTTTTTTTGAGGAATAGGAGATGACAGTTGGCTGAGGGAAGGTAGAAAAATGTAGATCAGTGAAATGTAGGATGAGTGTGGATGTAATTGAGAACAGGAAACACAGTGGGACAGTTACTAACTGTTTAATTAGGTTTCAGATGAATACTTTAGTGCATCTAGGGGGGATTTAGTCATGTTGATTCTTGTTAAAGTAACAAATAAATCCTCATTGGTTTTCAGTGTGGTGTGATCATGTGACTAATCATGTCACTTGGTCATTGAGCTTGGTGTCCCTTGAGCTGGAGTTACTAGCAGCTTGATTTTAAGTACTATCTATTCTACTCTATTAGGTACAATGGTATAAGACCTGTTCAGCAGAACACTCTCATATTTTTGGGCAGGAAATCATAAGATTTTAGAATCTTTCCCCAGATGCTGATCACAAGTAAGGTGCCGCTGGTGTATCAATGATACACTGGTGTATCTATTGCTTTCCTTTAGGTACATCTTCCCTTTATATCAGGACAGGCAAGGACTTCTCAGATAGTTTTGACTCCCAGTATTTTAACAATAACAAGAAAGTTGCAAGCCAACCCAAATATTCTTTGCCGTGACTGCCTCCATATTCCACCTGCAAAATATGGGTATTAATTGGACGCATTTATCCAGGTCTTTGTGTAGTTCTTCTGATCAGTTTTACAGTTTTATCTTTAAATCCCTGATCTTTAGTCAGATGTGAATTTGTGCCAGTATGTGCAGGTTATCACATGGCTCATGGGTATATTGAGTAATTGGCACTGCTCCCAAAGCCAGTATTTTGCACCTGGCTTTGGTTTGTAGACTTCAGGGTTCTAGTGAATAGCAAAATATGGTGTATATTATAAGCATCTGCCTATTGGTGCTCTGTACACCTTTTGCCATTTTTTTTTTGCAACATTGCATCATGGTGATATCATGCAAGCAGTCTTCATGTAATGTTAAAATTGGTATGTGGATATGTTGGTCCTTTAAAATACATTTGTTGGCCACATAACATTTTATCATTGGACTCAATACCTCCTATAAAATTCAGCCGGCTGTTCTGATGCAAAGCCTTATTTATTTATTTATTTATTTATTTATTTATTTATTTGAAGAATTTATACCCTGCCTTTCCCATGCCGAAGCAAATGCCCAAGGCGGCTTACATGAGCAGGCTAGTCTAAACCACCATTTTTTTCCAATGGGGTTTTTACAAATCTACAGTATTCTTGTGATGGGCCAATCCTCAGACCCAGACGTTGCCTTCACAGTGTGGTTCTCTCCTTTGGCTGCCTTTTATTCAGACTGCTTTTTATTCAGGAGTTGCATATGTTGAAAAATGATGATTAATTGCATTGCAAGTTGTTCTGCTGTCTTATCTCTTAAAACAGCAAAAGTAAAGCACTTAGTTGGTAGCTCTAATTTAATCAATTTAGCCCACTGTCTTTAGGAACCCAGTGCAACATGGGAAATGTCTATTTTCAACACATGTAAAATTAATGTTAATAAACCAATGTTCTATTTCAACAATTCTGTTTATTTTTAATATGAGGCTGTACATTCCTAAGAAAGGAAAATAAGTTCCGCTTACATCTAGCCACAATATGCCTAACAGCGCAATCCTATACTGCGCTGGAATGGCGAGGCCGATGGGTCTGTGCCATGTCCAGCGCAGTATAGGTGAGGCTCCCCAGCGCAAGGGCACATTTGTGCCCTTAATGTAGGGAAGGCGCCAGCCTCCACAATGCACTCCTTGGATCTGCGCCTGCTAAACAGCAGGCACAGATCCGAGGAGATCATGTGGCCTTAATTGGGCTGCACGGCCTCCCAAACGGGCTTAGGATTCAGCCTTACAGCCCAAAGCTCACCACCTCCCAAGCCAGCATGCCTGCTGGCATGCCCACAACCCACCCACAGCCAGCCCAGTTACACCCTCCCACTCCCTCCCTTGCACCAACATGATGCCCCCTGTGCCAGCCAGCTTCGGTTGGCGCAAGGGAGGCATGGTGCGGCATGGGTGCAACTGCCTGCAGCACCAGTCTCGTGGCCTTAGTGCAGATGGGGGTGTACCGCTCAGTGCCCCCGTATCGGTGCTAACGTCATAGCATTGACACAACAATGTTGCGTCGACACTAAGGGCAGTCCGGGATTGGGCTGCCCAGTGGTTGACTCTTTTATTATTATTATTATTTATTATTATTATTATTATTATTTATTGTCATTGTATTACACAATACAATGAAATTCATTGACACCCGGAGACCAAACCAACACACACATTGAATTCCCAACAATCCCCCCCAATCCCCACACTCCCCGCCCCCCTTCAAAAAATTCCTCCTCTGAAACACAAACATCCACACAATAGGAAATAATACACAACAGGAAATCCACACAATAGGGAATGATAAACATCCACACAATAGGAAATAATACAGTCCGACTGCCCCTATCTACTGGTACTTCAGTTCATTGTTCAATGCTGTTATGGCTCTAGAGTAAAAACTGTTCTTAAAACGTGTTGCCTCTTCAGTTGGTTATCTCTTCTTATTTCTAATGTAATTACATTTTCTAAAAATTCATGTCTTACAGTGCTTTTCAGCAGGCTCAGAAGATAGTGCTCTTAAGGGTGCAATCCAAGGGCACCCTGGAGCCAACACAAGCTGCTTGCATCAGCTCTGATCTGTTGTGAAAGTGCCATAAGGCACTTAGTGCCAACGCTGTTGCTGCAGGGCCGACACAGGCAGTAGTGTCAGCCCTGCTGTGCCGGTCGAAGCGGGTGGCATGCCGCTCTTGAGCTAGCTGAGTTCGGCTGGTGTAGGGGCAATTCTGGCCGGGGAGAGGGAGGGAAGGAAGAAGGAACTGGGCAGGCGGAGGGCGGTCTGGGATGTGGGCCAGCCCAGGAAGGGAGTGGAGTGTGGATGCAGCCATTAGACCGTATCCATGCCCCCATCCCTGGCCCGCACAGCCCCAGTTTGGGCTGCGCATGGAACTTGGATCTGCGCCTGCTGGCGCTTCCCCAGGGAGGCTCCAGTGCAGTCCCAAGCTGTACTGGCTTGTGCTGTTCCAGTGAAGTTTAGGATTGCACTCTAAGTCTTTGTAAGTTATGTCTGCACTTCTAGAGTGAACGATGTATAGGAAAATAATAGCTGTAATAATGAGAATTCAGATGGTATATGATTAGGAGAAAAGGCAGAGGCCCTCTGAGAGGCCTGTAGAATTCACATCTGACTACAGAGCAGGGATTTAAAGACAAAACTGTGGACGCAATCCTAACCAACTTTCCAGCACCTGGTTAAGGGCGGTGCTGCTCCGAGATAAGGGGACGAACATTCCCTTTCCTTGAGGGGGCCTCTGTTACTACTACTCCACTGTAGGATGCAGCATATGCCCCATTGACATAGCTAAGTCAGTGCTGGAAAATTGGTTAGGATTGCGCCCTGTAAAACTGATCGGAGACACAAGCTGCTTGTATCAGCTCTGATCTGTTGTGAAAGTGCCATAAGGCACTTTTTAATTTTGTGAAGTGACTACTTTAATGTCAGACAACCCAGCTCTTCTCAGTTGTAAGTAATATCAGCATCCTCAGTGTTTTTGCACTCCTGCATCACCCAAGCCTTAATTAGGCTGATGATTGCAAGGGGGTGCTAAAGGAGGAGACCAAAAGGAGGCAGGTAGCAGGCCTGAGGGAAAGAAGGCAGCAGGAACAAGGCTGGCTTGTTCATGATGGTTCTGTCCACTTTTGAGGAGTCCACGGGGTTGGCTTGACTGTAAAGACAGCTAGTCATGATCCCCTCATTATAGAATAACCACTAAGCTCAATCGCCATTTGATGTAGAGGAGTACAGGAAGCAGGTAGAGAAGTCCACCTGTCAAGCAAGAATTGTCTAGGACTGATTACGGAGGGAGAGTGGGGAGAAGCATCTGCTAGAAACCCTTGCGAGCAACCATTAAAGCAAACAATAGACCACATCACCCAGCATCTTCTTTTCTCTTCAGGCTACTTTCCAGTCAGAAGGCCAGATGTAGTGACAAACTTGTTTCGTTTTTCTGGGACAGTGGCAATATCACATTTGAATACTTCAAGAACTCTCAGGTTTCTGCCATTCAGACTTGACAGTTTCTTAATTTTTAATTTCAGTTAGCCCTCAAACATAATCACTTGTCACTGTGGTTTGACTTAACTCTTCAAGCATCCTCTTGGAAAATAGCACCTCAGAAATGGTTATCTGGCCAGTGGTTCTACAGCAAAGGCTGACACCAAATGTGCATTTAGTTCTCTGGAATAGCAGTCTTTTCACTCCATTGTCATCTAACCGTCCAATTCCCTGCCTGGCTCGTTTCCTGATCTGCTGTATTTAATCACAATGTGTATTGTTCGTCTTTATATTTTTAGCAATGTTTTCCTTTAATTATTTTTTCACTTGCCTTATTGTCAATGTATGTTTTTGTTTAAGCGGAGTTAACACAAACTCTGCTTAAACAAAAACATACATAGACATTAAGGCAAGTGAAAACATAATTTAAGGACCGTTCTTTCTCATTTGGCCAAGACTTCCACCTTCTAAAAAGGAACCTAATTCCCATTCCCTTACCCTCCCTACCCTTCCCAGATTGTGATTGTATTGGAAAGTGAATAAAAATTATAATAAAAAAGGAACCCAATTGTTTTTAAACAACTAATAGAGAAAATGAAAAAGTCTGCAGTTCGCAGCAAACTGGCAATGATCTTTCTCTTGTGAAATATGGGTATACAAATATTTTCCTTTATTTAAAAAAAACAAAGAATTGTCCTATTTTTGGCTTTCCCCTGTGTTAAAATGATTGTTTCCTGTGAGTGATCTTCACCAAAGCAAATGCTGCACTGGCTTTTACAATCGTGTGTGTGTGTGTGTGTGTGTGTGTGTGTGTGTGTGTGTGTGTGTGTTCATTCCCCGCTCCCCCCTGCCCCCAAATACTTGTAAAACAAAGAGTTAACATGGATGTTTCAAGAAGCAGCGTAGGAACTGTGTTTTGTCATTTGTGATTTAGAGGGAGAATTGTAGTCAGAGGGAGGACTCTGACTACAGAGGGAGGATCATGAAAGAGCTTTAATGTGAGCTGTTAGTGCTGGTGGAAGTTAATAGTCGAAGAATGAGAAGGCAAGAAAGAGGGAATGCTGCTTTGTGTTCTTTTTGGTGGAAATGCCAATTCTATTGAATTTTACAAATATTTTTCTCTTTTGAAAAGATTGTTTTCTAGAAACCAAATTTGAATGCAATATTATCATCTCAAAAAATCCATCCAGCTTGCTATAAACAGGCAGACCATGTGTTTCTCTTGTCCTGGTTGGATGCACAAATCTTCTTTATATGTGCTGCTGCTTGCCCCGTTGCCTAGACGATAACTTGCTCTTGTTGAAGATGTCTGGCTCTCGTAAAGAGTTTGACGTGAAGCAGATTTTAAAAATCAGATGGAGGTGGTTTGGTCACCAGCAATCGGCTCCTAATCTGAGTGTCGACTGCCAACAAGGAGACTTCTGGAACAGAGGACACAATGCACCTCCTGGTAGGATAAAGTTTCTTGATCCAGGCAACTTACCACTACCTTTGGCATCAATTGGGTTCCAAAGGTCCAGTCAAGTCGGTTTCCACAACTCACCTTCTTGCCAATGGCCAATGGCATCCAGCTCTGAAGTCCCTACATTTGAGTTCACTACAGAAGATTGTGGAGGTGCGCATTGGCTTGACAGACCAGATGCTGACGATGGAGCAAGTGAAGAAGAAAACGTATCTGATAGCAGTTCATGCAGGTTGTTACTATCCTGGTGTGTGGGTGTGGGTGTGTGGGTGTGTGCGTGTGCACCCAAAATTTCCACTGCATTGCTGAAAATTTTACAGATAACTATGGTACAGGCAAAGCACAGGAAATCTGACAATTGCCAGTGTACAGCTAATGTGTACAACTTTGAAATGAAGCTTTCACTACTATTGCTAATCTGTATTGAAAGTATATTGTTATTATTGTCTCTAGGTATGTCTGTGTATTTAATGCATTGGCTTTATTTATTTTAATGGCTATTGCTTCTTGTATCCTGGTTGGGAAGCGGAGTAAGGGTAAAATTTTTGTTTTTATTTAGTCTGTTCCAACTTGTATTGGTGAAACAAGATTGAGCATCATGCTGTAAAGAATATGTGATTGGCCTTAGAATATATATTTGTCATATGTTTAAATTATACTTTATGTAATGTTATGCAGTGTTAACTTGATATTTAGATGCTTGATTTTTTTATTCTATAGTATTTATATTGCAATGGAGTGATATTGCAGATATTAATTTCTGGTGGTCTGGTTAGGTTTTCCTCTTCAGTCATAAGTGCTAGAAGGGTGCTTCTCTTTCCCCACATACCTACATGCTTTAGCATCTAGATTTTTAAGACCAAGGCAGCAAATATACTACCCTTAAATCTCATTTTGCTCTTAGGCACTTGGCAATGTTGAGTGTTATAGACAAAACCAGTTGCAGATGGATAAGTCCAGTCAAAGTGTTTTGGTCTGCTTCATTCATTTTGTGCATAGAAGAATTTGTAAGGGGATGGGCAAGCAAGTTGAAGGGAAAAGAACACTGGTATTTCACTTCTCTGTCAATGTGTTTTGTTTAAAAATGCACATAAATCAATGGTCCTTTTTTCAATCCAATATGCTTCTCATAAAAACACATGTATTTCCCAAACAGTTAATTATTAGTCTACTCAATATCATAAATAATGAATGGAGCTTGCATGGCCTTGGGCTTCACAGACTGTAGTGTATGGTTTTCAGGAATATCAGCATTTTTATAAAGAGACATTACCATAACTATGCAAAATATTTTCAAGATGCCAAATGAATGCTTTGAAATAAAATCCCATTCTTGGAGAGACGTTCCTCTGTGTAGAACAGTGAAAAACAGTGTGCGCATATGCACGTGTACACACAGGCACAGAGTTCTGCACCGCACAAATGCTGACTTATGGGCATGACCAGGGCTGTGTTTCTATGCAGTGGAAGACAGGATAGGGAGCAGGTACATTTGCTGTTATCATTTGCATACAGCTTTCTGTGGCTGCATGAATATATGCTATCATGCAAGGACACCACTGCCAGTCCTATCCATGGAAACCCCCAGACACACAGGTGTCTGTGATCATAATTCAGGACATGCTCAGTATTACGTCTGGATAGGCCAACTTAACAAGAGGCCCCACCTTGTGAGACATTCTGTGTGTGTGTCTGAAACCCCATGGATTAAGTAAACCCATGTTACTTAAACTTTTGGTGTTCAGGAAGCTGATGTGATCAGACGGTGCAGAACCACATTAGATATAGAAAAATGCTTGCCTGCACACAGTGGGGCTTCTCCATTTCTGTGCATTCACATGTGTTATATAGTTATTTATGCTAGCTCTACATCAGAGTGTTTATGAAGCTGAACAAAGCTTTGAGGACTGCTTTTCAGGTTGTGCAGGTGCTAATTTCAGGAAGAAGAGACTTGGAGGGACTGCTAGACGTAAGGAGCTGGGTGTGCGCTGCTGTTAGCCACTCTGAGAGCCTGGACTACAGGGTGGTGTATAAAGTCCATAATAAACAAATAATATTTAGAGCCTAGCCAAAGTTCCCAAGCATTTTTTAAAAAGGGCAGATAGCTGCTGATTGAGGCACAAACTAGTTTCTGACCTTCCTGTTCCAAGGACTGGTTTACAGCCTGTGGTACAAGAGAATGACAAGAATTCCCTCCATCCATTATATTGCTAATTTTGAAGAGAAGCACATGGGTAGAACAGCTCTTAACCCTATTTTTCTCCTAGGTGTTTTGGGGTTTTAAACCCTCTGGAAGAAGGAAAGGAAGCTTGACTTGCTGGCCTCAGCCTTGGCAATAGCTTCTGTGTCTGAATCACCTGCTGCTCTGCTTCTAGCTGGTGTAGGAAGATAAGCTGGAGGTCACTGCTGCTTTCCTTCTTCCATTCACCTATATATCTTTTTAATAGGCTGTTTAATTTTGAGACCTAATTATGATCACATAAATGCCAGTGCCATTAATTGCATCTTTGCTGAACAATTAACTACTTTCCCAGCACAAAATGTTCATTATCATGGTGTTCTGATAGACTAGAGAGATGTGTTTGAAGCTCATAAAATGATGCTTCTTCTTCAATGTTTCTTGGACTTGTATGATATATAATTGTTTCTGATTCTATAAGCAACTTTTGAATATGTTCTTATATACGCTCCAGTCGAAAGAGACTTCGGATTTGTTTTTCTTACATACAGACTTCTTTAAAATATTGTCCTTTTAATGAGAACTTTTTTCATTTGATACATCTATCTATATTTTCAACTACAGCAATACCTTGCACTTTCATCTGATTAGGGTCCAGAGCATGGATGAAAGTAAAAAATTGATGAATGTCAAAGCATAGCCTTATTTATTTTGGCTGGTGAAAAACATAAATAACTATATAACACATGTGAATGCAAGTGAAACCTAAACAGAAATAAAAAATAAACATAAAACCATCAACAAATAACATGGCAGGTTGGATTATATCGGAAAGACGAAAGCACACAGACAAAATTTGAAATGTGGCTATTATTGGAAATAGCTGAGGGCCTAATCCTAACTCTCATTGTGGGCGGTATGCTTGTACTGCTTGGACAACTGTTGCACCGTAAAGCTCTTCCAACACCAGCAGTAAGCCATGGCAGTGCCAGTCACATGTGCCCTGGAGGGAGCACCGGTCGCCGGTAAGCGATTAGTTCGCTGCTCACCGGCAAAGCAGCCTCTCAGGGTGGGGCAGGAGGGCATTATGGAGTGGGGCAGGGGGGAGCGAGAGCGGGACTGGCGGCAATAAGGCCATGTGGAGTCCCTTGCTTCTGTGCTGACTCATTGCCTGCCTTGCACTCTTACCATGGAGAAAGGGGACAAACTTCCCCTTTCCCTGCGAAGGCTCCCTTCACAGTTACCTGGCTGCGCTCCCGGGCAGTCAGCCATTATAGGATTGTGCTGTCAAAGAGCAAAGCAATGAAGGTCAAGGGGATGGAAGTCAAGGTATTGTTTGTATTACGGGTATAGCACTCTCATATGAAACAGGAATGCAAACATTTACCTGTTTTAAACTAAAATACTTCCTTACATTTCAAGCTGATCTTCTCAGATAGTTGCTCCAGGTGGCTGCTTCTGCCCCAAAACCAAGGCACGGAACCTGCTGGGTGATGGACAGCAGAAGTGGCTGCCCAGGATGACTTTCTGAGAAGATCAGCTTGAAAGGTAAGAGGCAGCCCTGTGGAACAGTAAGTGCTGTGCATGGCAGGGAAGGCTTTTTCCAGGTGCTGGATTGACCCATAGGCCAGGGTTTGGTGCTTACTGATTTATTAAATAGGATTGCAAAGACAGTATGCTTTGTTGAAGAAACCCACATGTCTTTGGTGATGGGAATGCAAAACTTGCATACTGTAAGAATTATTACTAGAAAATTATTTCACCTTGTTCATTATTAGTAGAGATATCCAGTTTTTTCAGTTGCCACGTTGTATGGAAGAAGCTTTTTAAGAGCTTTCATCAAAGTGAAAAATCTCAAATTCATCTTTAGTTTTTCTGAAGTGTATGATTCAAATATATTTTCAATTTATTTTTGTGAGCGCAATCCAAACCCTGGGCTAGAATAAGCATATGTTTGCCCCATATCCAGCTGGGGCATGGATGAGCGAGTTGCATAACTGCAGTGTCAGTTATTCTCAGGTATGAGAATGCCCCACTCCCTGCTACCATTCCCCTCACTTCTGTTGTGATGGCACATGCAAGAGGATGATGGATGATGGTCTCAGGTGCTGTGGTTCTAAGCCTCAAATGGCTTTAAAGGTCAAAACCAGCATCTTGAATTGGGCTTGCTCCATTACATGTCTTTGTAAAACCCATATATCTATATGTTATTCTTCCAGGACTTCCAACAGCAGTCAGACTCTATCATCTTGTCATACTATGGAGCCTTGTACATCAGATGAATTTTTTCAAGCACTCAATCATGCAGAACAAACTTTTAAAAAGATGGAAAATTACCTAAGACACAAACAATTGTGTGATGTGGTATTAGTTGTTGGTGATCGCCGGATTCCAGCACATAGGTAAATATGCACTTGTAAGACATAACTTACATAGCTCATGTGACAGTTACATCCATCCAAGTTACAGTTAGGGTTTTTTTCTACCAGCTGTGAAGGCAAATTTTAGCCAAAATAAATCTTCATAATATTTCTAACATAATATTTTACTGATCTGGTGTGCCTATTTCATAGGTATTTCATGTTGGTGAAGAAATAGATGTGGGTGTATACTAGTTACCCCAGTTTATAAAAGCCTGTTCGCATTTCAGTTAGGGTGCAACCCTAACCTGTGCTGGAAGAGCACAGGCCGATAGGCCTGTGCTGTATCCAATGCAGGTGGGGACTGCACTGGAGCGTCCACAGAGCAAAGGCACATTTGTGCCTTTGCCCCAGGGTAGGCGCCAGCCGCCCTGATGGGCTTGCTTGGATCTGAGCCTGCCGTATAGTTCCTAACGGCTCCACCCTCCTTCCTGGGCTGGGCCGCCTCCTGGCCAGCCCACCCTGCCCTGTTCTGCTCAACCCCCTCCCTCCCTCCACCAAGAAGAGCCGCTGTGCTGACCAAACGCAGCAAGTGCAGCGGTGCCTTACCTGCTGGCTGCTCTGGCACTGCAGCATCAATGCAAGTGCTCACGTTGATGCTGTGCATCCTGCGCTGGCATGCATGTGCTTTGCAGCACATGTGCGACAGTGTTGGGCCGACACAAGCCGCTTGCGTCAGCCCTAGGGCATGCTTGGATTGCGCTGTTAATTTACATGCTCCAAAGGAACCAACCTGTGTTTAGAAACAGGCTGATGCATGCCGAGTGGCTCTCATAGTAATTGGAAAAAGTGGTAATCCCTTTGGGAGAGTACTTGATCCAGTAGGACAGAAAAAGGTAACAGACTCTGTTGAAGTGCTCCCTTTCTTCCTATCCATCTAAAAGATAATTAGCACTGTCCATTTTGATACTGCTAATCATATACTTTTTGATTTGATACTGCTAATTGGGGAGCGGTACTGATATATTCATAGGCTACAGTGATGACCATAATTACATAGCTATCTGTATTTTGTTATGATGACACAAGTTTATATTTTACAGGAAAAAACTTGCTACAATAACATTCAACAAGTATGAAAATTGTCCATATTTTAATTACTAAAAATAACCCTGCATAAGTTTGTTCTCTATGGATATTTAACGGAATGTGTTAGGACTTGGACTCCTTGTAGATGAATTAAAGTATTTTCAGTTTAAATTTGGATGTAGGGCAAGGGCTGTCAACACAAAATTAGACAAAACTGAAGAAAGAAATACTAGACTTGTAGAAAGGACTAGAAATGGTAAGAGGTCAGTGAGGAAATGGTTTATATGAGCAGACCTAGAGGGAAATGTTGAACAATACAAGGAAAGACTTCATTGAAGCCTGTAATTCTGCTGATAACTGCAATTATGATCTACATACCAAATTTCAGCTGTTGAATTGTATCTAATTTGTCTTATTTAAACACTCATCAATATTCTTCCTTCAAAGAGCAAAATAACAAACCAGTTGGCAATCAGCTTGATTGTTGCCCCTTCTCTTAACCCTCTCCCTATTTCATATGGCGCAGATTGGTGTTGTCCTCTGTCTCAGACTACTTTGCAGCCATGTTTACTAATGATGTAAGGGAGGCAAGGCAAGAAGAAATCAAAATGGAAGGTGTGGAGCCAAATGCACTATGGGCTTTGGTGCAATATGCATATACAGGTAATGAGATAAAATTAATAAATAAATTGTATTTAATTTATCCATGTTCTGTGCTTGTGAATGTTGAATTCTGTTGTATGCAGAGTTTGAAGACTGGATAATCTAAGTGAATTTATTTTTCCCAGTCATTTGGAAGAGAGGGTAGAATAGGGATACAGTACCTCATTGTGAATTTAATTATACATCCACAGGAGTATCACTTAATAGCTCACAACAACTAATAGCCATTTCTGTGTGTGCATGTTGGCCCTTCTTCATACTCTTAAGCATAAGGGATTTCAGATTATAATCTGTATTAATTGAATGGGATCTTAGATTCGGCTCCTGTATAGTGTAGTATGGCCTTGGTGTTGCTGTGTATCAGAGAAGGAGACTCCCAAGAGAAGGCAGGCTGATCAAGGGGAGTGGTTCCTAGCAGTTGGTGCACATGCATCCCTTGCTGCTCCCTGCTTTCCCTGTACTGGACCAGCAGCTGAATGGAAAAAAAAACAGTTTGTGTGTTTAAAAAGCAATTATAATTTATAAAAATGTGCCCTTGGGATAAAAACACATAACACTGTTTTCTACACTTTTCCTCCTTTGGGGAGGGGAATGAAATCTTTAAGAAAAAGGTTTAACACCTCTATTTATGAGGCAGTGTAATGCTGAGTACCAGATTCTTAGGGGGGCAGGGAAGCAAAAGGGAAGTTGAACCTCCTTGTTCGACTTGTGAATTTTCAGAGGCATTTGATTGATCACGATTGGTACTCAAACCTTTTAGCATTGGGACCCACTTTTTAGAATTTCAATGTGTCTGGGCCCCACCATAAGTGCTGTTGTGGTCAGAACTGCTGTCACTGTGATGTCAGAACCTGCTGCTTTCCTGAGAATGCTGCAATAAATCAGATTATTTATCAGCCATTTTTCAATAGCAAAGTGAATCAGAAAGAAAAAAGCCCATTTACCATCTTGAAACAAGCAAAAAAAAAAAAAAAAACACCACACAGCCCTCTTCCGGTCCAGTGCCCCATCTTCCCATATTTTCAATGAAGGGTGTGCGACGCACCTGAAATTGGCTTGGGGGGCCCAACCCACAATTTGAGAAACACTGGGATAGGGATCATGGACTAGATATACCTTTAGTCTGATCAACAAGTACTGCTCTTACATTATTGTTTTCTAAATATTTCTAAATATTTTAGGTCGCCTTGAATTAAAAGAAGACAATATTGAGTGCTTGTTATCTACAGCTTGTATTCTCCAGCTCTCTCAGGTTGTAGAAGCTTGCTGTAAATTCTTAATGAAGCAGCTTCATCCATCAAATTGCCTTGGAATTCGTTCATTTGCTGATGCACAGGGTTGCACAGATCTGCACAAAGTGGCACACAATTACACCATGGTATGTTATTTATATGCATTTGCACTTCACTTATTGATGGTTTTTGTTTTTAAAGGATTAAAAACATTATGGGTTTAAAAAATTATGGGTTTAAAAAAGAATCATACATCTCAGAATTCATGATCTAGAAGTACCTGATTGGTTCATGTCTTCGTTCTGTTAGGTGCTGAGTTGTCCTATGCAAGCTGCTTCAGGCGCAGTCCTAACCAAATTTCCAGAGCTGGGGTAAGGGAAATATAGCTCCAAGGCAAGGGAGCAAACATTCCCTTACCTTGAGGAAGTCTCCAAGATTACTATCCCATGGCAGAATGCAGAACATACCCCATTGGCACAGCTATGTCAGTGCTGGAAAGTTTGTTAAGATTGTGCCCTTAGCTCCTTTCCCTACCACTGTATAGAATGTATATAATGAAATTCAGTACTAACCTTGGCCTATTGTATAGGGTTGTGATAATGATTACCAAGGTAATTTATGTGAAGCACTTCAAGTACTTAGAAAGAGCACTTATATATAGAAAGGAAGAAATAATATTCCATTGATTGATTAAATCAGCAAACTTGGGGCAAGTTGACATGAAGTAGAGAGCAGTAAATTTATAGCTATTTGACAAACTGAATTTATCCAGGGGTGTACTATTCAACTTGTGTTCCATGCTGAATTTCCATGCTGAATTACATTTATACATACTGAAACTGGCCTTAGGAGCCCTAAGAAATTGGCAGATACACCATGAAGTTTTTGTTGCATAAAATATACATGTACATTCTGAATACCTATGTATGGAATTTAAAAGATGTTTTCACACAAAAGTAGGAATATTGAAGTAGTATCTTTACCAGTCAAGATTCTAGGGCCTGCTACTATGATTGTATCATAAAAGAATAGTTGCACTCTTGTTCTTGGGTTGTCTCTGTTTTAATTCTATTGAAGTTAATTGAACTTCATTTTATGTGAAAGGTGAACTTCATTTTATTTATGTGAAATAAAGGCCACAGCAAGATCTTCTACTCCAGACATTTGTAGCTTTTTCCTGTTGTACAGACTCAGAAGACAATGTATTGAACAGAGGCCTTCCATTATCAGGCAGGATGGATTTTGGCAACATTATTAAGTAGTTTTCTGATTATGCACACAAAGCATTTTTGTACTTTACAACTCTACCCTACCTTGCCTTTGACTGCAGTTGAACACTAATCTGATTAACAGATGGTATTTCTTCTCTGGTTTATACTAGTCTCTTAATCTGACCCATCAAACAGAGACCTAACAGTACTTGGTACATCAGAGATAAAATAAACAAAGCATCATGTCATGTGGTCTGGTCTCATGGTAGCACACTATTCCTTAAGAACATGAGAATGAAAGAAGAGCCATCCTGGGTTTGATTCTTTTGTATCTGGGTTGTTATTTTTTATTTTTTATTTTTTTTGGATTTTGAATAGAAAGTTATTTCTTTCTAGAAATAGAAAGTTATTTCTTTTTGGATTTTGAATAGAAAGTTATTGCTAAATACATGTAATGGTGTTTCCAGTAGTGGCCAGCTGAATATTTCTGAGATACAAGCAGGACATGAAGGCAGCTGTCCCTTGTGTGCCTATGTGGACGCATGCATGCACACCCATAGCTGGTTTGCTCCAGCATCTGAGGCATCAGTACCTCTGTAACATGTTGATTCTGATTAACTACAATAGTTTATCATCATTGTTATTATCTGTTGTTTAATGAATATCTGCTTCCCATTTAAACAGTGTCTTGTGGCACCTTAAAGATGAACACATTTATTGTAGCAACAGCTTTCATGGGCTTTAGTCCACTTCACCAGATGGATCTGATGGAGTGTAGTATTTGAAAGCTTATGTGACAATCAATGTCTTTGGCTTTAAGGTGCCACAAGTAACCTTCTCCTAAGACTAACATGGCTACCCATCTAAAAGTTGTTTTCTTTTTAAAATCCTTTGTACTAGGGCCATTGTCACTTCTTGTGTCAGTAAATTCCATAAAGTTAATTATGCATTGTAAAGAAATACTGTACTGTCTTTTGCTTGTCCTATATGTAAGAACACAAGTGGTAGCACTACAGAAATTGGTAGTTTATTACCAAATCACATAGGGCCAGTTTAGCATTTGGCAAACTGGCAAGGACTCCACATTGTGGGCTACTGTAATATTTAGAATGGTGCATTCATGCCTGGATTCTACACACTGACTTAACCCATTTGGTTAAATGCATGCAGAGGACCAATCAGTTTTGTTGGGTAATCTTTTGTCCTAGAACCTTGTGTTTGATCCTTTGCATTTACCTCCCCAGGTTGCTGAAGATACAGTTAGACCAGTGGTTCCCAAACATTTTAGCACTTGGACCCCCTTTTGTTGAGATCCACCTTCATAAGATTGAGGCCATTCTGGTGGCGTTGCATTCCTGTTTGCAATGGACTACTCGGTGGACTTTGCAGTTGCCTACTCATGAGGAAACATGCTTATGTAGCTCAGGGTGCAATCCTAAGCAGCGCTGGACTGGCGGGGCCGACGGTGAGGCCGACTCTGCTTAGGATTGGCTGCTCAGGATTGGCTTCAGCCTCCCCTATCTGCTCCTCGGATCTGCGCCCGCTAAAGAGCAAGTGGCGATCCGAGGAGACTGTGCTGCCCAAATCGGGGCTGTGTGGCCTCGCTGACGGGCTTAGGATGTGGCCGTCCAGTCACCTCCCAAGCCCACCCAGGTCCTGCCCAGTTTCCCCCTGCCCCCCAATCCCCGTCCCGATACTCGGCAGAGAATCCCTTGCACCGACCGTCTTCGGTTGGCACAAGGGAGGCTCTCCGTCGGTGCTCTGAAGCCGACACTGCAAATAGTGTCGGCTTCAGAACTTTAGCGCCAACGCGGGAATGCTGCTCGGTTCCTACACGCCAGCACTCCCCCCCTTGCGTCGATGCAATGGCGTTGCGTCGACACAAGGGGCACACTAGGATTGTGCTGCCCGTTTCCATCAGGCTCCTTGTCAGCTATCAAATAGTCAGTTTTGCAACCCACTCACGGGTCCTGACCCACAGTTTGGGAACCAATATATTAGGCAGTTTACTTTATTACATTCTTCAGGCACAGTTCAAAGTAATGCAGGCAGAGTGTCAGAGTACAATCACTTTTATATGAAGACCAGAGGTGTGGGCCTGAGTGGCAGTATGGGATAGGCAGACTCTGTTGAGCTGGCTGTGTGTGCACACGTATAGATGTAGGAAGGAGGAGGCAGGGCTCTTTTGCACAGAAATACTGAACCCATGATATGTGGTTTCTTCCCTTTCTGTCTCTTTGCTATGGGGAATGCAAGAATCAGTTACTAACATTGTTACTATGCTAAAACTTCTCATCTCAAGGATTTGCCATGTAAGGTACCTTTTCCATTTTGTGCAGGGATTCCAATTCTCTATTTGTTATATATCTACAGTATTACCAATGCACAATTTCCTCCTCTGTTAAGGGTTATCATCACAATAGCTCCCTTAAAGTTATAGCCACAGAAATAACTGCTTTGAAGTTGTTGACACTGAAAAACCATTCAGACAACTTTAATAGTTTGACTGAATTAAATTTAAATTAGATGGATTTTTAAAAACTATTTTCCAGAATAATTAGTTGTACTAGATGGATCCTTCCCATGGCCTTTTTAAAAAATGTTGTTTAGTTCCAACTGAGACATGAAATTGAATTTTAGTAGTAATGAGTAATACAGAAGCAGCTTCTTTGATTTGAAACGAATGTTGCCATGGAAACAGAATAGAAATGTATAGTCCAATTGAATCTTCATTAGAATAAATCTTCTGGTAATTTCATTTGCTTAAAAGCTGCTTGAAAGCAGAGAAATGTTAACACTAAAACAGCAGCCATTTGATGTTGATTTTTTTAAAGTATTGTAATATGAGTTAACTGTACCTATGCCACCTCTAAAGTCTGTATCTTATTGCAGTGAATTATGCATGCACTTTATACTTTACACAAGTACAGTTGTGGAGTGTTCATGTGTGTTATATCTCCATACTGTTTCTTTGGAAGGCTTTTAAAATGTGAATAGAATTAATGTAAAATATTTATATTCCAATTTGAATATATTTTTGTGGTTTTGTTGCCTGTGGTCCATAAGCAGCTTTTATCCAAGTACCTGTTATCATATCCATGAGTAAAGCTTCCATTCACATAAAAATACTTGCTGTTGATATGAAATTCTGAGTTTAATAAGGCAGCTTCTTACTTACTTTTAAATTAGAGGAGCAACCTGTGTGCAGAGCTAACAGTGGATCAGTTGTCATGGATATTTCTTGATTTAAAAGACGGTTGAGTGAGGAGTCTCAGAGGACTCCTGTCAACTAATAGGTTGTTCACTAGTTAAACAATGCTTTTAGTATCTCTTGAAAATGTTGTCATAGTGTACTACAGTTTGAAATGTAAAATAGAATTAAATCAGATTTCTTACTGTCACTTCACCTTATGGGACAAAAAGAAAACAAACCTGTGACTGCTGTAATGGGTTTATTTTTGAAATACAAATTTAATGTGAAACTATAACTATACAAGTTTCTAAAGCTGTTCGATGTGGGCCCCTCCCGTGACACGGCAAATGTCTATGCGGTAATCCAATTCCTGCCACACTTTTGCTAGCATATCCGGTGTTATTGAGTCCAACACGTCACTTATCCGCTGCTTTAATTGCTGTAAGTCCTGAGGAAGTGGGGGGCATGAACACTTTGTCCTTCACATACCCCCAAAGGAAAAAATCGCACGGCATTAGATCTGGGGATCTGGGCGGCCAAAAAGGTAATGGCACATCTTTTGACACAGCACGGCCAATCCAGCGATGGGGTAGATGATTGTTGAGGTAATCACGTACGTCGTTATGTCAATGCGGTGGAGCACTTTGTTTCTGACAGGTGGTCGTCCCCTGCTTTTTCCCTTGCATAAGCAGCCCATCTCCTCAAACTGCTTCATCCACCTTATGATGTTGTGACGATGAGGTGGTTCTTTAAAAAATTTGGTCCGGAAATGTCTCTGAACAACGACAACTGATGAAGTTTTTGCGTATTCTAACACACAGTAAGCTTTCTCTTGCTGGGATGTCGCCATTTTGAATAACAGCGCCTCTAGTGACGATTTCGATAATAGCAGACTTTTCGTTGTTGCCAGATAAAACTTGTATAGTTGTACTTTCACGCTATATTTTTATTTTCAAATTAAATCCATTACAGCAATTTAACGTTGCTTGCCTTTTTGTCCCATTCATTTTGAATCACCCTGTATAATTGCCCAATCCTATTCAGACGCTGTGCTGAGATCGAAAGGACGCCAGTGTGACATCCATCTTATCGTAGGCACTGTTCCAACTAAGCTGCATAGCTTTGCAGCCACACAGCTCAAATTGGAGGCCTGTGCAGCTTCTGTGAGGGTGTTCCAGAAGTCATTGCCAAGTATTCTGGACTTGCTGCCACCTTGCTCCATTGAGGCTCCGTGCACTCCCTTTGGCAATTACAAGGAATGCTGCTCCTAAGCCCATCTTGGCAGTGCCGCTCTGACGGCACACCAATTCAACAAGGGCCAAATGCCAAGCCTCTCCTGGCAAAGCAAGAGTGCCACAGCCCTTCCCAGTAACACACCAGCTTTCATGGGAACACTCATCTAGTTTGTTATCCACAGAGTGGTCTTGACAGCAGCATGTCATTGCTGTGACATCAGTGTGTCATGTAAATGTACGCTATGTACACTTTGGATGGAGGAGTACACACTTTACAAATGTATCAGTCTCACATTATGCATATATCCATCTCTTTTCTCTAAAAGTGGATTTTTCTTTATTCTTTCATTTCTAGGAGCATTTCATGGAGGTAATTAGAAATCAAGAGTTTTTATTGTTGCCAGCCACTGAAATTGCAAAGCTTTTAGCAAGTGATGATATGAATATTCCTAATGAAGAGACTATTCTAAATGCATTGTTAACATGGGTCCGACATGATTTGGAACAGAGAAAGAAGGATCTCAGTAAACTCTTGGCAAACATCAGACTGCCATTACTTGCACCACAGGTAGAGTGCTGCAATTTGTATAGCTGTTCATTCTTTTTCCTCCTTACGGTATAAAGAACTTGAAGTTATATGATGATATGACTTGGCTGTCACTTACCTACCAAACTTGCTATGAATGCTGAACTACAGCTATGAATGAGCTACTATTAAATTATGGTTTGGCATTATGAAAAAGAGCAGCTTTAGATTTGTGAACCCTTGCACACTTAGATTAGTAGTTTCCTGGATTTGACAGAACAGCTAAGTATGGTTTGCCATAAGCTTGGAATGGAAATCTGATTTCCCTACACAAGTGGAGGAGAGAGGACATCAGATAAAGGGTTAACATTATTCATGCTTGCAATGTTAATTGCAAATGATAGCTTTGCATTACACCTGAATTGTCTAGATTTTTGCAAGGAGATCAGTTTATTAATATAGTGTCACCAATGCATGTTGTACATAAGCAAAACATATCTTTGTCTGAGGACTTGTAATCATGATGTTTAGCATTGGCTTCCCATTTTTCTCATGAAAATCATGTTGTGTTTCTCTGTACTAAGAACACCCAAGGAGAGACTATTAGAGGTGTTCATCAGACAAAGATTTTAACGTTCATTTTTAAAAATATAATTTATGTGAAGAAAGTTTAATTACATCTCTAGTGTTTTTTTTTTGGCTTCTGTACAATTTGTGACCCACCAAGATGGAAATCACCAGGTACTTGATAAACCTTCTGATTATGTTCCTTACCTCGCACTGCAAAAATACAGACAGTGACATGGAGCAGACCATGGCTTAGTGACATTGCAAACCTGCTTTAGATTAAGATTTGATAATAATTTGTAGTTATGTATGAAAAGCTATAGGGCACAGCTCTGTGCCTTAGATGTATTGGGTCAGTTTTGTTATTTAGTCATCTACTTTGTGCTTCCTCTAATACATTATAGGGAACTTTGATCAGTTGCAGCATGAGCTGAGTGTGAGCCATTAACACTAGGTAGACTTATTTTATTAATCTGCTTTCTATGAATGCTAAGTTGAAACATGGATACTTATTCTTTTGAGATGCTCTCAGTTTATGTAACATGTATGTTCTGTATTTGTTGCAGGTTAACTGATAGGTTCATATTTGCACTATTTATACCAGGGTTCAAACTCTCCAGGAGAGTAGGGGCCTCTGAAAGTTTGTGTGTGGTGGAGTGGAGAGATGGCATGACAGCACCTCCAGGATCTTGCTGCGAAAAAGGGTTTTGTTTTACTTACGTCCAAAAACGGAAGTGGGTCCTGATTGCTTCAGGGAGCCATTTTGAGGCATGGGGAGGCCTGCATCCTCCAGAGAGTCGGTGCTGCCCCACCAGCTAAAACAAAACCTTTTTTTGCATCAGCAGTGTGATGCCGCAGCTGCGATGTTGCCATGCCTATTGAGGGACAGCGACTGGGCTTCCCTTGAAGGTGCATGGCAGAGTAGCGCAGTAGTTCAGGAACACTGGCCAATGGTCCACAGTGAAGGAATACAGACAACAGCAGACTTCTTTCAGTAAATATATTTAGAAGTATTTACAGCAACAGTGTTCAGACAGCTGTCCAGCAGTATCACAGATCAGGGTCAGAGTAGAGAAAGCGAGAGAGAAAGGGAACTTGCCCACTGCTTTTTATACAGCTGTCAGCCAATCAGTTAATACACTGTGTCATCTAAACACAGTCAGCATGACTCAGCAGTTACAGAATAATTACAGACACCTGTTCTGTTCACGTTGGTAAAGTCTGCTTTCCTTTCAATATCCTGACAATGCATCGTAACACCCCATTTTGGGAACCTCTGATTTATATTATTCTTGAGAGAGGCCTTGGCCTATTGTAGCCAGATCTTCCCCACTGATGTACACTTATTTGCTTACACTTATTTGTCTTTCTCTTCTTTTTCTAGTTTTTGGCAGATATGGAAAATAATGCACTCTTTAGAGATGACATAGAGTGTCAAAAACTCATTATGGAAGCAATGAAATACCATTTGTTGCCAGAGAGGCGACCCATGCTACAAAGTCCCCGTACAAAGCCTAGAAAGTCTACAGTTGGTGTGTTGTTCGCAGTTGGTGGCATGGATGCAACTAAAGGTATTGATTTAGCATGACCAAACAGAGGGATGAAGACAGAAATAACATTTTTTGAGCAGTGGAGCCAATTTGGAAGTGTTTTTCCTATTCAGTTCAAAATGTGTCTGGTGTGCTTCTAGATCAAGAGCTTAGAAAATCTGTTTGACGTTAGAGTTCAACCAGAGGAAAGATGGATTGGGCCTATTGGTTAGAACAGGTAATATCATCAGCACACCTGTTCCCAGCCTTCAAACTCTGGAGCAGCTTTAAAACCTAACACCAACATCTTAAATGTTGAGGACTTATATTAATAAGATGAGATATGGACCAATGTACATGTGCTGCCTTTTAAAGAAAAGAGGTTTGTCCACCTGATATGTAGGGAGGGGCAAAGCTGATGGATGAACCAATGTTTGAATACATTTATGTATGTCATGCAAATTGGAAAGCCAGGCTTACAATGCAGGCACAGAACCTGCTGTGACTGCTCTTAAAATCTTACATCTGTCCTCACTGAATAAGATGATAAGTATTTGAAACGTGTATTGGAATTATTGGTATATGAGGTTTGTATAAATACACCAATCTTACATTAACCACCAAATTTGTTCTGGTTTGTTTTGTAAATGAAAGTAGAACAATGTTGTAGGAAACAAAAGGTTGACTGATTTTGATTTTATTTTACTTTACCACTGTGTCCACAAATATTCAATGAAACAGAAGAGAACTTGTCATCCTTGACAGAAACTAATACATTAAAATGTAAGAAGCTGCTTGCAGAATGTACTCATTGGTATGTATTTTAAAAAGTTACTAATTTGATGAAAGAGCTTATAAAGGTTGCTCAAGTGACCTTTCCTGCTGTATTGAAAATATATGCTGAAAGTAGTTGAACCTGGAAGTGCATATTCATTCTAGCTTCATTTAACATTTATTACATGATGAACATGCACTATTGAATGATGAAGAACTGATGTTAATGAGACTGCAAATGTCAATTTAAAAAAAAAAATCTTCTGATGCTAAATAACTGACAGCCCAAGCCTAAAAGGCCCAGGCAGAAGCGGAATGCATGTTCTGCTGGTACTGATTACCATAAAAGGCACTTGGGCATCATGCACAGCCATACAATGCCAGAGCACCAGCAAGAAGGCCAGAGCCTTCCCATGCACTCCAGAACAACTGGATGCCATCACCGAAGGAGGTAAGGGGGGCGGGAGAGGGAGGAACTGGGGCAGGTGAGGGTGGAAAGAGTACCAGCCATCCAGTGGTGTCATCCAAATGATTTAGGAACAGGTACTCACTTTTGATTGGCACTTGTCGGGGTCCACCCACCAGAAGTGACGTCATAAGCCGGAAGTGATGTCGTGGCAGGAAGTGAGGTCATAGCCGGAAGTGAGGTCATGATTGTTGCCATGGATGTGGTCATGTTTGTAATAACTTCAGCTTGTGGTTAGTGTTGATTTAACTTCTATTGCTTTGCTTTCTAGAGATGTGTCTAGACATATTTTGCTTCAACTGTTCCCTGGTTAAATAGCAGGCTAGACTGTACTAGATTGTGAGCCGTTTTTTGGAAAAGGGAGCCATTTAACTTTAATGTTAAATGCAAGGAGTCGGCAAGGAGCAGCGGGGGGAACGGGCACCCACCGGGCCGCGTGACCACGTGGGCACCCGACCGAGCACCGGGCCAGCTGGCAAGGAGCAGGAGGGGGAACGGGCGACCAAAAAAAGACCGCATGGGGGCTGGGCCTGGGGGAAGGCTGCAGGAGGAACCAGGACGCTGGATCTGCGCAGCTGGAGGGAGCGGGAGCCCCAGGCAGCCTACCTTCTCATGCTTGCTGCCTTATTCCGGGTCTCCCTTGCTGCTGCTGCTGCTGCCGCCTCCAGTCCTCTCGCTCCGCTGCTGCCACCACCACCACGCTGCCTGCCTGCCTGCCTGCCTCCTCACAGAAAGTGCAGGCAACGGCTGCGGGCGTGCAGTACGCATGCGCAGCTGCTGAGCCAACCAGCCGACGGGGCCAGCTTCAAGTGGGCGGGGCCAGCTCAACTTCTGGGAACCGGTACTCACGTAGTGGTGCGTAGTGGGTGCACCCTTCTTACCCCCTTCTTAACCCCCTTCTCATACTGACCCCATGGTACAGGTTCACCTAGAGGACCTTCACCTCACCTCCTCCCCCGCCCCCGGCAGGATGCAGTGCTAGCAATTCTGGCACCACGGCATCAGCAGGGAGGAAGAATAGGATTGGGCTGTAAGGTCTACAAACAGTTCGATTTTATAACTGTTCCTAAATTGTTTTTAACATTCCATGCAGATCTCATCAAGCAAAACGTTTAGCAAATGCTTGGTTGATTGCTTAATATTTACTATTGAGACAGAATCTGATATGTCTCAAGAACGTGCTTTGATGTTTGTGAATATGAATTAAAAAAAGAAAGAAATGGCCAGATGCTCATAAATTTGCACTATAGTTTCAAACTGGTTTTGTTTGCATGGAACAGGAATTGCAAAGATAATTTTCTATTATCATTTTATACTTCTGCTAAGGAGCAACAAGCATTGAAAAATATGATCTCCGTACCAATATGTGGACTCCTGTAGCAAATATGAATGGGAGAAGATTACAGTTTGGAGTAGCAGTGTTAGATGATAAATTGTACGTTGTTGGTGGTAGAGATGGATTGAAAACATTGAATACTGTGGAATGCTACAATCCCAAAACAAAAACTTGGAGTGTGATGCCACCTATGTCCACTCACCGACATGGACTTGGTATGTATAGTGATGTCAAAACATGAACTTTGTTATGTGATCAGATCATTTCAAACAAATCACTTGTTTTCTTGATTTTTTTTCTGATGAAATAATGCACTTGGCATAAATAGTAGATTACTTATAGCAGACAAAAATCAGAAACAAATTTATATAAGAATTTTCCAATTTAATATTGAAATGTTGTTCCTTTCAAATACACAGTAAAAAGAATTATATAGCATGAAAGCATCTAAATACTCTACCCAAAGAAGTGTTTGGGCAATTGTAGTGACATGAAAAATTAGAATAGTCTATACCACAAGCCACTGTACACAAGAGGAAGCTTACAGTGGCACCCAGAGTCTTCATGAAGGTGCTGGTGTTACTGGTCACCCATCTGTGCTTGCAGGCCATGTTCATTTACCCCTATTTGGACGACCTGCTGATCTGCTTGCCACCGAGGGATCAGACACTTCGGGACATGCAGAGTACCATCACGTGTCTGCTGGATCTGGGGTTTGTCGTGGACAAAAGCTTGCTGTGTCCCTCACAGAGACTAGAGCACCTGGGCCTTCTCCTGGATACGAGATCCTCCCAGATTGCCCTGTCACAGGAGAGGCAACTGAAACCTTGGAACCTTACCTGAGAGTTCCTACAAGACAGGGTCCAGGACATTCAGACCCTAGCCAGACTCCTGGGGATGCTAGTTTCCTGTCAGGATGTGATCCATTGGACACGTTTTTGCGACAGGGCACTGCAGAGTTTCTCCCTACCTCATCAGTGGGCGATAGAAGAACATGTACATCTATCATTGCAGATTCTGGAGGGAGTCCAAAGCTATCCCAGATGGTGGCAGAACAAACAGAGGCTGGCAGAAAGAACTCAGTTTGGCAACCTGGAATGGGATGTAATAATCACAGACGCCAGCTAACTTGATTGGGGAGCCCACACAGAGGGAGCCATGATTCAGGGGACATGGTTCAGCAAGGAGAGCCAGCTACACATCAGTATCCTGGAGCTGAGGGCAATATGACTAGTGCTGCAGAATTTGGCAGACAGGATCAGAGGCCTCCGTGTCCTAATGAAGACAGACAACACCACAGCCAAGGACCATGTCAACAGGTAGTCTGAGGTCTAATGCCCTGCACAAGGAGGCCAGGGCATTGTTTTTATGGCCCAAGACTCATCTACAGGCAATCAGGGCAGAGCACCTAGTTGGTAGCACCTAGTTGGCCAGCAGAACATGACAGCAGATTGGCTCAGTCGGCATCAGCTGCAGGAAATGGAGTGGCAGCTCAATCCTCAGATATTCAATCTAGCGCCAAACAGATTTGGGAGTCCAGTAGTAGACCTCTTTGCATCAAAGAAGAATGCTCGACTAAACAAATTTTTTGCCAGGGAACTGCAGGAGGGGACAGAGGCAGTCCTACAGAGTCCATGGCCTCAGGGCCTCCTGTACACTTTCCCTCCATTGCCATTGCTCTAACGTCTGCTAAAAGGGATAAGAAAACTCTGCACAGATGTCATCCTGATTGCCCCCAAGTGGCCCCAGAAACCATGGTTGCCAGAGCTGCTCAGGATGTCAACAGAGTGTCACTGGACCCTGCCAGTCATGCTGGATCTGTTGCAGGGATCGACAGTGCATCTGCAGCCACAACTCTTCCACTTGACAGCCAGGAGATTGAGCAGGACATGCTGACAAGTTTAGGCTATTCTGAGAAGTTTACCAGCACTCACCTGGCCTCTTGTAGGACTTCAACCAAGAAAGTTTATGTCTCAACCTGGTGCACTTTTCATAAGTGGGCCACAGAGAAAGGGGTTTAAGCGGTCAAGTCCAATGTTCCTCATGTACTGGCCTTTCTGCAGGATGGTCTAGATAAGGGGCTTTCCACAAATATCCTAAAACAACAGGTGGCAGCATTGTCCAGTGTGCTGGGCACCAGGTCGGGGGAGAGGCTGGTGATGCATCAGACACTTCCAAAGAAGGGTGCCACTGCTTAACCCGCCCCCAGTACATAGGTTCCCAAATTGGGATCTCAGTTTAGTCCTGAAGGCACTCATGAGCTTGACATTTGAGCCACTGGCAAGGGTTTCGCTCAAGAAATGTACCTTTTAGGTCCCGTTTTTAGTGGCTATCACCTCAGCTAAGAGGGCGTCTGAGTTAGGGGGCCTTTCAGTTCACCCAATGTTGTGCATTTTCCACAAGGCTAAGGTGGTACTCTGGCTGGATCCAGCCTTTATTCCCAACGTTAGTACCCTGTTCTACAGAGCACAGGAGGTGGTTTTGACACAAAAACCCTTGACTTTCGAAGGGCAAATTTCCTTCAGATGAGGAGACTAGTTAGAAAGAAATTGAAAGGGAAGGTAAAAAGAAGCCAGGCTGCGTGGAGGCTATTTAAAATAACAGTAGTAGAGGCCCAGCAGAAGTGTATACCGCAAAGAAAGAAGAGCTCGACTAGGTCCAGGAGGGTGCCTGCATGGCTGACGAATAGTGAGAGAGGCTGTAAAGAGCAAGGAAGCTTCCTTCTGTAAATGGAAGTCTTGCCCAAATGAGGAGAATAAAAAAGTACGTAAACTCTGGCAGAAGACATGTAAGAGGCTAAGAAAGAGTTTGAGCAACTCATGGCCAGCAACATAAAGGGGAACAATAAAAGCTTCTTCAAATATGTTAGAAGCAGGAAACCTGCCAGAGAGGCGGTCGGCCCGCTGGATGATGAGGGAGGGAGAGAGGAGATAAAAGGGGACTTGGAGATTGCAGAGAAATTAAATGAATTCTTTGCGCTAGTCTTCACAGCAGAAAACCTTGGGCAGATACCGCTGCCTGTACAGCCTCTCCTAACTAAGGAATTAAGTCAGATAATGGTTAATAGAGAAGATGTTTTAGATCAAATGGATAAATTAAATATAAATAAGTCACCAGGCCCAGATGGCATCCACCCCTAAGAGTTATGAAGGAACTAAAGAATGAAGTTGCCAACCTCTTAGAGTATGCAACTTGTCCCTTAAAAACAACCAGAGGATTGGAGGATAGTCAATGTCACATCAATCTTTTAAAAGGGAAGAGGGGGGACCCTAGAAACGACAGGCCGGTCAGCCTAACGTCTGTTCCAGGTAAGATAGTGGAAAGCCTCATCAAAGATAAAATCCTAAAACACGTAGAGGTACAATTGTTGCTGAAGGAAAGTCAGCATGGCTTCTGTAAGGGGGTCAGCCTTGCCTCACGAACCTTTTAGAATTCTTTGAAAAGGTCAAAAGGTTCACTTATATAAACTGTCTCCATACTTTGTTTTCAGGGGTGGCAGTATTGGAAGGTCCTATGTATGCTGTAGGAGGACATGATGGCTGGAGCTACCTGAATACAGTTGAAAGATGGGATCCACAAGCACGTCAGTGGAATTTTGTAGCTAGTATGTCAACTCCAAGGAGTACAGTGGGCATAGCGGTATTAAGTGGAAAGTAAGTTGAACTACTTAGAGATATAATTCTTTAATTTCCCATAACATTTTACATAGACACTAATGTATTTTTGCACGTAAAAGAAATAATTTAGCAACATCAGAACCAATAGCTAACAAAACAATGGAGTGAGAACCATTGCACTGTTTAGACATGTTTTAGAACCATAGAATTATACTGTAGAATTATACTGGAAGGTACCTACAAGGTCATCTAGTCCAACCCCCTGCCTGTAGCAAGAAATCCTCCTAGAGCATCTCCATCTTGATGCCTGTCAAGCCTCTGCTTGAAGGTCTCCACCTCCCTCGGCAATCTGTTCCACTGTTGAACTGCCCTTACTGTCAGGAATTTCTTTCTGATGTCCAACTGGAATCTCCTCTCTTGCAGTTTGTACCCATTGGACCTAGTTCTACTGTCAGAGGCAAGTGAGAACAAATTTGTCCCTTCTTCCATATGACATCCTTATGGTATTTGAAGAGTGCTATCATCTCCGCTCTCAGCCTTCTCTTCTCCAGGCTAAACATGCCAAGTTCTCTCAACCTTTTCTTGTAGGTCTTGTTTTCCAGCTCTCTGATCATCTTCATTGCTCTTCTCTGAACCTGATGCAGTTTGGCTGCACCTTTCTTGAACTGAGGTGCGCAGAGTTGGACACAGTACTTTAGGTGAGATCCCACCAATGCAGAGTAAAGGAGAACCACAACTTCTCGCAACACGGAAGCTACCGTTTTATTAAATCAGGCTAAAATAGCATTAGTTTTCTTTACAGCCACATCACACTGCGGACTCATGTTCATCTTGTGATCCACTGCAACTCCAAGATCCCTCTCGCATGTTTTGCTGCCAAGCCAGGTTTCTCCCTTTTTATACCTATGTCTTTGGTTATTTTTGCCTAAGTGCAGAACTTGCATTTATTCCTGTTAAACATCTTATTCATTTCAGCCCAGTATTCCATTTTGTCAAGTAAAGGTCTTCCTGAAGGCTTCTACTGTCTTCTATTGTGTTTGCTATTCCCCTCAGTTTGGAGTCATCCGCAAATTTGATGAGGCCCATTGTATTCCTTCATTCAAGTCATTGATGAAGATGTTGAAGAGAACAGGGCCAAAGACAGTGCCGTGGGGCACTCCACTCAAAACCATCCTCCAGGTCGATGCAAAGCCATTGACAATAACCCTTTGTGTATGGTCATCCAATCAGTTGCTAATCCAATGGTCTCATCTAGCCCATATTTTACCATCTTGCTTATTTAGATATCATGTGGAACTTTGTCAGATGTTCTACTGAAGTCGAGATAAGCATTCCCACCATCCAATAAGTTAGTCACCCAATCAAAAAAGGAGATAAGGTTTGTGTGGCAAGATTTGATTTGAAAAACCTGTGGTGAGTTCTGTTTCTCACTTTGTCTGGATGTGTGCAGAATGTATGTTTTATCATTTAATATCTTCCCTGCTATTGAAGTCAGACTGATGGGCCTGTAATTTCTCCACACCCTACTCACCCACTTTCTCCCCACCCTACCCATCTCATCCTACTGTTATTAACTTGAGGATTGCAGCCAGCACTTATTTTCAGTTGCTTGTCATGTAATGCAGATTAAATGTCATCCAGTAGCAGAGTCTGTAATGGGGACAAAAATCTTGAAATGTAAACATGGATAAATGAGCAATTGGTGATTGACAAAGTTTAAATAAAAGGAACCAACAAGAGTTTAGTTCCTATTGGGGAAAGGGAGATAAGTCACAAGTGTGTGTGGGCCTTTTTCCCCTGAAAAATATCCTTTATTTGAAATGTTGGAACAACAATCTTTTATTTTTTCCAGACATATTCTGTTTTATAATTTCTCTAATGTCAAGGTGGGGAAACAAGAAGAGGAAAATGTTATTTGTAAGCTGATCTTTCAAAACACATGTATAAATTAGTCCATAAATGTGGCTAGCATAAATCAACAATTTCTCTATAAAAGGATAAACTGCACCACCTGGTGAGTGGAAATGAAATGAGGCAGAGCTGATTTTTAAGACTATGATTAGGCTTTAATGGCAGCATTAAAAAATAAAAGAGACTGGAGAGCTCTTTTCAGAGAGAGCCTCCCAAGAGAGTTCCCAGTTGAAGAAAAAGAACATCAAACTCCCTTAAGATAGAGGAAGATTTTTTTTTATTTGCTAGACTTTCTCATGCAGGAATCAACCATGTGTTTAGAGTACTCATTTGAGTATTTCCTCTCTTTTGTGTTTCAAAATTGCAGCTTATTTGTTAAGTTCTTAAAACATTTGTGTCCTTCAGACTATATGCAGTTGGTGGTCGAGATGGAAGTTCTTGTCTTAAATCTATAGAATGCTTTGACCCTCATACTAACAAGTGGACACTATGTGCTCAAATGTCAAAACGAAGAGGGGGTGTTGGAGTAACCACCTGGAATGGGTTTCTCTATGCTATAGGAGGCCATGATGCGCCAGCATCCAACTTGACATCCCGGTTGTCTGATTGTGTGGAAAGGTACAGTAATAGCCCCATTAGCGTAGCTACCTAGGGGGAGGGGGCGGGAGGTGGGACTTGCCAGGTGCCACCCTTGGGGGGGTCACCACTAGGGACCAAAATTGCAGTTTTAAGAAATATCTTTATTCTATCAAAAGTTAATGGCCAATAAACAATTCTAGTAAGAATATTCTGAAATCAATGCCACAATCAAAAAGCCCTATTATGGCCAACCAATCTTCCCTTAGATAACAGAGGGACACAAGGGCCTCTGAAGCACACCTTGGTGTCAGTTCGTGTACAAGGAGACAGTTTTTGACTTAACTTAATCGCAAGCAGGTTAGTGTTTCTTAGAATAAACCCAGGACTTGGATTTGGGCCCAGAAATAAATTGGGTTCCAATGTACTGGTTTAAGACTGATGAGGTGTGCATAGAGTGACCAGATACAATGAGGGACACAGTGCGTATACAAGGTGGCATTGTATACCATTGTGTAGAAGATGAAATTTTGGCAGGTGCAGCTCAACATGGAAGGGTTTAAAAAGCGGCACCTGCCAAAATTCCCTCTTCCTTGTATACAGTGGTTAAAGATAGAGGCACTGTTTCCCCGACTGTATCTGGTCGCCCTAAATGTTTGTAATACTACTGGATCCAGTACATATAAAATATATATGTACTCAAATTCTAACTGCTCAGTTTCTCAATTGAACTCAATTTCTAATTGAAGTTGAGTTGTCTTCAGGTACAGTCCCAGTAATAGCAGTAATCCAGAACATGAATATGTTACTGTATATCTAGGCTATAAAAATAGTAGTAATCTTTCATACTCATGTTACTTAAATCATAATTTCAAATATGGAAGATATTGAAAGTTAGTCAAAACAGCACAAATGCTATGATGGATGTTAGTTTTAATAAGAAAGGATCAGATAAGAAATTAAACAAGAGAAATGTGACACATAAATACTATATGATATTTTCTTGATAGACCTTGACGTAACTGGATTAGAGCTTTCTTTTTTCATTTTTTCTTTAATTGTTTCAGATATGATCCCAAAACAGATACTTGGACTGCAGTGGCTTCCATGAGCATTAGCAGAGATGCAGTGGGAGTTTGTCTTCTTGGAGACAGATTATATGCTGTTGGAGGATATGATGGGCAAACCTACCTTAACACTGTGGAGTCTTATGATCCTCAGACAAATGAGTGGATACAGGTATTAAGATGGAAGTAGTATTTCGGAGGGCTGTTAGCTCAGTAATAGAGTACAGGTGTGCCTTGTATCCACTGATTCGGTGTCCACAGTTTCAGTTATCTACAGATACCATGGATACTGGGACACCTATTAAAAAGATATCTATCTTTTTGACCTTATTGCAACAAAACCACTGTTGTTCTGAGGTTCTTGTTGCAACCAAACCACTGATGTTTAAAAAAGCATCCTCAGTATCCACAGTTTCAGGTACCCATGATGGGGCCTGGAATGGAACCCCAGCGGATACCAGAGCATGCCTGTATAAGCTTTGTCCACATAAGGTCCCAGGTTGAACTCTTGGAATCACCTGTTAAAGGATTTTAAGTAGCAAGACTGGTAAAGGTCTCTGCTGGAAACAGTGGAGAACCACTGCAAGTCAGGCACCACTGGGCTGTGGGGTCCTACCCTGTGTAAGACAACATTGCATGTTCAAAAACCTCCTGCTTTCTAGGAGTCAACTCAATCCTTTTTTATAGTCAGCCCGTATACTTCAATCCAGTCATTCCTGCTGCTGTTTGATTTGCTTTGAAGAGGGGGACCTTCTTCCTGTCCCCTTTTACAGATGGAGTGCGCATCTCTTTCCCACTCCAGTTGTACCATCCTTGGGCCAATCTATACCCAAATTTCTATCCTCCTTGGGCCAATCTAGTCTCCCCCTGTTCCTGCAAGGTAGAAGAAAAAGGAAAGAAAAAAAGTGTGTTAATTTTTTAAAAAAGAAAAGTTATTGAACCTGAGCCTACCTGAAAAATTTGCCTCAGAACTTCAAAACTTCAAGTGTGTGTAATGTCACTGTGGCAAAGCTATGAGGTGAGCGTGTTCTGCATCTCACTTTCCTTTTCATCCAACCAGTAATACAGAGCAAAATTTTCCTAGCTGTTCTGTGTTAGGAAAGACTAAATTTTCCACAGCTAACAGTGTTGGGGAACGTAAGTTGAAATGTAAACTCAGAAATTGCTCTTCTGGCTTGTAACTTAGGGTGCAATCCTAACCAATTTTCCAGTACTGACATAGCTATGGGGCATGTGCTGCATCCTGCAGTTGGGGGCAGTCACACAGGCCTCTTCAAGGTTAGGGAATGTTTGTTCCCTCACTTCAGAGCTGCACTGCCCTTACCAGCTGTGTTGATGGAAAGTTAGTTGATTGCGCCCTTAGTTGTCCACATTGCTGTATCTAGAAAATATATGGTGTTCCCCTGTCTGGGGACCTCCTGGTAGAAAAGTATAATCTATTGGTGATACTGTGTAGCCTAGCAGAATAGTTACAGTGTATGCAAAAGGTAATAGCAAAGACTTGGAAAATTGTGTGTGGTATCCCCCTCTTTTATGAAAGCAATATACTTCTGCAGAGGTACACACTTGCATCCTACCTCATGATGCCTGGGACTGTGCCATGGAACTGGTTGGAGCCCAGGGGAACTGAGTGAAATGCAGTAGGGAGAGAAGGAATTCTTCCAACGTTTACATACTGATGTCACTCTACCTCTCCCCCTTCAAAATCGGTTCCTGAGTTTTTGTGAAATTTTTCTAAACCCATCATTAAAAAAAAATGTTTTCTTACTTACCTGCTTTTGTTTTGGCCTTACAGGTTGCACCACTGTGCCTAGGAAGAGCCGGGGCATGTGTCGTGACTGTCAAACTCTAATTACGAAGATATCCTTCTCTTCTGTAGACTTTCTGGGTTTTTGTCTCAAATTACTAAATTATTATCCAGTAAGGTACTGTGTAGCTTCGCAGGGCAAAGAGTCTGGTCTTAATCTGTTACCTAAAGCTTTTTAAAACAATGGACCAACATTTTGCACTTTTTAAAAATGAGTAATACAATTTATTTGTAACAGAATACACTGCAGCAGGTTGGATTGCCATCAGACACATCAACTAGAAATGCAGAGACTGAAAAGTAACTGGCGCTTACAAATTTTGTTTGAAGATGCTCTGAAAGAAAAAAACTTTTCTTTTTGTTAAAAACCATTGATTTAATTCTGATATGCGTTTTTTGGCAGGCTCAGGATGCAGGTTTTGACTTTCCAAATATCTTGACTATTTGGTACAAAAACAAAAATTCAGACAAATCTTTCATAGCTAGGGTATCTCTTGTCTGAGAAATTCTATACAACTGATGTTGTATAGAAATTCACCACACCTGAAGTTCTGCAGCCTTTTCTTTAACCAAAGCCTTACTTTAATGATAGTCTTATTATTTGCCTGTAAACCGCTTTGTGAACTTCGTGTTGAAAAGCGGTATATAAATACTGTTGGTTGGTTGGTTGGTTGGTTGGTTGGTTGGTTGGTTGGTTGGTT
>JAJKFI010000113.1:711407-807507 GCA_029204185.1 Lerista edwardsae | reverse complement strand
GGTTGGTTGGTTGGTTGGTTGGTTGGTTGGTTGGTTGGTTGGTTGGTATGGGAATAAAACCTGCTATGAAATATGTTCTTCAAAAGCTTTGCAGTATCTGGTACACTTTCTGGATTTTTAATCTTTTATGTAACTTTCAGTACGTTATATATATAAGTTAATCTCTCTCTCTCTCTCTCTCTCTCTCTCTCTCTCTCTCTCTCTCTCTCTCTCTGACAGCGCAATCCTAAGCAGCGCTGGAATGGCGAGGCCGGCCAGCCAGCACCATATCCAGCGCTGCTTTGTGGAGGCTGGATCCTCCCCGGCACAAGGGCACAGTTGTGCCTTTGCTGTAGGGGAGGCACCAGCCTCCCGTATGGACTCCTTGGATCTGTGCCTGCTAAACAGCAGGCTCAGATCCGAGTAGACCATGCAACCTGAATCCAAGGCCCGCCCCCGTCCCAAGCTGGCACGCCTGCTGGCATGCCCAGAGCACGCCCACTCCCTCCCTCAGCCCACCCTTCCCCGCCCACTTCCTCTCTCAGCCTGGCTCGTCATGCCTCTGCGCCGGCTAGGCTCAGCTGGTGCAGAGGGAGACAAGCACGGGCGCTCCAAGGCTGGCACTGCCGGCAGTGCTGGTCTCAAAGTGAAAGCCCCAACACAGGGGTGCTGCTTGGCGCTCTCGCATCAGCACTTTGTGTGTAGCGTCAATGCTACCATGTAGCATCAACGCTACAGGGCACCTAGGATGGCGCCAGCGGTGTCATGCAGCCGTAACGCTGGGCGGGAGGCGCCCTGAATTTAATTCAGACCATAAGTTTGTGGTGTCCTCTTATATGCAGAATGGAGAAAGAAGACAGAGGGAGAGTTCTGGTTGATTAAAAGTTATTTTAATTGGTAGTTCTCTGGTAGACAAAGAACCTTCCTGACTCTTTGGGAGATGCCCCTCCCAGCACTAGGAGGCAGGGTCAGTTCAAAAGCATTCTCTTCTCCTGCTGTAGAGGGCATCCTGTCCTCCAGAATGGCCCTGCCTCTGCTAGGCAGAGCTAATTCTTTGAGCTCTGTAGCTCAGCATTGTTCTCTGCCTCCCAACAATTTTAATGCTCCAGGGAGCAGGGCAGGTTCCGAGGCAAGTGAGATAGAACTAAACTGTCCCATAAAACTGTACGAGGAGAGCTTTCTTCAACAACCAGAAAAGAGAAAAGGAGTCAGTGTAACTTGCAGTGCTGTTCTGCCTGCAGCCATACGCCCACTGGGGGCTGTCTTTACCATTTTGTGGATTGGTGTCATGGCCATGGCATTCCCCCTACCATAAGGGAATTCTTAGATCAAGCTCAGCATCTGACTCTTCTGGGCAATGGGCTACAGGTATTTGCTCAGGTTCCCAGTGGAGTCTAGTCTATGACGGTAGGAGGGGCATCTCCCAAAGGGTCAGGATTGCTTCCTTCATCTCCTCAGAATAGGAAATCTCAGGTAAGAAATTCCTGTTTTTTCTGAAGCATTCCATGATCAAATTCCATATAGTTAACATGTAACTGAATTTGAAAAAGGAATTTGTGCAAATCTAAATTGGTTAAAGGGTCGTGGTGGCTAAGCAGGTTAAACCGCTGCTGCTGAGCTTCCAACCGGAAAGTTGGAAATTCGAGACCGCATGACAGAGTGAGCTCCCGTTGCTTGTCCCAGCTCTTGCCAACCTAGCAGTTCGAAAGCACGTCAAAATACAAGTAGATAAATAGGGACCACTTCGGTGGGAAGATAACGGCGTTCCGTGTGCTACGGCATATAGTCATGCTGGCCACAGGACCACAGACGTTTGTCCTCAGACAAACGCCGGCTCTACAGCCTTAGAAACAGATGAGCACCGCCCCCTAGTCGGTTACGACTAGACCATTTGGTCATGGGGAAACCTTTACCTTTACCTAAATTTGTTAAGGAAGAATCTCCTTGTAGCACTTGTAGTAAGTGTAACTTAAGCAAAATAAAAAAATAAAAAAAAATGGGCATTATCCTAAGAAATATTTCCTTTCTGGAGCCACTTTCCAAACTAAACTACCAGTATCTCCAAGCATCAGATTTGCGTGGTTAAGTTATCGTAATGCATTTTCTTTAAAATTTGCCTTATTATGTTGACACTACTCAGAATTACTTGGGCATTCCAAGTGTTCTTCGAAACGTCTATATTTTCTTTTGTGCCTTGTTTCTTATGTCATGTAACACATTCTTGTACTTTTATCATGAACAATCTAAAGATACAAACTCAAGAGACCTTTTTTGAAAGTAAATGAAAAGTATCTAATATCTACAGTCTCTGCGTATTTGTAATTTTTAATACAATTCTGAATTTTGAGGTTCACAATTAACTATTGACATAAAGGGAAAAGTACATTTTTTCATTATACAAGTTCTTTTTCCTATTCATATGTTTTCTTTTTACACGTTGTTCTGTGGTGTCTTGTTCATATTACAATGAAAAACTACATTCAAAAGGTTATTTCTACTTATGTTTATAAGGATATAACCTGACTCTTTTTAATTACATCACCACCTACTTGTAAACTAGTAAATAAGCTGGTGCAATCCAAGGCTGCTTGAAATACTTCCCAAACTCTTACATTCTTTTTCACGTGTTCTTTTTTCTCTTTATTTCACTGCTGGTTGTGAGGGAGAAATCTTAAAAAAAAGTAATGGCAGAAGGGTTCATGGTATCAAATTTCAATTTTCTGTCTGTTGGGGAATTTTGATTAGTAATTTCGATATCAATAAATGCAATCAATAAATAGAATCAATAAATGCAACGCAAATACATTTGTATTTTGTGTAGCCCTACATATCCCTTGATTATACTATCCAAATGTAACAGTGAAAAAAATACAACTTTAGGATTCACACCAAATATTTTTGGCAAAATATATAAGCTAATTTATAAGCTAATTGTCCAAACAGAGGGTTCACTATTATATGTAAAGAAATAAACTACATTTTAATGCAAGCTTAGGTAAAATGAGAGACCATAATTTTTATTATTTGCATTCCACAAAGACCTTACATTACATCACTCTAGTTCAGTGATTGTCACACTCCGTTCTGATGAACACCAAGCAGATCAGCAATGGCAGTTGTTTGGCCCCCACCCCATTGTTCCATGCCCTTGATCACTGCTTTGTCCTCCCTTGATTGCATTTTCTGCATTTCTGTGTCACTTTGTCTCAGCACACTCAGGACATTGTCTACCTCAGTGGTATTCAAACTTTTTAGACCGGGACCCACTCTTTAAAATGGCACTCATGTCGGGACCCACTGGAACTGATGTCATTAACCTAGAAGTGATGTTGTGGCAGGAAGTGATATCATTAATCAGAAAGTGTTGTAATGGTGACATAATAAAATGACACTCCTGAAATGTAAATTGGTATTCTTGGACTGCAGCAATTATACAACCATGAAACATCCCTGACAGAAAGCAAGATTAGGACAAAATATGATGTAAAAGCACCGAACTAAAAACAACTAAAAAAAATCCTCACTTGAAAATTCAAACTTAACACTCACAAAAGGAATATAGGAAGAGTATGGTTTGCAGTTTCCAAGATGGCTGTTTCCAGCTTTCTGCAACCCACCTGACAGCAGACTGCAACCCACAGTTTGAATGACACTGGTCTACCTGGCTTGTATTTGATTGTTCCTTTGTTACCCCTCTTTCTGTTGCCCCTAACCTTCGCCGGAGTCACCACCGCTGATGGGAGGGGGAGCAAGCAATAAGGAAGGGCCACCAATCAGATGCCCAACAGAGCCAAACTCACCAATAGTCAATTTATTAGAAATATTTCATTCACTGCTGTTTCTTTTCCCATTTATATGTCAAATACCTGATCCTGAGTGTGCACAAAGGACACAGGTCCGTGTCGGTGCAATTTTTGCTGCCTGTGTCCTTTATTTTATAATAAAGTCTGTTTTTCTTGGCCAACATCAAAGTCCAGCGCTGGTTCATTTTTTTTCTCTTTCCTATTTTTAGTAAGCTTACGAAGGAGAGTTTGTTTGCATTGGTGCTGTTTCCGTGTTATTAGGAGGCTTCCCTTCTTTCATCCAGGGACGCACGCTGGGTGGGAACTTTCGGCTGCGGTCAGCTGGGTCTCTCTTAAAGGGAGACCCCCATCAGACGTGGGCGCCTCCCCCTCTCTCTGCAGTACATGAAAGGATCAGAAACAACTACTATATATTTTAGGCAAAATACAACAAGTTTGATGGTCAATATTATATAAGAAGAGCCCTGAGGAAACTGTGGAACTCCTTGCCACAGGAGGGGGTGATGGCGTCTGGCCTAGGTGCCTTTAAAAGATGATTAGACAGATTTCTGGAGGAAAATTCAATTGCAGGCTACAGGCCATGATGGGTGGTGCAAACTCCTTATTTTAGATGGATGTCCTTGTAAAGTGCCATATATGTTGGATGACACTATACAAATGCTGTTATTGTTGCTGCTATAAATCTCCCTTTGCTGTCCATAACATTTTATTTAAAATTGTTCTTTTCTATTTTACATTGAATCAAATTCAGCAATGCAAGTTTTTGAAATGTCTTATCAATACAATTAGGGCTTCAATCCTATGCTCCCTTTCCTGAAAGTAAGCCCCATTGAAGACCTAGGATTATGCTCTAAGAGATTGTTAAAAAACAAACAAACATAATACAGGTAGATGATTCCTTATCAGGGCCATAGCTAGAGGGGGGCCAGGGTGGGCGTTGCCCATCCTTGCATTTTTGAAAAACCAGTATTATATATATAAAGCCAACATTGCACACCAGTATATATATCAAACATAATTGCCCTGAAAAAATAGTAGCTCAACCAGTGCCCGAGTGCCTTCGGGCATAAAGGCGGGGTAAAAATCTAATAAATAAATAAATAAATAAACCACCTCTACTATCCTAACTACAGGCTATCCAGAAATCTTTATCCAGAAATCCAGGCAATTCTGGAGTCCAGACATTTTTGTCCAAGACTTAAAACAAAACACCAACTTTCTGTAATGTGAACACTAGAAGGCTGTGCTGTTCTATTCTGTGTCGTGTGGTGTGTGCCTATAGCGATATTGTTGGAATATGTCAGGCCAGCAGATACCCAAATGGGAACAGCGGAAAGAGCAAGAGGAAGCATTTGTCATTATATTGCTGCAGTTATTCCGAAATCCAGACACCTTCCACGTAAGGGATACGCAACTTTCTAACAACAATTATAACTCCTCGAAATTGGAGGGCAGGGAGAGGAGCGCTTCGGAAGTCAGCTTTAATCATAAGTGTGACTTTTTTGGAAAACGTTTATGCGCTTCTCAATACTGGCGCGCCAAAGCTTCCCACAGCCTCCGCCCCGCGTTCCCAAGCGACAGCAATTCAGCGCCGCCCCTCCGCGTTTAGTCAGACCCGAAGGGCAGCCACCAAGGAGTTTATCTACTCCTTGGCAGCCACGACAGCTCGGACAGCCGCGCGCCCCCTTCGGACTGCCAGTGGCAACGGCAGCTATTTTCTTCCCAGCCAGCTTTCCTGATCCCGCCCCGCCGCGATCTCCAGGGTGACGCGAACGCTGCGAGCGGGGAGGCTTCAGTCAAGGTATTAGACTGCGCATGCGCACTAGCTGTGTTTCTTCCTCTTCCCCCCCCCTCCGCTTCCTGACTCCGTAGCAAAGGCGAAAAGATGAAGGTATCCTGTAAAGAGGCCGTTATGGGGGGGGCGGGCCGGGGGCGGGCGTTGTGTGCGCCCCTGAACCTGAGGGGGAGGGACACCCCTTCGGGGATGAGCGTGCATTAGGATGCCCTTTGACACTGGCTTGTCAGATGAAGTGGGGTGTCACGACCAGCTACAGCCCCTTCCAGTGTGCGCCATAATCAGGGCAGTTCCTGTGACCCTCCCCGCCCCCGCACGAGGCTCCCCGTGCCTTTGAAAACGACGTGGCAGGCAGAGAGTCGATAGGTGACGCTTTCCCCTGTGTAGAGATGCAGTGGCGATATGGCTGCGGGGCGGGGGGAGTTCTCGCTGTAGTTGCCCCTAAAGGACATGATAGAAAAGTAAACGCAGTAGTTTTCTGTCGAAGGGGGGCGCTTGCAGGGTGCTGTGCTACCAGTTCCCTCCTCCCTGCCTTCCCACACTGGTTTTTTGGCCTTTAGCAGACTGCGTGACAGGCAAACAGTTAATCAGTGAAGCCCTGGTGAAGCGTTAGAAATGTAAAGTGTACCCATATAGAGTAGTAGTGATGCAGTAACACTTCCCTGAACTTCTGCCTTGCTCATAGTTGTCACATGGGTCAGGAGTTATCAGAAAAAGAAACCCACAACTAGTGAGGGCTAATTTTACTTGGGTGGATTAATAAGGGTACACAACTTCATTCCTGTATAAAATGTTGGGTACTTTTGAAACCTGTTTGTATTGTGTATTTATTGATAAAGTAATATGGTGTTGCAGACTTTGGCAACAAGAGGTTTCTTAAATGCACATGTCAAAATGGTATTTTGTCGACAAAATCTCATGCTCAACAAGGAAATCTTCTAGATTTCAAGGACAGTGCTCCATTTCTAGAAAAAACTGTAGGGGCGGTTGAAATTCCCATACTCCAATCTTGAAGCCTTTTTCCTTACTCTGGTGAGGAAAATACACTTTGCTCCTGCTTGTGGCATTTTAATCTAACCTCACTTCATATTCCCAAAACTCTGAGCCAAAACATTGAAAATGAGTGCTAGGATTGAGTCCACTGATAACAATTACAGGAATCTATCTAAACACCCAATACTCTTATAAATCTTATCGCACAGATAAACAGTTTTTGGTCACAGCATTTGCTAATGTTTTACAGTTTTCATTAAATATCATGAAACATGATATCAGTTTAAACATGGCATTGTTTCTTTGTGATTGTCACATTTCTCTTTTGTTCTGAACCATATCATACTGATTACAAATATATCCAAGTAAAAATGTATTCATTCAGTTAAACGTCATTCATTTATAAAACTGATTTTTTCAGGGAGCTGCAAAAATGTGTAAAGCATGCAACGTGGCCCTTATACTGAAAAGTTTGGAGACCCCTACTCTAAAAGAATCAACACACATTGCAAAATGGCATCACTTCGTGTTTAGTAGAAACTGAGTTATGGAGAGCTACTTAGTTCTCTTTGAACTTTTTTTCATCACCATAAGGAATCTTTTGTCTCTATTTTCATCTGGAAAATAGAGTGCTAGTGTTTATAAGAATTATTTGTCTCACCTGGGCAACTCTAGGTCATGTAAGATGGGAAATGCTGGACTTTGAGAAGGGGGCAACTGTAGCAGGTTCTTTTTTTCCTGCTGCAGCATACACCTGAGAAATATAGGGAAAGCAAGGGAAAGCAAATATACGTGAGCTTTCAGAAAAGATTGCTCTTGTTCACAATCTTGCTCCAAAATCTTTATGTGCTCATATTTTCTGTTTATATTACCCAGATGTATTTCTCTACAGGTTTTTTTTCTTTTAGAAAAGTGTTATTTTGGGATTGGTTTGGGGGCTTTTACTATAGGTTGGTACGGAAATTAGATTTGAAACGCTGTTGCACACAAATATCTGGTCCCTCTGTCGCCAGGGTATGAAAGAGAATGGGCACATTCACCTAAATAACTCCTCTCCAGTAGTCTTCAACATAAAAATATAACAGGTCTTATTATACAAATGTCCACACAGAACACTTCAGCTCTGGAGAATCTAGAAGAACAGAAGCATGCACACATCCTGGTACCTCTATTGAGTCTTTTGTCTTGTAAAGGCATATTCTCAATGGCTCAGTTCAGATGTAACCTTTTCTGTAACAGAAAAACCGTCTAACTGGTCCTTTGTTTTCTGCTGCAGTAGCTAATTGGATGGTCCAGAGCAGGGGTAGGCAACCATAAGAAAAACACGATCTACTTAACAAAATGACTAACTGGCAAAGAGCTACTGTGATTCCCCCCCCCCAATTTTCATTTAGAAGAAAAATTGCCAGAGCAGGGTAGCAAGGCAGGGTAGCAGGGGATCCTTCCAAAAAACAACATACACACACAGCAGCAGAATGCCCTGGTTTCTTCCCCAGCCTATTTACATGTAGAAAAAAAATCATCAGAGCATGGGAGCAGGACACAAGCTATCAGTAAACACCCTGCAAGGTATTGGTAGCTCGCAAGGCCCACGTTGCCTACCCCCAGACCAGACTTTAAAAGTGACTTTAGCAAGGGTACAACGCAGACCCTTTTGCCAAAGGTCTCGCCTAGAGTGCCTTACTGGCTCCCAAGTTGATTTTTTCTTTTGAAGAAGTACTGCCATGCTATTTTTTGACCAACTAGCAAAATACCCATTGTTTACAGTGGATGTGTTTCCCTGTAAACTGCAGAGACCACTGGGGTGCAGTGCATTTCCTCTGGACTATCAGAAGCCAGCTACTGCAAAGTTAGGACTTTTGGCTGGTGAATTACTTTTCCCCTATTGAGATGAATGGCATCATTTGTATAGGAGAAACTCAGATGATGTACTTGGGGATACCTCTGGAGTGAGAACTCCTTGATGCTGGTGCCTTCAGTGTTGGGGGCAGGTTCTCCTCTGGAAATGTGCTTTAGGTTGCAGCCCATGTACTCTGTCTTGTAGAACTAGATCTGGAATCCTAATTGTACAGTTCAACAAGGTGTTTAGCATTTCATCTGACCCTGGAACAGAGTTTGACCCTATACGTAGATGCTCATTAAAAATGTTTCTTAGAATGCAGTCTTAACCCTGAACTTGCAGGCCAAGCGGCTTGCCCCATATCTAACCTGGGGTTGAGACTGGCTGCAGCACATTCCCCTTCCCCTGGGTAATGCGCAGCAGGCCAAATGGGGCTACTCAAAGCTGTGCAAACAGAATTGCTGGCACTACTCTGAGCGGCCCAGATCGGGCAAACCAGGCTGGGGGATAAGGGTTAGGATCTGGCCCAAGTGTCGGATCCTGTCCCCCCTCCCTAGGCCAGTCTGCCCACTGGCCTGCCTTCCTCCCTGCCTTCCTCCCGCCCCGTTCCGCTCTCCCAACCCCTGTGCTGACCAAGTTCAGCCAGCCTTACCTTCATGCTGCCAAGCACTTTAGAGTGTGTTTGCGATGGCACTTGTGCTGGTCCTTCGAGCACTTTGGATTGCATGCTTAGTTATAGTAATAATATTCAGAATTGACTATTATATTGATTTATTATGTTTTATAACTAGATATACACTTTTAAAAAATCAGTGGTGAAATGTTCATAATTATTTTCTTTCCATAGCGAGTATTTACCTTATCAGAAAAGACTGTGCCTGGTTCTCCTGTGCAATTTGCTTGGCAGAAAACATTGGGAAATGTCATTGCCGTTACTGGGTAAGATAACAAATATTTAAGGAGTGCAACTGATGTGTTAACACAATGATATATTGTTAACACAATGTTAACACAATGATATAACACAAATATATTGATGTGAAACTTTCACAAACTGAAGGTGCTTTGTTTGCACAAGGCTTTAGGTGTGACTTCAACCAATCTGCTTAATTCTTAAGCCCTCTGAACTTTATATAGTCCTATTTCCAGAACGGTTTTTCCTAGGGTTGAGAGGTTGTAGGGAAGTTCCCTTCTGCAAGTTTCTTTCCTTAAGATATGCAATTTCCTTATACCTTAGGACAGAGGATCCCAAACGTGCCAGGACTGCAGTGCCCTCAGAACCAGGAAGTGAATGACGATTTGTGAACATTCACTTCTTGGTTCCAAGGTCTAATGCAAACCACCAAACAGCGGTAAAAGGGTCAGGGCGGGTGGGCTTTTTGCAGCACATTATTTTTGTGCACTGCAGCTCTGCCCGCCATGCTGAGCCTCTTGCCAGTGTCTGGAGGCTTGTGCTGTGGTCTCGCTGCTGTTTAATATTCCCCTATCTTTTTAATAGGAGTCCCAGTCTCCATGGTATCCATGGATAACTGAAACCATCGATACCAAATCAGTGGATACCAGGGCATGCCTGTATATCTGACTCTCCTCCTTAAATCTGTTAATTAACGGGTGAACCAAACTTTGTCATATGTGGCTCATATATGAACATTGATATACGTGGCTCCCATATATGAACGAGAGTAATATTCACTGTTAAATGAAAGATTTATCTTAATGTGTATTGCTTTTCTCTATTCTTTTTCTTTTTAGATTTAATCACACTGTAAAAATTTTTGATCGCCATGGCCAAAAGAAAAATGAAATTAACTTACCAGGGTAAGTTAAAATTAACAAGATCAAGGGTGCAGTCCTTTGCCCCCCGTTGCATTGATGCTGTGTTGTAGTATTGACGCAACTTTACTAGCGCCAACATGGGGGCGCCGACCAGCACTCCCGCATCGGCACTGGCGGCAAGCTGCCGTTCTGCCAGCCAAGCTCAACTGGCGCAAGGGCGGTTCTGGGAGGAGGGAGGGCAAGCGGGTAGGAGGAGCTGGCCCAGGCCGGCCCGGGGAGGGAGGCGGGAATGGGATGCGGCAGTTAGACTGTATCCAAGGCCCTGTTGGGAGGCTGTGTGGCCCTGATTTGGGCAATGTGGCTTCCTCGGACCTACGCCTGTGATACAGAAGGCAGAGATCTGAGGAACCCCATGGGCCAGCCCTGGGGCAAGGGGACAAACATGTCCTTGCCCTGGGGAGGCTCCCCGGTGTACCTAAGGTGTGCTGGATTTAGCACAGGCCCCCACCGGCCTCACCAGTCCAGCGCAATTTAGGATTGAGCTCTAAACTGAAGAATATTGCATGAATTCTAAATGTCACTTTCAGGCAAACAGGGATTAAAAAAGTAAAATAAAATGCAAGAAATAAGATGCCCCACTAGATTATTATTCCTATTATTTTTGTATATAAAGGTGTTAATGTTTTAACATGGCTTTATTCATCTGCATTTATATGGAACATCCCCTATTTTCAACATAATTTTGAAAATCGGGGAAGCAAGGGTTATGAAATTAGATGAAATTAGGACTAGTCTGAACTTTATTTTAGGGAGTTAGAATTTTGAAAAATGGATATTTATTTCATCAGATGTTGGTGAAAATCAGATAACCCAGCAAGGTACATTTGTGTTTTCTCTCAGTTTTTTTCCAGCCAAATCATATTTTAGAACTTCCAGTTAATAATTTTCTGTGCTCCTTTAGCAACTGCATTGCAATGGACTGGGATCGAGATGGAGATACCCTAGCAATAATTGCTGATAAGTCTAGTTCAATTTATCTGTGGGATGCCAATACAAACAAAACTAGCCTGGTGGACACTAATATGAGGTAAGAAATATTTGCATTTTAAAGGAGAAATATGTGTTAAATATAGTTTATATCTTAAATGTGATTGAACTTCAAAGTTATACTGGAAGTGAGTTTTCTGATGAAGTTAAAGAGACAATTGTTAACCCCTGCTAACTGGACAAGAGGCACTTTTTCCAGTGGTGTTCCTCTTATATTTAGCAGGGGGAGAGTAACTGTCCCTCTTCACCCCTGCACAGTCTTTCTAGTGGCTGTTGCTGGCGGTCTGCCTTTTTTTAGATTGTGAGCCCTTTTGGGACAGGGAGCCATTTAACTTTATTATTACTATTTGCCTGTAAACCGCTTTGTGAACTTCGTGTTGAAAAGCGGTATATAGGTACCTGTTGATTGATTGATTGAATTGGTTCCCAATTTCTGTAGTGGTCTATGGAATGTTTGCTAACTATTTTTCCATGCTGTTAGCACAGATTCTACCTATGCCAACATTTCTAATCGAACAAGAACTCAAGAGCCCACTCTTATGCATGTCTACTGAGAAATAAGTCCCATTAAAGGCACTGGGACTTACTTCCAGTTAAGTATAGATACAATTGCAGCATCATGCACCTAATTGTCTAATTTTCTGGAATACTTCCCAGACAGTTTTTTAGGGGGGAAAGGGGGCATTTGAGGAAAACTTTCTAACTTGCTGAGTTTTCACAGCATGTCCTCAGTCATTTTGAGGGTTAAACAAGATATCTATCCTACTTTTAAAAATCACCTTTCTGTATTTTTAAAAACAAAATACTTGACTTTAAAGCAGTGGTTTTTAAACTGGTGGGTCATGACCCACAAGAGAACTGGGCCATTTTCCCTTAAGTGGGCTAGGAATGAGTGCCTCAGTGGTGCTGATCACGGCGGTGCCAGAACCAAGGGGCATTTACAAATGCTTGGGGGCTTGCCCTGATTTTGGCAGGGTATGGGGTGCTTGCAGCCCCCTCTGCACTCCTCTCTACGGCTGCAAACAGCTCTGTTTGCTGATTGGGAAGTGGCTTCTGATTGGCAAACAGAGCTATTTGCAGCCATAGGGAAGAGTGCAGAGGAGGCTGTGAGCCCCCCCCCCGACCCTGCCAGAGGTCAGCACGACTCCCCAGGCATGTGTAAATACCCCTTGGTCCCAGCAGCTCTACTATCACATTGCAGCCACCTTCCCCATCCTCCTCTCCACCCTTGCAAGTATTTACCTGGTTCTCAAAGTCCAAGTAAGACTGAGAACCACTTAAAGTTCTCAAAGTCCAAGTAGAGCTTTGAGAACCACTGCTTCAAAGTAAACACACACATCACAATCCTATACCCCCCTTGCGCCGACCGAACGCTGTCGCAAATGTGCTATAAAGCGCATCCGCGTCGGCGCTGTGGTGCTGGGCTGGCGCTGGCTATATGCCGGCGGCACTCGGTCAGCACAGGGACTCCGCAAGGGTGTTCCAGAGGCGTTCCGGGGGCGTAACTGGGTGGCGCAGTGAGCGGAGATGGCAGTTGTGATGCGGTTGTGATGCAGGACAGCCATAGTGCCAAATTCTAAACCCTTTCCCGACCTGGGAGGCCCCGATTTGGCCTGCTCTGTCCACGTTCTTTTGTGCCTGCAAGACAGCAGGCGCAGATCCGAGCAGGCCCATAGTGGTGACTGGGGCTTACGCGGGCACAAGGGGAAAACCTTCCCTTGTCCTGGACGTTGCTGCTGCTGCCTCCTAATGGGCTTTAGGATATAGCCCTGATATGTCAGCCTTACTAGGCCGGCATAGTATAGGATTGCGCTCTTAAATGGATTAATCAATGGGGAATAATTTTCATAGGTAAATTTGAGATTTAAGGATACATTTCTTTATTTTTGAGGCTAACTTTAAAAGTCACTTTATAACGGTGGGTGAACACATTTGTTTATTATATGTTATCCTTCCTTTTGAACTTACAAAAGCTGTTTTGTGGTTTGTGTGATAGGTAAAATTATTTAAATGCTAGTGGTTAAAATGTAGATGAATGGATTAGGACTTTGGTATGTGGGTAGTATTTGATATGTGAGTAGTATTGAAGGAGTATTATTATACATTTTTCTTTTTGAGAATATTGCAGTTATCTCTTACAGAAATGTTATATGAATACGTATTCACATTCAATCCTATGATATAGTAAAATCTATTATTTCTTACTTATCTGACCTTGAACCATGGATTCCTGCAGTTTTTCTCTCCTTAATGTGTATATCCTAACAGTAAAAGTTGTCATCAACTCAGCAGTCTTAATTTTATATTGCAGAGAACAAATGTCTTTTTTACGTTGGTCAAAAACGGAGGCCTTACTTGCTGCTGGAACAGCTAAGGGAAATGTGTTAATATACAATCGCCAAACTTCTCGCAAGATTCCTATTCTTGGTCAGTACCATAATGTAGTGGACTTGTATGGGAAAAGAAGCAGAAATGTGTGCACAGTATTAAAATTTCTCTCAATAGTCTAAATACATTAACTGCCCAATCCTATGTTTATTTACTTAACAGTGTTCTTTCTATGAAGGATTGCTAATTGAGATTTGCCTAGAGCAGTGAAGGCGAACCTTTCGGGCTCAGTGTATCAAAACTTAGGAAAATACTTAACTTGACCCTGCTGGTGTGTCAACCCCCCCTCCCAAACAAAAGAGAAACAGTTATTTATATTCATTTGTTTAAACAAAAAATACAGTCCAATCATGTGCGGTGCTATGTATTATATAATGAAACATCAAATAATTACAAAAATGAAAAATAAGTAAAGCAAACTCAGTTTTTGTCAGGTAGTGGTGATTGCTGGTGTGTCACCCCAAATGTTGCAGTGTGTCAGCTTTGACACGCGTGTCATAGGTTCGCCGTCACGGCCTAGAGCAATGTTTCTCAGTGTGTGCTCCTTGGAGCCCTGGGATTCCTTGAAACCATTGTTAGAATGGGCTCTGGAGACCAAAATGTTTGAGAACTGCTGGCCTAGAATATTGTGTTTATTTTCATAATTAGCAGCTTGTCAGCTTAGGGCACAATCCAACTAGCCTTACCGCGATCGGTGCACTCATACCGCCTGGGCAAATGTTGTGCAAGGAGCCATAAAGTGCCTCAGCTTGTCAGTGATGCAGCCATTCTGAGTGGGACGGGAGGGCGTTCTGGGAGGGGTGGAGTAGGGGCCAGCTCAACTCTCGCTGCTGATTCCCGACCTCTGAGTAAGGCCATGTGGTCTTAGAGGCCCTTGCTGCTTTGCCGGCTAAAAAGCCGGTGTGGGAGTGAGTAGACCCGTCGCCCGCTCTGCGCCCTTACCACAGGAAAAGGGGATAAACATTCCCTTTCCCCGCGGAGCCTCCCTGGGCTGCCTGACTGCTGTGTGATACAGCAGTAGCCACCTGGCTACTGCTGCATTCCTGGGTGGTTGGGCAGTTCTGGATTGGGCCCTCAGAGTGGTAACTGTACAATTTAAATATTGTCGCTTAAATCACATCTAGTTAACTTCCAAACATTGTTAATTTTTACTAATTTACACATTTGTTTCTGTTTAATATCTCAATATTATAAAAACCTCCTGCTAACTCTGCAAAGAGGCTTCTTTAAAAGTGATGTCCTCTTATATTTAGCAGGGGGAGAGCAACTGTTCCTCTTCTCCCCAGCATGACATTGTTTCCTAGTGATGGCTGTTGGTGTCTCTTCTGTATTATTATTTTTAAAGATTGTAAGCCATTTGGGGACAGGAAACAATTCTATTTGTTTTAAATAAACAACTTTGTCAACTACTTCTCTGTTATAAATATTTTATTTATTTATTAGTTTGGGAGCAAAACTGTTAGCAAGATTTACTGTGATTTTTCTCTGTGTATTTCTTTTATCAGGTAAGCATACCAAGAGGATCACATGTGGTTGTTGGAGCAAAGAGAAACTTATAGCATTAGGTGGTGAAGACAAAACCATAACAATTAGCAACCATGAAGGAGACACTATTCGAATGGTAATAAACTCACCATTCTAAATCACCATTCTAAATCAAATTCACATTCTAGATATTGTAGTTTTTGCATTTGAATTATAGATGAAGGTAACACACACAAACATTTCAGTGTATGAGAATGTTAAGTATTTAATATCTGACAGTCTGTGTGGTTTAAACTTTTATCATGCTTCCACCATTTATTGACCATTTATTGATAGAAATCACACCAATTTCTGTGCATCCAGTTCCTATGAATCAAGTTAGGGTCTGAAGCCATTCTTGGAATTGTTTGTAATTGTTACTAACAGTACAGTACTGCTTTTGACACCTGAAGAACCTTTGCCTTGTTATTATCACTTTCCTATCAGTGTTTTTAGGTCAGTATTTAAAAGTGTTTTAAACATGGTGGGGTTTTTTTTTTTAAAAAGCTATATTATGTTAACTCTTGAACTTTATTTTTTGCAGTCAACAGTGAGTGGAGATCCCAGTGATATGGAGTTCATAGTGATGAAGACTGATGACAGGATACCAGCAAATGAGACCACAGTAAGTCACAAATAACAGGATAGTGCACAGACTATGGATGCAATCCTAAATCGCACTGGAACTGGTAGGCCGGTGGGCTTGCACTGTATCCAGCGCAGCTTGGGAGCAGGCTGGAGCCTTTACAGGGCGAGGGCACATTCGCGCTGTTACCCCGGGGTAGGCGCCAGCCATCCCAATGGGTTCCTCAGTTCTTCGCCTGCTGTTTAGCAGGCGCAGAGCCGAGGACTCCACATGGCTTGAATCAGGGCCGCGTGGCCTGGGGACGGGAGCTTGGATGCAGCCTAATGGTTGCATCCAGCTCCACCCCTCTCCCCAGACCAGCGCACCTCCTGGCACCCCCACCCCTGCCCAGAAATCTTGTTGCCAGTCCCCTGCATCCGGCATTCCGAGGTAGCCTAACTCTAAAGTAAGGAGGTTGCACTAACCATCATGGCCTGTAGCCTGTGATGGATGTTTCCTCCAGAAATCTGTCCAGCCCCCTTTTAAAACCTTCTAGGCCAGATGCCATCACCACCTCCTGTGGCAAGGAGTTCCACAGATTAATAACCCTCTGGGAAAAAAGGATTTCCTTTTATCTGTTTTCATTCTCCCAACACTCAATTTTAGTGGATGTCCCCTGGTTCTAGTATTGTGTGAGAGGGAAAAGAACCTCCCTCTATCCACTTTATCCATCCCGTGCATAATTTTGTATGTCTCAATCAAGTTCCCCCTCAGGCGCCTATTTTTTAGGCTGAAGAGCCCCAAACTCTGTAGCCTTTCCTCATATGGAAGGTGCCCCAGCCCTATAATCATTTTGGTTGCTCTCTTCTGCACCTTCTCTAGTTCTCCTATATCTTTTTTAAGGTATGGTGACCAGAATTGTACACAGTACTCCAGATGTGGCCTTACCATCGATTTTTACAGTGGCATAATAATATTGACCGTTTTACTCTCAATCCCTTTTTGAAATTATCCTAAGCATGGAATTATCCTAAGCACCATCAGTACCGGACTACAGATAGTGTCAGCTATTTTGGAGTACAAAAGGGAAAGATGGATTAAGCTTATGGAAGAGATGGATATGAGCTGCAGCAGCCAAAAAGCATGGAGATTACTTAACCACCTCAACAATGATGTAACTAAACGATCACCACATGCTAATGTTTCAACCAATCAGATTGCCCACCAACTTATGCTTAATGGGAAACCAGATTTTAATTTACAGAAACATAAATTGAGGCTAGTTAGGAATGAGGAATGGAAGACAAGCAATCTGACAACCTTTTTACTATGGGAGAGCTGGAAGAGGCAATAGGTAGGTGCAAGACCGGTAAAGCAGCTGGCATAGATGAGATTTGGGTTGAGCAGATCAAACATTTTGGATGCAAAACAAAAGAATGGCTACTTAACTTTTATAATAGATGTTTAAGTACTGCTCAGATACCCAAGATATGGAGGAAGGCCCGTGTGAGCCATACTAAAGCCAGGCAAGCCACCAGATGATCCAAAAAGTTATACGCCCATATATATAAGATATAGCCATCTTATATAAGCCAGCTATATAAGCCTTAGCCATCTATATAAGATATTTGAATGTCTAATCCTGAATCGACTGAGTGAGATTGTAGACCCCCTGCTTATACCGCAGCAAGCAGGCTTTAGACCTGGTAAAAATTGTGTAGCTCAAATCCTTAGTTTAACACAATATATTGAGGATGGTTTTGAACTGAAGGAAATTACAGGAGTGGTGTTTATAGATCTCACCATGGCCTATGATACGGATAATCATGCTGCCCTGTTGAAAAAAGTCTACCATCTTACAAAAGATTTTAAATTTACAAAAATTATAGGCTGCCTATTAGAAAATCGTAGCTTTTTTGTAGATTTTCAGGGACAACACAGCCGATGGAGAATCCACAGAAATGGACTGCCACAGGGCAGCGTGCTAGCCCCCATGCTGTTTAATATATATACTAATGACCAACCGCTGCCAGAAGTTACCAGAAGTTTTATTTATGCCAATGACCTGTCAATCGCCACCCAGAATGCAACTTTCGAGTCTGTCGAGGAAAGACTGACTGAGGCTTTGAATCTACTGAGTATAAATTATAGGGATAATCAGTTAAAACCAAATTGTTTAAAGACACAAATCTGTGCTTTCCATCTGAAAAACCGAGAAGCATCAAGAATATTGCAGGTATGCCGGAATGGAACCAACTTAGAACACTGTGCTACCCCCAAATACTTGGAAGTAACTCTTGATCGTACACTGACTTTTAAGAATCATTGTTTTAACACCAAACAGAAGGTCTTCGCCAGAAATAATATCTTGAGGAAAATAACAAACACAAGATGGGGTGCCCAATCCGCTTTAGCACTATGCCACGCGGCTGGAGAATATGCCAGTTCTGTCTGGTATAGATGTAATCACGCAAAACAGGTGTAGTGGATGTGGCACTAAATGAAACAGCAAGATTGGTCACAGGATGCCTAAAACCAACTCCAATACAAAAGGTGCATTACCTAGGTGGTCTTCCCCCTCCCAAATTTCGTCGGGAGAGCGCAGCGCAGAAGGAGTGGGTTAAAGCTACGTCCTTAGAAACACGCCTATTGTATGGCCATCAACTTCCACTGTCAAGATTGAGATTGCAAAATAGCTTCCTTAGGATTGCGCCCCCCCCATAACCAATCACTTGGAACTATGGGAAATGAGCAAGGAGCTGCCGAGTGAATGGGCACAAACATATGTTTGCCCTCCACCAGGTCAAGGACAACTGTGGCCTGTATGGAAATCCTTAAATCGACTGCATGCTGGGGTAGGAAGATCTAAGGACAATCTGAAGAAATGGGGTTTCCCCATAAAAGACATGCTGTGTGAATGTGGAGACGAACAAACCATCTCACATATACTACAGTGCACACAGTGCCCCTCTACATGCGCAATGAAAGATTTTATGTTGGTAAGGGAGAACACTGTTGAAGTGGCCCAGTATTAGGCAAATGATATCTAGTTTTAACCTTGTATTTTATTCTAAAAATATTTTTGATGTATGTATAAAATTATATCAATGTAGGTGCTTCTGATACGAATAAAGAAAGAAAAGCATGGAATTGGCCTTCTTTACCACTGCCGCACATTAGGTCGACACTTTCATTGAATTGTCCACCAGCACTCCAAGATCTCGCTCCTGATCTGTCACTGAAAACTTAGAACCTATTAGCTTAGAGTTGAAGTTTTGATTTTTTTGCCTCAATGTGCATCACTTTACACTTGTCTACATTGAAACACATCTGCCATTTGGCTGCCCATTCCCCCAGTTTGGAGAGATCCCTCTGGAGCTCTTCACAATCCCTTTTGGTTTTCACCACCAGGAAAAGTTTTGTGTCATCTGCCAACTTGGCCACCTCAGTGCTTATGCCTGTCTCCAGGTCATTTATGAACAAGTTGAAAAACATGGGTCCCAAGACGGATCCTTGGGGCACTCCGCTTTTCACCTCTCGCCGTTGTGAAAATTGTCCATTGTCAACCACTCTTTGCTTCCTGCTCCCCAACCAATTTTTAATCCAGAAGAGAACCTGCCCTCTTATTCCCTGACAGTGAAGTTTTCCCAGTAGCCTTTGGTGAAGGACCATATCAAACGCCTTCTGAAAATCCAGATATAAATATTTTTTTGAAAATCCAGATATACATTTCCCCAAAGTGATAATGTCTTGCTTGAACAAATGCTATAAAGAAAAAGCTTTCAGCCAGATGAGCAGGCAAGCAACCTGCAGCCTAGAAGGGAGACTAAAAATGGACATTTGTGAATATTACTGCTTCCTGTTAGCTTTTATTCTCCCTTCTAGGCTGCACGCTGCTTGCCTGCTCATCTGGCTATAAGCTGTTTGCTTATAGTGTTTGTTCAAGCAAGACACTTTATTTCAAGGAAATATAATAGATATAAACAAAGATAATAGGGTGCAGTGGGAACTGCCTATAACAGGAGCCATGGATACCAGGGTGTGGCTCTACACTAGTACTCTGAAAGTTCAAGTGGAAAACATCCTTTAAATTTAGGAAATAGAGTTTATCAGCTTAATTTTTTTTTAAAAAGGTGGAAAAAAGGAAAAATGTATTTATGAAGAAGACATAATTCAGGAAATTTATGTTTTCCCTGTATTTTATTAATATAAGTCTTTATTTCATTCTGCAATTGGGTCCTAAATGTTACAGAAATGCTTATATTGCCTATTTAAATTTGTTTTTAGTCCATAAACCCTGTCTGTACTTTCAGTGAATTGTGTTGTGGTACAGTTCTTAAAAGAAAATTAACAGACCAAAGCTATTATGTCCTAGGAAAAGGAGACCAGTTTACCTGCCTCGTATCCAGTGTGGGGCTGGAGCTGCATGCAGCGCAACTTGGAGTAAGGGGAAAACCACAGCCATCCCAACAGGGCTACTCTGAGCTGTGCCAATGAAGTCGCTGACACAACTCCGAGCAGCCCATGTAAGGCCGACTGGGCCAGGGGTTAGAATCTGGTCCCAACCCTTCCCTGGGCTAGTCCACCCATGGTCTGCCCTCCCCACTCCCCATTTCATCTTCCCTCTGACATCTTCCCTCGCCAGCTTCCCTAGGCCAGCACTTCCTTACTGGCCACAGTACTTGGACTTGTGTGGTGAGGACGGTGCACATCCTTGTGCCGTCCTCCCTAACTTGAAAGGCGATGCAAATGTGCCTTACGGTGCATTTGCAACACTCCTGGGTCAGCACTAGGGGCTTGTGCTGGTGCAAACAGCACATAGGATTATACAGTACTCTCCGGCTGCAAGCCTATCCACGCTTATCAAGGAGTAAGCCATATTGACTATAATGGGACTTCTGAATAGTTATGCATAGGATTGTACTCTATGTGCTTTACTATAGACAAAATAGTCAAAATATGTTATTGTCTTACCTTTCCATACAATGAAGAAGACACATTTCACCAGTACACATGTATGACCACATTTCTACTATTATAAAATGATGGGGATCTTATTCAGTGTATTATCTGTTTTATTCCCCCCCCCCACTTTTGTTTTGTAGGTAAGTGTTGTGGTTGCTCAGAAAACGCTGTATCTTTTTAATTTCAAAGATCCTGATAACCCAGTTGAACTGCAGTTTCAGACGCATTATGGGAGCATTGTGTCATATAAATGGTAAGTGACTCACTAACAGCCCAATCCTACCTGTTCCCCCGTGACGATGCAGCAGCTCCAGTGTAGGTTATGCTGCATCCCACAGGTGAATTTAGCAGGTGCAAACATTTGTCCCTTTGCCAATGGGAAAACCCCTCAACCGCTGCTATGGATCAACTTGGACACGTGCCAGTGATATAACTGGTGTAGTCCATATTGATCTGTTTCAGTGGATTGGGCACAGGAAGGGGGATAGGATATGACACATGCTGGTGTCGCTGACCCCACCCCTTTCCAGGCCCATCTCACCCACCTCCTGCCTCGTTGCCACCCTCTGTCACCCTGTTACACCTCTCTCACACCCTCCCGCACCCCTGCACAACATAGCCCAGAATCTACCTGCTTCCGGCAAGCTGTATCCGTGTCCATCGGAAGGCTCTGGCCTTTTGCAACAGCTAGTATCAGTGGAGCACACCCTCTACTAGCTGAGGAAAGGATAGGATTGTGCTATAATATTCTAACTCTGTATGGAAAATTGTGATCTGGTTTTGTAAATACAGTATTGTGCGCTTTTGTTTTAGTCAAGCAGATTTATAATATCAAAATGCAGTACCCTTAGAGAGAAATGCAATTGTTCCTCTTTCTCCTATTTGGATTAGTCTTATGAATTCCTATTTTTCTACTGCTATGTTACTTGGATGTAGGTTTTAAAAATATACAGTATATTAATATATTTTTATATATTAAAATACATAATATGTTATATAAAATTTGTACATGAAATTGTAGGAATGAAATGAAAAATGAAATTTCTACAGGTATGGTGATGGTTATATCCTGATTGGTTTTTCCCTTGGCTTTTTTGTGGTAATTTCTACACACATTCGAGAGATTGGTCATGAGATCTTTCAAGCTTGCGATCATAAAGATAACCTGACCAGCATTGCTATATCGCAGACATTAAACAAAGGTGCAACATGTGGAGATAACTGGTAAGTTATGTTATTTTAATACAAAGGTCTCCAACTTTTTAGCCAGAAAGCCACATCAAATATCTGGCATGGTGTTGAGGGCCAGAAAAATAAATAAATTTAAAATTAAAATTAATACATTAGAGATGGAACTTAGATGAACGGACTCAAAGTTCCAGGATTCCTCCCAGCTCCAACACACACCACAGGAATAAAGCACACACTTTAATGGACTCCCATTACCACACCCCAAAAGCAGCTTTAGAAAATTCAGAACCAGCAGATCACAGGAAATGAAACATCCAGAGCATGTTCTGGGGGCAGAGGAGGCCTCTCTGACCCCCAGAAATCTGTCTAAGGCCTTCAGAGGGTCTAAAAAGTCACTTTTTGATCTTTGGGAAAACCAGAAAATAACTGTTTTAGGCTTTCTGAGGACCAGGAGGCTGCTTGCGGTTCACAATTGATTCCTTCACAATTACTTGTTTTCTTGGTTATATATTTAAATATATGGAAGAACTTGATTATTTTTCTTATTTCAGCATTAAGATACATGATTTGTCAGATCTGAATGAAATGTATGCAATTATAACCTTGGAGGAGGAAAATAAAGGTATGTTAACTTCCAGATCTTTTAGATGTGTGCTAAATTATTTAAAACTGATTTTTATTGAGATTGGCACCATATTTGCAAGAGTTCAAATCCCTGTTTAGCCATGATCTTCTGTGTCAGATGGGCAGCCTGATCCAATAGTGCCCTACAGCCGGCACTGCAACCGCAGCACCAGTGGTGGGTGTTGCAAAGTGCCATAAGCCACGTTTGCACCACCCTGGGAGCAAGCAGTGCCAGTGGGGAGGCCACAAATAGGTTCCCAACTTCTGGTGCAGCACCAGTATGTGTCAAGCTGTGCAGGGATGTGAGGAGGGGGCATGGGGGAGATGTTCCTAGGCAGAGGGAGGACGCAGAGAAGGTAGAACAGGGAAGGGACAGGCCTGAGAGGGGGTGGGACCAGCAGAGGCTTCCTCTGCCGAATCTGCTGGCAGGATTCTCAAAAATGTTTTTCAGTGATTAAACCTTGAATTTATTCCTGTGTAATAGCAATACTTTTTAGAAACTATACTTTCTTGTAAAATGTCATTGATAATTTAGGTCTGGATCAATTGGCATGGACAGATGATGGACAGTTGCTGGCTGTGTCTACAAAAAAAGGATCTATCCATGTCTTCTTGACCAAACTTCCCATTCTTGGAGACTCATGCAGCACACGGATTGCATATCTCACTTCACTTCTTGAAGTTACTGTAGCCAACCACATTGAAAGAGTATGGTACTTTATTCATTTTTCATTTTGGTTATGCGTAATATTTTAATATATTATAAGCAGTCATCAGCAAAAGGAATTTGGTCTGTCTTTCAGGAGCTACCAATTACAGTTTCTGTGGAAGTAGAGCCCAGCTTTGTTGCTGTTGGTTATTATCACTTGGCTGTGGGCATGAATAATCGAGCATGGTTTTATGCTCTTGGAGAGAGCAGTAAGTATATCTAAAGTTCCCATCTTCAAAGGAATGTATCATTGCTGCAGTTGTTAAATATGACCTATAAAATACAGGATGTTTATTGCCACAAGTCATCCCCTTGGTGGAATGAGCTAATTAGCATTTCTCATACGAACTTAACAGTGTTCATAATTTAGATTAGTTGAAAAACGAAATGGAAAAATGAGATTGTGAGATAAAGAGAGTACAGCAGGCCCTTAATATTCGCAGGTTTGACAACCACAGATTTGAGATTGCACACCTGCCAGGCCCTCTATGGATGGCCTTGCCTTCCCCCTCCAAACCTGACCGGAACTAAGCTCCGGAGGCATTCTGAAGCCTGGAGCCAAAAATATGCAACTTCACGTTTTTGGTGAAAATGGAAGTTTGTAGGATGGACATGGTCTGATCCGGAAGGGTGTAGAGCTTGTTGATTACCCAGGACAGGTGCTTGGTAGATCCTGGGCTTTTCCACTCAGCTTCTAAAGCCTCCTTGAATTCCTCGGGAAGGGAGAGGCAAGGCAAGGGGCTTTGTGGGTCCTCTGGGAAACAGGGTGCTGGAAGAAGACTTCATGCTCTCTTCCTGTGGCAACTGTAGATTTAAGGCCTTAGCCGCCTTAGAGAACATGTGGGAGAGGAGGTCGGCCGGGAAGAGACGGTCAGCCTTCTGCTCCTGTCCGTCCTGGTCGGAATCCTCCGAAAGCTGCCCCTCTTCTCTGCCAGAGCTATCGGAGGACGACGGGGACAGCTCGGATTCTGAGGATGAGAGATCTTTGGATCGTCTGTGCCTACGGGCCTTTTTAATTGACTTGAAGCGTCTGTAATGTAGCTTCTTCTTTCTTTTGGCTGGATGTTTGCGCTCCTCCCCCGACAAGGAGGAAGGGGTCAGGGCAGAATCAAACAGGGTAAGGGGCTAGGAGCGCTTGCGCTTGGCCTTACGGTGTTTCGGCTCAGGTTCCCTCTTGTTGGGAGGAAGGGCACCCGTGGCCACCCCCTGAGTGGGCCCTTTAGATAACCCTGCTGCCTCCATAGCCACCTTAAACATCTCATTGAACTGGGCTTGTGAGAAAGGTGTCGCCATCTGGCCCAGGGAGGACCCCCCCCTCCTCCTGCTGTTGAGTGGAGGACGTTCCCCCCTCCTTCCTGGCCCTCTGCCATTACCTTGTGCTCGCAGCAGAAAAGGGCGGGAAAACCGGGCCTCCTAAAATGGCGGGCAGCCGGGCAATCCCTCCGCAGCATGGGAGCCTGCCGCTGTCTCTCTGCACCGCCAATGAAGAAAGAGCGCGTCACTGCCCTCCCAGGGGGGCGCGATCACACGGAGCAGGAGAGGAAGGATCCCGGGCCTTAGCCGCTCCCTAGGTACGCGCATGCCGCCCTCTTATCTCACCTGACGACGACGCGGCAATAGAGAAATGGGTGCTCTGCAGCCCTTCCTTGGGGGTGCGGAAGCGTCCCCGACGCTGTGGGATAGCGGGCGAGGCTCCGGGCCGAAGCCGCGCGGAGCCCCAGTGACCGGCCTCCCCACGCCTTTCTAGCCCTTGCGCAGCGTGTGTGCTGGGCTAGCTTCCACTGCTGAGGCGACGGACGACGAAGCAGGCCCCACTGTCCGTGCCTCTCCTTCTGCCTCCTCCCACACACAGACAAACATATGGGGAAGGAAAGGCAGGGAAGCAGAGGGGAAACAGGGAGAAAGATTAAGGAAAAAAGGGTAAGGAAAAAAGGTTTGACTTTTTAAAAACGCCTCAAAGAACACTGAGCTCTGAGGAGCTCAGCAAGAACTGACCTGTCCCTTAAGGAGGCAGAGCCGGACTGGGAAGGGATGCCCCCTACAGGGAGACGCCTTGAAGTTTGTACCGGCTCTGCCTCCTGGAGTAGGAGGGGCTATCCCCAGAGGTCTCGAATGGCCCCCCTCTCCTCATCCCAGAACAGGAATTCTCAGGTAAGAAATTCCGTTTTTTTTCTTTAAATGAATCCAGGTGGAGTCCAGCTGAGCTCTGGTCAGGTTCAGAGGGTTGGAGGCCCCGGAAAACCACGGATTTGAACATCCATAGTTTTCCATATCCACAGAGCTTCCTGGAACAGAACCACCATGGATAATAAGGGCCCACTGTATTCCATCTTCATGTGGTCCAGAAAGCCCTAACATTCGCACTGGAGTCTGTATTTTTACATTGTGAAATACATATTCAGAGGAAACCATAATTATATTTGTATTTAAAATTTTGCAGATGTGAAAAAACTAAAGGACATGGAATACCTAGGAACAGTTAGCAGTATGTGCCTTAATTCTGACTATGCTGCTGCACTTTTTGAGGGTAAAATTCAACTGCATATGGTAAGTGTACAAAGATTCTGAAGTCTCAGAGAGCCAACAGAACTGCAAGAGTAAAATGGGGCAGAAGCTATACTTACGCACTATTAAATAAAAAGCTTACAGTAGTTTGACATAGTTTGTAAGCTTTCAGTATTTTTACAGCCCAATCCTAAACTACTTTAGTACAGCAGGGTCACAAAGCCTGTATGTAATGCATCTTAGGAGCAGGCTGGAGGCCCAGGGTTACGATACAGTGGAGGCCTACTCTGCCAATCCCGCCCCCTCCCTGTCCTGCATTCCCCTGTCCCAAAATACCTCCCCTCCAAACCAACTTTCTTCTGTTGATTGGTGCAACCTTATGTCTTTTGTCAGGTGGAAGGCTTGAATTCAGCATCAGTGAGTTGATGCAGGCCTCCCTGTCGGCATTGCTTTCTCTCTGGGTATGGAAATGTGCCTTATGGCACATTTGCAACACCCTCTGCTACTGTACCAGTAGTGGTTTGGATTGTGCTGTGAGTCTGCTAAATTACCGTACTCTTAGCCAGTTACCTGTGCTAACTGTATAAGATGCACTTTTTCAAGTACATTACGTGGGCCTTACATGGGGCTGCTCATCTGATAGTCATGGGAGAGAATAAGTGTCCTTCTACACCTTGGTACAGTGTCTTTTCTAGTGGCTATTGCAGATGTTTCTGTCTTTTTAGATGGTTGGCTCTTTGGGACAGGGGAACATTTAGGACGCAATCCTAAGCAGCGCCGGACTGGTGAGGCCAACGGGCCAGCGCTATATCCAACGCTGCTTAGGAGAGGCTGGAGCCTCCCCGTGGTAAGGGAACATGCGCTCCCTTACCGTAGGGGAGGCTCCAGCTTCCCCTATGGACTCCTTGGATCTGCGCCTGCTAAGCGCAGGCGCAGATCCGAGGAGACTATGCGGCCTGAATCAGGGCCACGCAGCCTCCCGAATGGGCTTAGGATGCGGCCGTATGGCCACCTCCCAAGCCCACCGACGTCCCGCCCACAAACTCCCTCCCGCCTCCACTCCCACTGCTGCCTCCACGCAAAGCCTCCCTTGCGCCGGCTGGCTTCAGCCGACGCAAGAGAGGCTCAGCACGGGCTCAACAGGACCGGCGCTGCCGGCAACACAGGTCCTGTTGCTTGAGCACCGATGCGGGGTGCAGATTGGTGCCCTCATGTTGGCGCTCTGCCCCTTGCATCGATGCTGTGGCGTAGCGGATTGTGCGGTCAGTTTATGTTATATTCCTTTTGTGAATGTTAACAATTTGAATTTTCACCTGAAGATTTTTTTTAAAAGAATTGTTTTTAGTTCAGTGGTTTTACATAATATTTTGTCCTAATCTTGCTTTCTGTCAAGGATGTTTCATCGTTGTACAATTGCTGCAGTTCAAGAATGCCAATTTGCATTTCAGGAGTGTCATTTTATTATGTTACAATGACAGCACTTCTTGCTTGATTATGTCACTTCCTGCAACAGCATCACTTCCAGGTTAATGACATCACTTCTGGTGGGTCCCAACACGAGTGCCATTCTAAAAAGTGGGTCCCGATCTAAAAAGTTTGAATACCACTGTTAAAGATCATTGCAAAATCGTTTTGAAAAATCTTTTTTGAAATTTTGGGATTGTTGCGAGTGGTTTATGGAAAGATTTCACCTACTCATAATTTGATATAAAGGAAGCTAGCCAAATATACTGTATCCATCTCAGCCCGATCTTTTAAATCTTTTTAAAAGAAAGGATCAGGCTGAGATGGATACAATATGTTTGTTTGGCTAGCTTCCTTTCTTTCAAATTATGAAATCTTTCAATAATTTCAAATGTGAAATCTTTCCCATTTTTGATGCTGATGAGAAATTTTTCAGCTTGCTGTGTTATTTTAGATAGAAAGTGAAGGTTTGGATACCCAAGAAGAATGGGAGACTAGACTCTTCCCAGATGCAGATGATAAAAGTAGAATTTTGTGCCATGCTTTAACTGGTGATTTCCTTATCTACGGTACTGATGTAAGTATCTGTTAAAATTTTTGTATTATTTTAATTAATTATTTTGAATGTCATTGTCATGTTTTGTGTGACTCTGATAAGATGATGTTGATTTGGTGACTTTGATATGGAATCAAGTAGGTCCTTCTTAGTATCCTGACAGGAATAGACAACGCAGTTGTGACCCACAAGGATTTGCAAGAGAAGGAAAGTTTTTCTCCAGAAATCTGTCCAATCCCCTTTTTAAAGGCATTCAAGCCAAACGCCATCACCACATCTTGTGGCAAGGAGTTCCACAGACTAATTACACGCTGGGTAAAGAAATATTTTCTTTTGTTTGTTCTAAGTTTCCTAACACAGCTTTAGAGGATGTCCCCTGGTTCTGGTATTATGTGAGAGGGAAAAGAGATTCCCTCTATCTATCCACCCCTTGCATAATTTTGAACATCTCAGACATGTCCCCCCTCAGGCGCCTTCTTTCTAGACTGAAGACCCCCAAATGCTCTTTCATCATAAGGGTAATGCCCAGCCCAGTAATCATTTTGGTTTCTCTGTTCTGTACTTTTTCTAATTCCACTATGTCCTTTTTGACCAGAACTGATAGACAGATTGTTCAATCGATCGATCTTTAGTACAGTCAAAAGACCAGCCCACAAATAAAACATTAAAATGATACAGAGATATTGGGAATAAATCAAAGTTAGTCATCAGTTTTAAGATAAGCAATAACAGCATCAAATATCTCTTTTGAGCCAGTTCTAAGATACTTCCCAAATGTTGATCTCAGTCCAGCTATAAAGGCTCACTGTCTTTCAGCATCCTTCTTCAAATACCCATTTGCGGCTGCAAAAAATTTGGCGGCACTATATGTAAATATTGGGTTGGAATCAGATAGTAATATTTATATGTTGTCCTGTATATCCTGGGAGTCAGTTAATCAATGGGGAGATAGGTGCAGCACATACATCCCTATAATATATACTCAACAACAAAACGTGTTCTGTGGTTTCTATCTGCTCCGTGCCACAAAAGCAAAGGCGCTCTACCCAGGGGTTTTTTTTATAGCTTCCCTCCAACACTGCTGAGGGAAGTACATTAAGATGGACCAGGGTAAACGACCTTCTATGCTTGTGCAGCTCCAATTGGTCAAGATAAGGTGCCGCTGTTACTTTCTGTTTTCTATTCTTCCTACGATAGAATTCTGGGCACTGCTAAGCTTGCGCTGTCTTTCAGTGTCTACAATACGCTGCTTAATAATGTTCTTTGCTTGTTCCAAGCCAATGTTTAGTAAAATCAGCGTGGGAAGGCCCAAAGAAGCTATTTTCTGTTCAGTTATCTGGGCTCAGTTGGACTTAAAGTTGTCCTGCAGGATCAATAGTGCAAGATCAATTGGGAGATAAAGCAGTCTGAGCCAGTACATGAGAATAGCAACCCATACCCTGGCTTCAATTTTAATCTGACCAGTCTCCAATCTTAATTTTACATTGGCGACATCCCTGGGGACTGCTAGTGCTGCCCTCAAAAATTTTGATTGTACACGTTCTAATGTTGCAATGTTTGGAATGGGACCCAATTGGGAACCATACAATAATTGGACTAATTCTTTTGCTTGGAACAATTTTAGGGCTGAGGGAATATAATGGTCCCACTTCATTCTCATAAATTGTATCATAGCAGCAGAACTACTCTGGGCATTTAATGCCACATATTCACCATGGGCTTTTCTAGAGCCATTTGCTTGGAAGACTATACCTAAATATTTGAATACCTGATCAATCCTAAGCAGGTTTATCATCCATGTCCGATTTATTGTCCTTTTGGCAAAGGACATGATTTTTGGTTTTTTGGAAATTTATTACTAGGTCTTCCTCCTAACAGGATATGGTCAATTTTTGCAGTGCTCTTCTAAGCCTAATAGAGGTTCTAGAGATGATAGCTACATTGAAATACATCTGCCATTTTACTGCCCTTTCTCCCAGTTTTGAGAGACCCTTCTGGAGCTCTTTACAATCCCTTTTGGTTTTCACCACAATAAATAAATAATAATGATCCTGGCACCGTGGCTATTTTAAGGGACAAATTGCATACTATAGTTGAGAGGTCAGCAACTTCATTCATCAGTTCCTTAATAATTCTTGGGTGGATGCCATTTGGGCCCGGTGACATATTGATCTTTAATTTATCAGTTTGATCTAAAACATCTTCTTTATTAACCATTATCTGACTTTTCGTTAGTTAGGAGGGGCCGTTCGGGCAGTGGTATTTGCCCAAGGTCTTCTGCCAAAGATGGACATAAAGAATTAATTTAATTTCTCTGCAATTTCCAAGTCCCCTTTCCCTCCCTCACCATCTTTCCCTCCCTCACCATCCAGAAGGCCAACTACCTCTCTGGCAGGTTTCCTGCTTCTAACATATTTGAAAAAGCTTCTATTATTCCCCTTTATGTTGCTGGCCATACATTCCTCAAAGTATTTCTTGGCCTTCCGTATCACCTTTTAACGTTCTTTTTTATTCTCTTCATTTGGGCAAGACTTCCATTTCCGGAAGGAAGCTTCCTTGCTCTTTACAGCCTCTCTAACTTTATTCATCAGTCATGCAGGAACCCTCCTGGACCTGGTCGGTTCCTTCTTTCTTTGCGGTATACACTTCCGCTGGGCCTCTACTACTGTTATTTTAAACAGCCTCCACGCAGCCTAGTCTCTTTCTACCTTCCCTTTCAATTTCTTTCTAACTAGCCTCTTCATCTGAGGGGAATCTGGAGGAAGATAGCACCCCTCCCCAGGCGTAGCTAGGGCATTTTGCATTTTTTTATACCCTCCCACGGCAATTTTTTTTTTGTGGCCATAACGTTTTCTAGCATTAAGATATTACACTCCGGTGTGTGGGTGTGTGTTTCATTAAATTCCTGGTGGAATTCTGCATCCAATGGTATACAGCATGACCATATCATTCCATAAACTCACGATTTTCAGAATTTGGGGTTCAGTGGTGACAGCCCCCCGAAGAGGGCACCTGGGGTGCTGCGCCCCTGCCCCATAGGTAGCTATTCCACTGACACCCCCCCCCCCATTACATCGCTCTTTTGGCCTGGTAGTTCAATCCACAGTTCAACCCTATGGTGGAGTCAAGACACCCCTTCAATTTCTACTCTGCTGGATTCTATCCCTTCTTTGACATAGATGGCCACCCCACCAGCAACACACCCTTCCTATCCCTGTCCCTCCTATAGAGTTTATAGACTGGGATTGCGGTATCCCACTGGTTCTCTGCATTCTACCAGGTTTCCATTATGCCCACTATATCAATGTTTTCCCTAGTCACCAAACATTTCAGTTCCCCATCTGTGCTTGGACACTTCGGGCATTTGCATAATAATACCTATATACGGGGTTGCCTAAGGAGGGCCTCTTATTTGATCAATTTTTCTGCCTCTCTTTCTACTGGACCGACTGTCACTTCCCCTGAGACTTGCAGTCCTATATCCTACTCTACCATTACTCTGTGGTACTCCTCCACCCTCCTCCTCCCATAGGGAAGAGGACTCCAGAACCAGATGCCACTTGGCTGCTGTCAGTTTTCCCCCAGGGATCTGTTTAAAAGCTGTTGGCCTTCAGCTTCCTGCCTAGCAACCTAAATTTGGCTTCCAGGACCTCCCGGCTTTCCCCATGTCGTTGGTGCTGATGTGCACCACAACCGCTACCTCCTCCCCAGCACTCCCTACCAGACTATCTAGAGATGATGTCCGCAACCTTTGCATCAGGCAGGCTTTTCGCCATGCAATTCTCATATCCATCACATACCCCCTTCTCTATATTCCTAACTATAGAATCTCCCACTATAAGGAGCCCACTACCCCCCTCCCACCAAGGAGCATCCTTAGTGCGACTGGATGCGGGCCTGTCACTGGAAGAAGGGGTCCCACCTGGGGGATTTTTTCCCTCTGTTCCAGGCTGACGTCCTCCAGTCCTGAGACTTCTTTCCCTGGCAGCTGATGAGTTGCCGCTCTGAGGGTGGGATGAAGACTGTAAGTCCCCAGAAGTCTCATTGTGGTCCCTCTCTGCCTGCCTCAGCTTCTCCTGGTCTGTAACCAAGGTCTCTAGGGAACAGATCCTTTCCCTGAGTCCCTGGAACTCCTTGCACCGAGGACACACCCATGACATGCCACAGAGGCATATAGTCATACTGTACATGGGGCACTCTGTGCAAAATGCTGGATAGCCCCCTCTGTTCGTACCTATTTAGGCATGTACCTATTTAGGTACAAACAAGTTACTCTGTTTGTACCTATTTAGTTTTATTTATTTCCCTACCTGCCTCCTGTGCCCTAGTTACTAGACTTCAAAATCCCCACCTTAGGTTGTGTTGTATTCCACTTATAAGTTTAACTTAAGTTTGGGTAGATTTTAGAGTAGATAAATAAGCGTACGTTTACTGTGTCCTTCTCCCTCCTTCTGCCTGACCTTGCACAGCTGCTTAACTTGCCTACCTGGCACTTGGTTCCAAGGTATTTAGTTCCAACCCATCCTTCACTCACCTTCTTGTTTCCTTGCCCAAACTGCTTCCTGGTCATCATTACTTCTACTTCCTATCTTGAAAATGAGCTGTGAAAAGAGCTGTGAAAAAGGAAGTGACGTGGCTGACCTTTGAAAGGCACAAATGGATTTCCTTATATTTGCAGGAAACCCAACAGCAACTTTGCAGTCAGCCACTTTCTTTCTTCCAGCTCTGACGCTGAGAAAAATCTTGTAGCTTTATTTCCCCACTTGATATTTTCAGTGATGACAGGGTAGCACTCCTTGAACGCTAAAAGGATCATCAGATGACACCAAGGCCTGTACCTTTAATACCCAGCCATCATTCTCGCTCCTCAGATCTTCCAGTTGGGGAATGATTGTGATAAGGGAGTGATTTCTGTTGGTTTTGGACTCAAAATCTTTTGCAAATAAGGCTGTCTAGATTAACGTACCCAGTTCTGAATATATTGGTTTGTTAGCTTTTAATAGAACTTGTTATGACTTTTCTTGTTCTTTGTTAGACTGGTGTTATTCAGTATTTTTATATTGAGGATTGGCAGTATGTGAATGAGTACCGACATTCTGTCAGCGTGAGAAAAATCTTCCCAGACCACAATGGATCCAGACTAGTTTTCATTGATGACAAAAGTGATGGTTTTGTTTACTGTCCCGTAAGTTATATTCCATTTCACTTACAGGTGGTATTGAGGGTTACAATCTAGTTTTCTTTCCATGTATTGTACTGCCTCTTCATTTTTTTCTGTATGAATTCCACCCATTCTCCTAAAAATCTTAGGTTAATATGCATAGTATTATGTATTTTATTTGATTTTTATTTTCAACTGTCCTATAAAGTGGGTTAGGCTAAGAGAGTGACGGCACAATCCTAACCTGCACTGGAACAGCCAAAGGGAAGGGTTGGATTGTGCTGTGAGTTAGCCAAGAGCACCCAGTGGCTTTGTGACCTGAGCAGGCACATGAATCCCAGCTCTTCCCAGCCCATAAACATAGTGCTATAACTAAACTGTTCTGTTTCTTTTTGATGTCAGTAATGAATCTAACATTGACTTTCCTGAACTCTGGCTTGTAATCCTTGTAAACTTAAGCCATGCATACATGGTAAACTACTTTAATGGGAATCTTTAATGGGTATCTGGGAATCTTCTCTAGCTTCAGTTCATATATACTGACTGTTCACAAACTATGCTTTTTCTGCATTTTTTAAAATATCATCATGCCCCATTTAGCTAGTGTAGGTGAAAACACTCTCCGTGTGCCTATCATAAATGCTGATCTATACTATCCTGTGGGATGCAATCTCGTCATGTCATGGTTAGTATCAGTCTGATGCTGTATAATCTCCCATTCTTTGTCCTGTTTGTCCACCCCTCTGCCATCTACTTTACTGTTGCCCATCTTGGGGAAAACTGTTTCAGTGATTCTTTGTCGAAGTATTTATTTAAAAATGTCTGTTATACACTTCCCCTCCCATTAGGAAGGTGCACAAGGTGGATTAACAGCATGATTTAAAAACAAATACTAAAAGTAAATATACAGAGGTGAAACAGTACAATAAAATGGCAGATAAAAGTAGATAAGCAGCCGTGCAAAACTGAAATAAAAAGGTGTTCAGCCAGCACTGAAGCCATAATGGTGACAGTGCCAACTTTGCCACCTAGGAGAGAGAGTTCCATACTCTGGATGTGAAAATCAAGAAGGGCTTTTGGCATGTCACTGTCAGATGTACTTCTTTTGACTACTAGAGCAGTGGTTCCCAACCTGGGGGTCAGGAGTTGCAGCTGTTATTGGTAACCCAAGAAACACTTTCATTCAAGAAGAATTGGGTTAAAATTTAGAAACAAACTACATTGGGCCCTTCTCATCCATATGTTTTGGACCTGCAGATTTGACTTACTGTAGGTTTGGAACCCTCGTCTTGAGGGCCTCACCGAACTTCCCAGACGGGACAGGGAGGAAGTGTCCATGTGCCTCAGAAGGTGTACGTACTTCTGGTTCAATGAAAAACTGGATTTCAGAAGCCATTGGGACACCTTCTCAGATGTGCGGAAGCCACACATGACCTCTGCGTGCCTCAGAACACTTCTGGACATTACCAGAAGGCACTTCCAGTCATGTCCAGAGGCCTTCTAAGGGACTCATCGCAGATCTCAGTATGTACGGGGGATCCAGGAATGGATCCCTCGCAGATAATGAGGTCCCACCTGTACTGCATTTTCAAATCTATAGCTTTTTAAAAATATATATATTGAATAAAGAAATAGCCTTACATTTTATATAGAGCACATCATTGACGGATGACACAAAATTTATCTGAAGGTTAACACTTAATTAATGGTCATGCAGGAAAGTGGATTTCCAATCAATTAAAAACTCAGTATAAGGTTCATATATTTGGGGCTGTGGGACTGTGAGCAAAGAGAGCCTCATCCTTCTAAATTTAGTAGTATTTATATTTGAATATTCATGAATTGTCATTTATTTTACAAAATAAATTTGCACTGCTATGTTTGATAGGTAAATGATGTTGCCTTTGAGATTCCAAATTTCCAGCCAACAATAAAGGGTATTCTGTGGGAAAATTGGCCACTGGATAAAGGTGTATTTGTTGCCTATGATGATGACAAAATATATACTTACGTCTTTCATAAGGACACTATACAAGGTATTGTACCTTTTTTTATTATTCTGTTGGTATAAAAGGAACTTTATAGAATACCATATGCAAAAGAATGATTTCTGCTCTAAGGAGCTTGGAGACTATGCACAGTTTGGATGTAGAGGAGGCAGAAAGAGGGAAGGGATGAGAGTGGTAACAGAAACAAGTGATTATGGAGTTTAATCTGGTTTAGGTTAGACGAATTTGTTCAGTGGTGGTAAATGCCTAAATGTGACAACTTTTGACATGGGCAACCTGATCATGAAAGTGCTGTAAGTTACTTTGCTACCAGAGGAGAGGCCAGGGCTGCTTGGTGCTTGGCTTCTGCACATCAGTGAGTGCTGAGTTCCCCACCACATGGTGGGAAGGCATTTCTGGATGGGGGAAAGGCGGGAAATGGGTGAAACTGGGCAGGAGAGGGCATAACAGGAGGTGGATCAGGCAAGGAGAAGGGCAAGAACAATGTCAGAGGCTGCCACCAAATGCTATCCCTCCTCCTGGGTCTTGGAGCCCAACACAAGTTTCCTCAGTTTTGTGCCAGCTATTTAGACCCATCGGAGCTGCTGGTGCTCTGCATGGGGCAAGGGAACATAGAGATAATGTTCCTCTGGCTGCTTTTCATGGTGGCCATTTCAGTGGTGCTGTATGTGGGGCACAGTGGGGCAAAGCACAGTGGAGCAGCGGCAAAGCGCAGAATTGGGGTCTAAATCAGTGTGAAGTGTGCTCCTCTACCAGTACAATCTTATGCATGTCTACCCAGTAAGAGTGTATAGAATTGCAGCCTAAGCTGTTTGGAACCATAAGAATAAAGCACGGTGTTTATATTTCAGTTAAAGTTTGCATTCACAAATCTATTACAGCAAAACAGCAGAATTAATACAAGTTTACTCTTCTATAAATGACAGGGTTTCTCTGTGACATTCATTAGCATCTAAGTACTAATTGAGCTGATTTTGTATGAATGGGTAATTTAAGTAATAATTTCCCCCCGTCATTTGTTAGGGTCCAGAGTGATTATGGCAGGAGGCACCAAAGTTCCCTATTCTCACAAGCCATTGCTATTATATAATGGAGAACTGACCTGTCAAACACAAAGTGGAAAAACCAGCAATGTCTCCCTTAGTACCCACAGCTTCCTTGGCACGTTAAAAGATTTTGACCATAATGAGCTGAAACAAACACTCACACAGGCTCTAACATTGAAAAGGTAGGTCTCTTTTAATTAGAGTAGAATAGAAATTCTGAAACATCCTAAAGGCAGATGTACTCAAAGTTTTTGTTTTCTGTTTGTCTAAAACGTTCCATAGATTTTCTGAGTCATGGGAGATATGCAAACTTCTGAACAATCAGGCAGGTTGGAATGAACTAGCCAGAGCTTGCATGCATCACATGGAATTGGAGTTCGCAATACGGGTTTACAGGACAATCAGAAATGTGGGAATGGTCATGTCAATAGAACAAGTAAAGGTAACATTTATACATTAATTTTTTATATGGAGATTGTCAAATTGTGCCTGAGCTTGGCCTGGTGACCTTTTCTTGAAGAAGAAATAGGGTAGACCAGAGAATGATGTAAATAACAAAAGTGTGACCACAAAGCTTTTCAATGCACATGAAACAAGCACCCTTCATTTTTTCTCCGAAGATCCAAGCCTGCCAAAGTTCAAAAGCTCTCAGAAGTATATTTAACCTATACCAGTAGAACAAAACTGTAGTTTTGTTGAATTATTATTTGAACAAATTGCAGCTATTTGAACAAATTGCAAATATTTGGATGAACAGAAAACTGCAATGAATGGAAAACAGCAACTAGAAGCCTCAAATTTTCTCACATGCAGAAGTTGGGGAATGCTTTATCTTTGTAGCAACCAACCATGGCTTATTATGTCTGAATGCCTCTTATTTGTCTTAGCTCTTTGTGCTGTCCTTCATGATAAAAGGTATGGAAAAATCTGCATGTAAGAGTTTTGTACTGCATCAGCCATGGAGTTTTGGATCAGGCTGAACAATCTGTTTTCCTTGGTGGGTTCCATGTGATCACATATTGCCGTTGCCCAAGTACAGACTATGATACCAGACATTGCTGATGTTCTGTCACACATTTCCTCATCTTGTGCCTGAACAGAGTTATTTTCTGATCTTCACACAATGTAGAATATATTCATGGCTATGTTTACCTTGAAGACAGATTTCTGTGCTGTCTTTTTGCAGAGCATAGAGGATCACAGCCTTTTAGCAGGACATCTTGCTATGTTTACTGATGACTTCAATTTGGCTCAGGATTTATATCTGGCATCTTCTTGTCCTGCTGCTGCACTGGAGGTAACAGATTAAACCGCCTAATGTTTCACAAGATGCTACTTGGTTCTTTTCTGAATGTACTTTTGGGGGAGGGAGAGAAGTTGTAATATTCTATTCCATCAAAATCAACACTTCTTTTGGTAACAGATGAGAAGAGATTTGCAGCACTGGGATAGTTCACTACAGCTGGCTAAACGTTTGGCCCCAGATCAGATCCCCTTCATATCAAAAGAGTATGCTGTGCAGCTGGAATTCACGTATGTTTTCTTCAGTAGCATTTTTGCTCTTCTTTGGTTGAAGAAGCTTCCTCAAAAGCAATTGAAACAATTCCTTGGTAGCTATTGAAAATATTTTAAAAAGCCTAATTTTTTTTAGTCAGCAAGTAGAGGTTTTTTAGAAGTTTTTCTGTGGCTGCTTTTGTGATGCTAAAAATGGGAGAGGTTTTATACTCCTTATTTTATAAGGCCACCTTTTATCAGTGGAAGAATTGAGCCCCTAAGACTTTTTCTTTTGTCTTTTCACACTAAATAAATGTTCCCTTACCCTGTGTAGAGCCCTGCAACCAGCAATGGGTCTACTCAGATCTGTACTCACTGTTTAGCGGGCTGCTGAATTCCAGGGGTGGGGGAGGACATAGGATTCAGCAGCAGAGCCTCCCACCGTTTCTGGCCCCCACCTAGGTGGACCCAGTCCTCTCTCCAGTCCACTCTCCCCCCTGCCCTAAAAAGCCACAGTGCCAGCCGACAGGAAATCTTAGTGCTTCACCTTATGGCACTTTTGGGTAGTTGGTTGCAGGGACAGCATGGCAGGCGCCAGCACTGCTGTGGTTTAGAGTTGGGTCCTTAGACTGTAAAAAGCCAAAATATTTTTTTCCCTGTTTATCGAAGTGTCTGGATCACTGCAGGTCATTACGAGCAGCGCAATCCCAGCGCACCTGTTGTGTCAAAGCTACATCATAGCATCGACACGACATCGTGAGCGCCGACATGGGGGTGCAATCGGCCTGCCTGCAGTGCTGGTCCCATTGCGCCCACGCCGAGCCTCCCTTGCATCGGCTGAAGCCGGCCGTTATGAGGGAGGCTCTGTGTTCAGATGGACATTGGATTGACAGAGGAGAGGGAGGTTGTGGGCAGGACATGGGTGAGCTCCGGATTCGGCCATAAGGCCAAATCCTAAGCCCATCCGGAAGGCTGCTTGGCCCCGATTGGTCTCCTTGGATCTGTGCCTGCTGTTAAGCAGGTGCAGATCTGAGGAGTGCATTGGGGAGGCTGGAGCCTCCCCTACGGTAAGGGCGCGAATGTTGGGTTTGGTGCTGGCCGATCGGCCTTGCCAGTCCAGCGCTGGGTTGGATTGTGCTCTAAATTGTAAATGAATATTGGATGACAAAAAATAACAAATGCCAGAAAATGTACTAAGGCTGTTTCCAGACAGTAGTTTTCCTCGGTATCTGTGTGCTGAACTTGAAAGGCAGTTGAGCTGTTTTGGGGATTTTATAGTCTGATCTGTTCTTCCTTACTGCAAACAATATATGGATAGATAGATGTCCCTACCAAGTGACGGTTGCAGGTCAGTTTTGCTGGCTTCCTGGACTTGATGCTTGCAAAAACTTCCATCTAGAAATGCCCTTTTTGTGTATCCCTTCTGTGTTTTATATTCATGTTGTCTTATATTACTGTGCTTATCTAATATATAGCGTAACTGTCTTTTTCTTTTAGAGGAGATTACGTGAATGCTTTGGCACATTATGAAAAAGGAATTACAGGGAATAATAAGGTAACACTCTTTCATGGTGATGACTTGGTGGTGAACTTTCATACCTATGATGGGTTGTGTTGTTTTGGATCCAGAGAACTACAATAGGTTTGAACTTATGCAACAGGTTCTCCCCCCCCCAGCACCCTGAACAAAGCCCCCATCACTGAAAAGTCAATCCTGACAGTTTGAGGATCCTATACTAAGAAATATATTTGTCTGAGATATACCATGGAGTGGCTCCTGAGGCAGAGGAAGTTAGCGGAAATTGCTGCCCTGTTTTTTTCTCAAGCAGCAGTGCCTTTGCACTCCCATAGCTTTCTTCTAGCTCTAACCCACTGGCTTCTTGGTTTAATGTAATATTTGAAAATCACTGTTTGAATATTAACAGTGCTTGAATATTAAGAACTGAGGGTGACATAATAATATTAGATCAATATTAGGAGTTAATCAATAGAGTTGTAAACATTGCAGATCATATCAGATTCTTAGAAGTATTTATCAGATTATTAATTATAAGAATTATCTTTTATATTTTAAAATTTTGCGCAAGGAGGCACTAAAGTGCACATGCACAATATCAGATTTTAACCTAATCCATTGAGCAGAATAGAATTTGCCTGAAACCCATTGCTGTACACTTTTGTCTAAAACCATTTATTTGATCAAGAGAGAAGAACAAAATATTGAATCTAAGGATGAAATAGCCACATTTTATATGAGAGCTTTTTATTCATGTGCAATTAATGGCTGTTGAATGGACGGGATCTTTTAGTTGTTAAACGATAAATGTTATCACACCTTAATACCATATTCTTGATTGCCAGTTCCAAGAGCATGACGAGGCCTGCCTTGCTGGAGTTGCTCAAATGTCCATTCGTATGGGTGACATTCGACGAGGTGTTAACCAAGCTATCAAGCACCCTAGCAGGACCTTGAAAAGAGACTGTGGAACAATTCTGGAGAGTATGAAGGTAGCTAGTACTTGTAATATATAAGGAGAAAATTCACCATATGCATTCATATACCCTAAACCAAGGGTGTCAAACATAAGGCCAGCGGGCCAGATGTGGGCCCCATGATAATTGAGCTCTCCCAGTGCAATAATTGGGCTGTCTCAGATCTTGAAATAATGAACAAGATTTGCACATTTTCTCTTCTGTCATTTGCAACTAATGAATTTCTACATGAAAACCAAATCATTATTTCTGGCTATCATCATAACATTTTATATTTCTGGCTTAATGACACCATTTCCTGCTTAATGATGTCACTTCCAGCCCTCAGCAGGTGGCAACAGGATTCAGCATCTTGTCGTCTTGTGTGCTCCCTAAGGCATCTGGTGAGCATTGTGAGATACAGGAAGTTGAACTAGATGGGCCTTTGGCCTGATACAGAGGGGCTTTTCTTATGTTCTTATTCAGCCCACTATGTCACTTATGTAGTGACATGAAATAAATTTGACACCTCTGCTCTAAACTAACATTTTACCATTTCTTGTATTATAGCAATTTTCAGAAGCTGCCCAGCTATATGAAAAAGGGCAATTCTATGACAAAGCAGCATCTGTATATATCCGTTGCAAAAACTGGTACGTATAAATTTAGTATACAGTGCTGTACTCCTAGAAAACTATTCATTGACTGTTAGCGTAATATTTCCCCCAACCACTCCAAAATCTTGTCTTCATTTTCCTGAAGCATATAATGCTATTACATTCATTTTACATCATTTTTCCAGATAGATTTGTATACCTCAATCCTATATAATGTTATGTATGAAGTGAATTTAAGTAGATATGCTAAACATTTTGAGGTTTTTTAAAAAAGTAGTTTATTAGGTGAATTATCTTGATTTTTTGGTAGTACAGGTATGCCCCAGTATCCACTGGGGTTCTGTTCTGTCTGGGGTTCCATGGGACCCCACCATGGATACCTAAAACCATGGATACTGGGGACATATTTATTAAAGACAGGGGAACATCAGTGGTTTTGCTGCAACAGGATAAAAAAATAGATTTGTTTAATGTTCCACTATCTTCGTAATAGGCATCCCAATATCCATGGTATCCATGGATACTGAATCAGTGGATACTGGGGCACACCTGTATTTCGTGGGGAAAAATAAAGAGAAAACAGTTGAAATTGTGAAATTATGATTCTAAAATAAGTTATTTATTTCTGTTGTCTAGGGCAAAGGTTGGTGAACTTCTGCCTTATGTATCCTCTCCAAAGATACATCTGCAATATGCTAAAGCAAAGGAAGCAGATGGCAGGTAAAGTTTCCTTTCTAGAGTCAAATTCAAATGTTAAATTCTCAAATTATGTCATCTACCTAGTATCCTTTTAAAGCATTTAGAATTAATAAAAATGAGAACTAGGATTGAGAATGTAGAATAAAAAGATATAACACTGCAATTTGCTATTTTAATTTAAAAAAATGGGAAAAAGGTATCAACAAAAAAACATACCCCTGCCAGTGGGTCTCCTGTGCCAGTACCTTCGCGAGTACAAGTCCAGGGAGACAAAAGGGGTGAGGCAGCTAGCTCCAGAGGGGATAGCATCCAATGCAAGTCACCCACATTGGGTGGCACCAACAGCTCCCAACTCCAACACACACCCTCTCCCTATTCTGCTCCAATTTCACTGCCCTCTGTTCTGCCCACCCTGCTGACTTGCTGATGTTGGAGGGGCTCCTTCACTGCTACAAAGACATAACCTGAAGTGATACATAGTGGTGTGGTTTTTTGGTGTTTTCCCCCCCAAAATGTCTTGATTAAAATAGCAAGTTGCGGTGTTATAATCCTAAATCCTTTAAAAGTGTACTAGGTAGATGATATAGGTAGTATAGTGTCAGCAGATGCAGTCACAGTATTAATTCTAATTAGAAAAGTAATCTATTTTAATTTCTGGAAAATATCTTCAACACCAAAAGGTGGTGTTTTGTGTTTTTATGCAATGTTTAACAAAAACAAAACACCACGCTCGTGATATGTAATGGTCTCTCTTTTCTTCATAAATATAGATACAAAGAAGCTGTCTTGGCCTACGAAAATGCCAAGCAGTGGGACAATGTCATTCGGCTCTATTTGGATCACCTGAACAACCCAGAAAAAGCCGTGAGCATTGTCAGGGAAACGCAGTCTCTTGAAGGAGCCAAGATGGTAGCCAGGTAACTAGTTATAGAATTTCACGTTTTTAACAGAATTATAATTCCAACAATATGTGGGTACAAGTCCCTAAAACTAAAATGCTTTAAAATGTGTTATTAAGAATAAAATTGTGGATCCATATAGCAGGTTTGAGGTTGAACTTTCTCAAGTGAGAAAATCTTGCATCCGTGTAAAAAATCCAGTGTTTTAAAACAATAGCAAGAATGAAAGAAAATATGAAACAAGATTTCCTGTTTCACTTTTGTGAAAGTGCCAGATACAAATGTTTATCTAGTCTTGTAGAAATACTTTTCCCTGGTCAGGGAATGGTATTCCATATAGATTAGCCCCTCACATCAGCATGAGGCAGGGCCAGTAGAACTCATGACTCCACATGCTGGGCTCCCAGATAATGGTTGTCTGTGGAGTGGCTCCAATCAAACTTTTTTTAAAGCAGTAGAAGAAATCTGATTCTTCTTCTTCTCAAGGTTCCGTAGACAGGGATGGGCCCATTAAAGGTCAGGAGAGAACAGAGTTGATTTTTTGCTGTAGCAGGCTCCTGATTGCCATTGCCAGGAGTTTTATTTACTTAAAATACTGCATGAGGAGATGAGTAGCTGTGGCTGCCATTTTTCCTGCCATTTTCTTTCAGCAGGGGAGAGCTGCATCTGAAAGGTGGTGCAACTGTTCTCCAAATTTGGGTGGGAGCAAGATGATGCCCTGGGTTTTTAAAGTAGAAAGTAAACCTTTGGCCAATACCTGTCTGTTTTTATCATTGTACAGAATCTAGTGCTTATGCACTTTTAAGCAATAATATCAAAAATGTTAAGTTTAGGGGCCAGAAAAGATCCTTCTGAATTTCTGTGCTGCCTTTCTGTCCTCAGTTCACAAGGCAGGTCATAACTGGCTGTGGGAATAATCAATACTGCTGCTTTCAATATATTATTCTCTTTTAACATGTTAAGAGATAATATTGTTCCTATCCAATGTTCCAGAACTGATGCAGCTGTGCCTATAGGGCATGTGCTCATGGAAGCCTTCTCAAGATAAGGGAACATTTGTAACCTTGGGGCTGCATCAGCCCTGGAAATTTGGATAGGATAGGATTTGGCCCCAAGTAAAGCATTTGGGATCTGATTGTGATCACTTCTTAAATGTCAACAAATAATGAAGTTGTTCACTCTGTTTAGATTCTTCCTGCAATTAGGTGACTATGGCTCTGCCATCCAGTTTCTGGTAATGTCCAAATGCAATAATGAAGCTTTCTCCTTGGCTCAGCAACACAGTAAGATGGAGATCTATGCTGATATAATTAGTGAGTATTGCCATCTAAGATAGTTGCTCAAAAGCTTTTACTGGTATATTGACTATCATCTTTCCTACTTTCCTATCCAGCATTCAATATGTTTTTTTTTGGGGGGGGGCGTGTTGACCATTTGAAATGAGTGCATAACTGTGCCTTTTAAACAGCCTTAGGAAAGGAAAATAAATGATCTTCATTAAGCTGTAAATTGTGTTTAGATACACATCTTTAAGTATTTTACAGAATTATATTTCTCTGGCAGAGGAAAGGCATTTGAAACATTCTAGGGAAGCTCCCCACCAGCATGAGGTAGAGTCGACAGTTAAACTGCCTCTCCTCCCTGAGGGTCTGACTGTTTCTTCAGTTTGACTCTACTTGGTTAACAGATCGTAGCCTGTTCTGTTTCAAGTTGATTTTCTGCTCCTTTTGCTTCCGTGAGAGCTTTCACTTTCTGTATGAGAGGAAAAATGTCTTCTTAAAGGAGATGTGCTATTTAATGGAAATGTTGTTTGTGTCTCTGCTGAAGGCTTGCAGATGCAGTTGTTTTGTGTGAGCCAGGACTCCTTTTTGAGATGGGCAGTGTTTCAGTGGAAGTCAGTGAAGTTTGCTGAGCTTTGCTATCGCTGGTTTTGCCTTTAAGCGACTCGCTGTGCCCAACCAGGTTTGACTCAGCCTCTGAATTTTACCTCAGTGCACCCACTATAGCGGCAGCGACAAATTTTTTATACTTGGCCGGGCTTGGCCTCAATGTGCCTTCACAGCAGCAGATTACCAGGAGTAGTCTACTCCTGGAGTCTACTACCAGGAATCTACTATTAGTTTGATGCTGATACATTTACTACAGTGGCAGTAGCTGGAGGTTTGGAGCAGCAGGCTGTTTTTTTGACTGATCGCCCCTACTATTGATGTGGGGGGTATCAGAGCTGTGACTACTTTGGAGAAAAGTTTATTCGGCTACTCTTTGGAGGAAGTTGATTTGAGTGCCACAGTTTGTATTCTGTGGTACACATGAGTAGGATATTGTCAGACAGCGCTGATCCTATACTTTGCTGGTTAGTGAGTCTGGACTGTGTGTGCTGCAATGAGTGGTAAGCAGCAGACAGCACTACATCATGACAGTTGGTAAGTCTGTGATTGTGGTGATTAGACTGACTGGTTATTTGGTGTAAGTAATGTCTAATCAGGAGTTTTCTCCAGGGGAAAAGTCTTCTACACAGATTCATACCACCTTTTCTCCTCTGTTAGAGGTGCAGATGAAGGTAATGATGAAAGAGATGATGCAGCAATTTTAACTGAAAGGAGGGAACAAATAGAGACAGAATTATTCACAAGTGTCAGCCTCTAGGGACATCCCCTTCCAGAAACTGTAATGCATCTGATTCTTCTTTCAAGGTTTTTTCTGATTCTACAACTTCCCCAGTAAATTAAAGTGGCAAAGCAAAGAACAGAAAGTTGCCAGTAAAGATTATGTGAGTAAAAGGGCTAAACAGCAACAGGTGCAACCTGTGAATTTATCTTCCTCTGAGGAATCAGATAAAGAGGAAGGAGAGTTATCAGCAGAGGAAAACCTTGAACCAGAGGAAAGGTTGATAGTTATTTCCTAAAGATATGTTTCAGATCTTGCTGGCTAAAGTGGTTAAAGATCTGGGTTTCTGAGGCTTTTGTGGCTAGTGCGAGCTCTGTGGAGTCTGAAAATGTTCCATCTTCTTTGAAGTTTTTATTTCCGCATGGTCTGGTTACCTACTGAGGTACCGTTTTCCAAACTGTTTAAGAGGGTAAGGTTAGACAAATGGGCATTTCCCATTTATAGTAGAACAGTATACATATACTATAGTATACATATACTATACATAGACATATACTATACGACGTAAGGGCACAATCCTAACCAACTCTCCAGCACTGGGTTAAGGGTAATGCAGCTCCGAGGTAAAGGAACAAACATTCCCTTATCTTGAGGAGGCCTCTGTGACTACTACTCCTCTGCTGGTTGTAGCACATGCCCCATTTGCACTGTTATGCCAGTGCTGGAAATATGTTAGATACGGGCAGTGGTGGTATCTAAAGCGGGGGGAACCGGTATGCTGGGTGGGACTTAAGTGTGATTGGCTGCCCGTTCGGTTCCACCGCCTGCCCACCCGCCGTGTGGGCTGCCCTGGCCTTGGAGGGGGCGCCTGCTCGCTGGGGAGGACGGGTGGGGGGCCTACCAGGTGCCTGGGCAAGCAGCGGTGGGGTGTGCCAACCGGGGGCAGCCCATGCGGTGGGCGGGCAGGCAGCGGAACGGAACGGCTGCCAATCAACTGTACGTCCCGCCCAGCGTTCCAGTTCCTCCTGCTTTAGATACCACCACTGGATACGGCTCGTGCCTTATTCCTTATTCCTCAATTAGCATTGGAGTTATTGAAGGTGTCGGGAGTGGTGCCTCAGTGGCGGTGTTGTCCACGCAAGTGGTTATTCCATCAGAAAGTGAAATAGGGCCAAAGGACTCTTGTGATAAGAGGGTTGAGTCTGCCCTTAATCGTAATTTTGAGGTATGTGCTTAGGACTGCAGCAGCTAATTCACAGGGGAAATGAAAAAGATAGAACCTCCTAAATCTGCTAGAAAATGGTTGAAAAGGATTTCTTTGGAAGCTGCCTTTTCCGCTAATGTGTCTCTAGATTCTTTAAAATTTTCATCTAGTGCAATGCTTATAATTACTGCCATCTGGCTATATAACATCTGGCTGTGTAATTGGGAAGTTGACTTGGGTTCTCAAATACAGTTGCTTGCAATACAATTTGTAAATTGTTTGGAGATGCTTTGAATGAGGTACTGGTGGAAAATAGAGATAAAAGAAAGGTCTAGCCTACCAAGAGGAAAGAGTTTGGTAAAGGAAAACCTTAAAATTCCTTTTGAGATAATAGGCATTTTTTTCAAATCTAGAGACCAGATGAAAAATACATCCAAGTGGTCTTGGTTCAGGAACGCTTCTAGACCACAATGTTCTTTTTGCCTAATTGCACAAGGGTGCAATTAGTCTCCAGTTTGAGAAATAGACGCCTCACAGGTCCTCAGCTGGCAGCTTCATTAAATGGTACCCGCAAAACGCCAGTGTCAACATCTACAGTGAAGACTCTAATGTACTTGTCTTCTTGCACAGTTGTGCACTGGGGCCACCCACTTCTCTTTCTACTCTGGTTAGAGCCTGTGCTGTTCTCGGAAGGGAGTAGTACACACTGTTGTAGGAAATGTTCAGTTTCTTGGCAATTTCTCACATGGAATAGCCTTCATTTCTAAGAGCAAGAATAGATGGTTGAGTTTCACATGAAAGTTCTCTTTTTCTGGCCATTTTGAGAGTATAATCAAACCCACAAATGTGATGCTCTAGATACTCAACTAGCTCAAAGGAAGGCCAGTTTCATAGCTTCTCTAATGAGCAAGCCTGTTTTCAGCTGTGCTAACATAATTGCACAAGGGTTTTCAAGAGTTTTCTAATCATCCATTAGTCTTCTAATGTGATTAGCAAACACAATGCACCTTTAGAATACTGGAGTAATGGTTGCTGGAAATGGGCCTCTATACACCTATGTAGATATTCCTTTAAAAACCAGACGTTTGCAGCTAGTATAGTCAGTTACCACATTAACAATGTATAGAGTATATTTCTGATTAATTTAATGTTATCTTCATTGAAAAAAACAGTACTTTTCTTTCAAAAATAAGGAAATTTCTAAGTGACCCTAAACTTTTGAACGGTAGTGTATGTGTACCAGTGATGTCATGCAGGGGGAACTCAGTTCCACATGTTAAAATTAGGGCTGACTCCACCCACTTCACTCCGCGGTGCTTCCCCCTCCTCCCCCTCCTAATTCCTCTGCAAAGAGCTTTTCTTCTTGGTTGGCCAGCACTCAGAGGGTTAAAGGGAGCAACTCCAGATTCCTAGAGGGGCAAAGCGGCTGCAGTGGGGAAGTCCCGTCCTGCACAGGCCCCTTCCTCGCTCCCTCCAGCCACACACGTGGAGTCAGCAGCCGCTCTGGTGAGTCTGCAGCCCACTAGGGAGAAGGGGCATCCTTGGGGTGCGGTGGCGAATCGAGGGGGGGACGGAGGGGAGCCAGGACTTTTTGAAGCTGCCCTCCTGACGTGCCAGGCGTAAGCGGGCTTTGGTGTGGAGAAGCGCCCAAGGGTGCCGTCCGGAGTGGTGCCGCCCCTCAGCGGCGGCACCTTTGGCTGTGTATATATATATATGGGATTTGATTTGAGAAAGGAGAATTTTTAACATCAATAGATTTATCGGAGGCTTATCTGCACATGCTCATAAGAGAGGGATACAGGCAATTCCTTCAATTTTCTTACTGGGGAGACTATGTTCAATACAGCGCTCTTCTGTTTGGTTTTGCTATGGTCCCAAGGCTTTTTACCAAGGTGTTGGTGGCATTAGTAGCATATTTAAGGAAAGAAGGAATATGTATTCATCCTTATTTGGACTATTTTTTGATAAGATCAGTGTCCAGAGAACAAGTGATAATAAATACTTGCAGAACTAGAAATTGCCTGGAAAAGCATGCGTTTGTAGTAAATCAAAAGTTCTTTGATTCTTACTCAGATCCTAGATCATCTCAGAATTCATATAGATATGGTTCATTCTCCCATAGTTCCAGTCAGGGCCAGCGTTGGTACATCTGGGAGCTCCTCCCCTCCAGGATAGGCAGGTCAGATGCTCTTAGAAGACTTGGCCAGAGAGGGGAGGGGCCTCTGGATATACCCAGTCTGGCCTAAGCCTTCAGCAAGGCAGGTCGTTCCTCCAGAGCTCCCTGCAGCTTTAAAAAAAAAACACGCATTTTAAAAAACAGCACGGAGCAATGGAACACAGAAGACTTCAGCGCTTCACAGCAGCAAACCAACAGCTCTTTTCAGGGCTTCCAGGGGGGCGCTGGGCTAGCCTAGCCTCCAGACCCCCCCCAGGCCTCAGCTTGAACTCTGGGCCTCTAGGCCCCGTTGCGATCGTCGCGGGCGCCATCTTGGATCACGGAAAAGGCGCGAAAAGCAGAGGCCTCTTCCCCAGCCTTTCCTGACCCCTGTACCCGACCTAGGGGCGGGGAGGGCATTGGTTTGGGCAACAACCCGACCCCCTCGCTCCACGGAGGTAGGGAGAGGGCCTTCTAGGGCAGCGCCAGCCCTTCGCTCCGACCCCCTGTCCCTTCGGGGCTGGGGACGGCAGCCATCTTGGGACAAGCCTCCCAGCGTCTCTGCAGCTTCTGAGGTGGTGAGTGAAGACCAGTGCCCCTCATAGACCATGTCCAACCCAGAGGGTCTCCCTGAACCTGCTCCGGCCCCAGAAGCCACTGTCACCCTGGCCGTAGGGGACCTGGATGCCACATTACAGCGCATGGTCTCAGCTGCATTAGAGAGAGCCATGGCCAGGTTCCAGTTCGCCCCAAGGGGCCCTGATCCCATCCAAAACCCCGTGCCAGAAGCAAGCACGTCGGCGCAAGCGGGGAGGGGCTCAGGACCAGACCCGCTCTGACTACCTTGAAGCCCCTTCTGAACCTCAGCCTTTCCCTGCCAACCAGGCGCACGGACAACAGGCTGCCCCAAGAACCAGCTCTGCTCCTCCTCGCCACAAAAGAATGCGATCCATGAGTGGGGGCAGCCTGGACCTGACACCAGCACAACGTCCAAGGCTGGACAATGATTCTGATCAGGCAGAAGACATGTCCACTGCCTTCCTTGAGGAAGGAGAATTGTCAGAGGAGGAGCACGTCACAGAGCACCAGAGCACCAGGCTATTCAGAAGAGAACTCTTTCCAGCCATGGTGCCCAAGGTGCTCCGGGTGCTAAAGCTGGCAAAGGAACAAGACCTTGACCCGGCTACAGGAGACAAGGTCTGGGGAGAGGCGGATGCTTTTCCTGCCCAGCAGGATCAACCCAGGGGGTTACCCCTCCCTGAAATCTTCCGCCAAATCATCGACAAAGAATGGCAGACTCTGGCAAGAAATAAAGATAGCCAGAGGCCATCCACTAAGCTTTACGAGCTCTCTCACGACAAGATGAAGCGTCTGAAGCTTCCAGTTGTTGACGCACCAGTGGCAGCACTCGGCTCTGCCAGCGTTCTCCCCACTGATTTCGAAGGCATGCCAAAGGACACAGTTGACCACTGCATCGAAGCAGCCATCCATAAGACCTTCGAGGCAGCAGCGGGATCCCTGCGGGCATCAGCCGCCAGTTCCCTGTTCGCTAGAGCCGCATACATGTGGACCAGGGACCTCCTCCAGAGCTTCCAGATCCAAGAGGAAGCCAGGAGGGAGCTCAATAAGATCTCCACGTCAGCAGCCTTCGTATCCGATGCCACCGCGGATGCCCTACAGTTTTCTGCAAGGGCCATCGCGGGCAGCGTGGCAGCACGGCGCAACACGTGGCTACGCCATTGGGACGTCGATGCCACCTCCCAGGCCAAGGTAGTCGGCATCCCCTTTAAAGGGGACAAGTTATTCGGAGAGGATTTGGTCCCACTACTCATAGAGGCCAAAGGAAAAAAGCAGGTCCTCCCCACCAGGGAGAGGCCCTTCAAGTCACAGCACAGGCAACAAGCCAAGTTTTTTCGTGGCAACAGGAACCGAGCTTCCAGCCCTTCCTCATCCTCTCAGTCCACCAGCTCTCCATCCTTCCGTGGCCAGGGAAGGCCATGGCAACGCAAGCCAGCCTTCAAATCCCGCAGCCAGAACCAGGCTCAGTTCCCCGCCAAGGGAGCCAAGCCGCACTCTGCATGACTATCCCGGTCCCAGGAAAATCGGCGGAAGACTCCGATTCTTCGCCGACACGTGGGATCAAACCACCTCAGACCGCTGGGCCCGGGACACGGTGAGACGGGGGTATGCCCTGGAACTTCGCTCGCTACCCCGCGACCGCTTCGTCCAGGTTGACATAACTGATGGAAGGAGTCTGACAGGCCAGCGAGAATCTTTGGGGAAACTGGCCGCCTTTTATTGGGCAAGGGTGGCGAAATGTGGGAAAAACCCTCGAGCATGCACCTTACCCTAAAGTCATGTGAGAATTCAGGCAAGCCAACCGCCTTGGCTACGAACGATATGGCTGATAAGAAACCTGATAATGAACTCACGGTCCAGCTCTGGTCCCTCAGGAAGAGGATGAAACGCATCGTGCTCTGGGGGCACTGGCCATACCTCCAGGATACCATGCGACAGCCTGAAGACCTGGAATTCTCTCACCTTAGCCATATACCCCCACCGTGTACTTGGGGGCAGGGACAAAAATATCATCTGGAGAGCTCTGCAGTGCCAAGGTTCCATAACCATAGGGGCATGGGGTCCAGTGACGGGCATGCATTTGGGGCCAACTCTTCCTGAAATCGAGACAATGCGTCCGCAATGCAGTTGTCAACCCCTGGGACGTGCCGGGCTATAAACAGCGCATTAATGCGCAAGCATTGCAGGATGAATGGCCTGACAAGCTACATGATCCCGGCCGATTTAGATGATAGGCTGTTGATCACTGCTACCCTGGTTATCACACCAAAGTGGATGGTGGAGTTAGTAAACTCCTGGGCCCATAGGTGAACTGCGACTACAATGGGGAAGAGCTCCAACAGTGTCAGGTCAGCCATGATGCCGGCTGTGACCCAGCTTTCCAGCCAGGGGGGCAGCACACCAGTGTCCCCTGAAGAAGACACCGAAACCCGCCCCACCAGCTGCATCTGATGCATCTGATGCAACTAGCTGCTCAGAGCGCCTCAACTAGCTGCTCAGAGCGCCAGAATATGCCATTAAAATCCTTCAAAAATTGTAGCCAAGTGGACATGTCCTCGCGCATTCCCGCAGTGACATGCAGCCTATGGTGAGGAGCCTTCAAGCTGGGCATGGCAGCGCATAAACGGCGAGTGATAGGGCAACAACCCTGGGGCAACAACCCTGCACGCAAAGTTTAAGTGACCCACAAGGGACTGAAGCTCACGAAGGGAGAGCTTCTTAGCTTTAATACAAGACTGGAGCTTCTCCCTTAGTGCCTCCAATATGTCTGCTGGCAACCGACTAGATGCAGCCACTGTATCTAATTCGATACCCAGGAAGGTAAGCCATGTGGATGGTCCCTCCATCTTATCCTTGGCCAGGGGAACCCCAAGCTCCTGCGAGAGCATGATGAAGTGCTGTAGCAATGTTTGGCATTGCGTGGAACCTGCGTTCCCTACAAATAGGAAGTCATCGAGATAATGGGCTGTGGATATGAGCCCAGCTCTTTCCCTGATAGCCCATTCAAGTATCATGCTAAAGGTCTCAAAAACCCATAGGGAGTGCCTGGTCCACATAATATTGCCCCTCAAAAGAGAAGCTAAGAAGGCGAAAGTCATCTGGGTGGACAGGGAGCGGGCAAAAAGTGGACTCAATGTCACATTTGGCCATAAGGGCGCCCATCCCGCATTTTCCAACTCGCTGGACAGCCTGATCAATGGAGGTATAATGGACTGAACATAAGTGATCCGGTATGGAATCATTCACAGATTCCCCCGTGGGAATGAAAGATGGTATATAAGGCGGAATTCCCCCGGAGCCTTCTTGGGGACCATGCCTAAAGACAACACCCGCAAATTAGGTATGGGGGGAAGGAAAGGGACCAAGGACTCTCCCCAGTGCCACCTCCTTGCTGATTTTTCTCTTAACAACCTCCTCCATGCCTAGCACCAAGTGGAGGTTCTTAGCAAAAAATGGTGCAGTGGGGAGGGGGGCAGGAATGTGGAATCCTAAAGAAAAACCATACAACAAAAATTGGGCAGCCTGGAGGTTTGGGTAGCCTTTGAGCAGGTTAGACAACTGGTTAAGTTGAATTGGGCTTGGCCCCTTTTGCAGGGCAGGATTCACCTTGGGCGTCTCCCCCCACTTCTGGCTGCCTGTATTGCACTTGGCCCCTTTGGCCCTGAAACAAGCTGGCCACATGTACTGCAAGTGTGCTGGTACTGGCAGTTGGCCTTGGTACAGCGACCCGACTTGTTGTAGTCGAAGCACACTCGTGGGGGTTGAAGCACTGCCCAGGAGGCTGGGCCTACATCCCGCTGAAGCCATTGCGGGTAATTATGTGCCCACTCCTGGACCTCTCGCAGATGGTCCTGGCTATTATGAGCTGATTCCATAGCTCGCTCTGGGGCTCCTCCCAACTTAGCCATGGCTCTTGGCTAGCCCGGCACCTAAATTGCTCATCATAATAAATTAACCCTGGCCAGGGAATCCTTCATAAGCATTATAAATAATGTCCATGTACTTCCAGAGTAAGATTCCTCTCTGGGGCAGGAGCTAATTTTGCCTTCCTTTTGTCCTGTTGTACATAAATAAATTTAGATGGTTGTACTTGGAAAAAATAAGACATCCCCTGAAAATAAGCCCTAATGCATCTTTTGGAGCAAAAATCTGGCACACACAAAGGAAAAGGAATGGCATATGCTTGATGTTAGGAGGGCATTATGATTTTATTCGGAAAGAACTAAATCCATACGTAACTCATACTCTGTTTTTAGCAGTGCAAGGTAGTGTAAGATTGAAGGAGTCTCCAGTCACATTGTCTAAATGGGTTAGAGGCGTATATACCGTTTTCCTGAAAATAAGACCTAACCAGAAAATAAGCCCTAGCATGATTTTTCAGGATGCTCGTAATATAAGCCCTACCCCTAAAATAAGCCCCAGTTAAGATCATCAGCCAGACGGACGCATTTACATAGTACGTTCGCACAGGTGGAGGGAGGGTATAGCGGGGATAAAATCACTGACAGCTGTGTTTCCAATGCACTACGAGCAGGCTACATGGACAAGAAGTGCACATTTAAGGAGAGCTTTACTGCTGGACATGAGAGATTGGGACCAATGGTTCTACAGGAAATGGAGCTGCAAGAAATTCAGGCCAGAATTCAGGGTTTAGAGAATTATGAAGATGTTCCAGAAGAAGATGACATGTATTTGAATAAATGTAGATTGTTGTACATGAATAAATGTAGATTGTTGTACATGAAAAAATAATACATCAATAATACATTGTTGTACATGAAAAAATAATACAATGCTGAAAATAAGCCCTAATGCATCTTTTGGAGCAAAAATTAATATAAGACCTGGTCTTATTTTTGGGGAAACAGGACACTTCAGTGTTACAAGTAGCTCAGGGTATTCGGGCTCATTCAGTGAGGGGTTCTGCAACTTTTGCAGCAATTGAAGGTACAGTTTCACTAGCCAATATTGGTATGGCGGCTACTTGGTCATCAGTTAATACCTTCTAAAAGTATTATAAGGTGGACAATGGGCAGAGGCTTCATTTGGAAGGAAGGTGTTGCAGAACGTGCTTTACTTTGGTAGTACTTACACACCCTCCCTTGAAGGTTACTTCTCTGATACATCCCAGAATGTTTGGAATGCCCTTCCTCTGCCAGGGAAAAAAGAAATTTTACTTACCAGAGGAATTCCTGTTCCTGGTAGAGGAAGGGCATTCCACCCACTACTATGGGTAAGTACTGAGGCATTTTTTTAAAAATGAAGATATAGCATTGGAAGATGTGCAATGTTGTATTGGGGGTGGGGAAGGTTGATTGTTTTTTAGCTCAGTTATTATTAATGGAGAAACAATTAGCCTGTCAAGGAGGAAAGGCAATTTAACTGTTGACTCTACCTTGTGCTGGCATGGGAGGAGCTTCCCAAGAATGGTTGGAATGCCCTTCCTCTACCAGGAACAGGAATTCACCTGGTAAGTAAAATTTCCTTTTTTCACATTCATGAGGAAAAAGACAAAACCTAATGACGTGTTTTTCCAAATAAGATGCATCTTGAAAAGAGAAGAGTTTAATTCTTTTTCCACTTGTTGCAGGCTCAGAGGACACCACAAATGAAGACTATCAAAGTATTGCCTTATATTTTGAAGGGGAGAAAAAGCATTTTCAGGCTGGCAAATTCTTCCTTCTGTGCGGTCAGTATGCACGGGTTAGTATTAAGCAATATATACAACCTTACTATTGTGCATATATAGTAACGGTCATATTAAAGGTCAAATGTGATTTAGAAGAACTATGTACAGTGGTGTAGCCAGAGGGGCACAAAACCGTACAGCTTTTACAACCAAGCTGTGTAAGTGGCACCGGAAGCAATTGGGGCGATGTAGGCAAAGCCTCTACATTGTTTTCATCACCCTGACTAGCTCCAGCAGCGAGGAGGAGGGACCAGTTAGAGAAGGCAGCGAGGCAGTGAGGAGGAGGGACCAGGTTCATTTGGGAGCCATAAAAGACTTACTGTTTTGTACCCCTCTGGCTACTTCACTATCTTTTTCCTTGCTTAAAAATTATGGCCACCAGGCAGGGAGCAACAGGTGATTTGGATACAAGACTATGTTCCTGCTGTGCAGCAAGTAAGTAGGATGCTACCTATGTTGTTAGATTTTAAACTACACCTTTAGCATCACCTCTACCAAAGGCCTATTCCATATACAAGAGAGCTGTAGCCTTTATTTTCAGGAGATTGCAACATAGGGACAAAACACACATTATATGAAATGTATCAAGAGCTGTGTCTAGCTCCTGATTGAGTCTGCAGTATGTAGAGGAGGTTTAATCCTTTTCCCTGTTTGATGTGCTTTTTTCAGGCATTGAAACATTTTCTGAAAAGTCCAAATACCGATGACAATTTGGCTATAGAAATGGCAATAGAGACGGTAAGAGATGTCATTTGGAATGACAGGATACATTGCTTTACAGGGCTTCATTCACTTTTATATGAAACTACCTTAGACTGAGGCAGAACCTTGATCCATCTAGGACAGTACTATGACAGGTAGTGGCTGTCTAGAGTTTAAGATTACTGAAGACACAGGAATTGAATTCCTTACTGAAGACACAGGAATTGAACTTGTGTTCTGTCACTGAGCTATGACCCTTACAAATGATTGGCAGCCCAATCCTGAGCTGCCCAGCCACTTGAGTGAGCAGTGTAGCCAGGTAGCTACTGCTGCATCCTGTGGCAGTCTGGCAGCTGCAGGAGAAGGGGACATTCATCTCCTTCCCCGTAGTAAGGATGCAGGCGGGCATACAGTCTACTCACCTCTGCGCCAGCTATTTAGCCAGCGCAAAGGTGAGGGCCTCCGTGTAGTGCCGCGTAGCCCTATGCAGAGGTTGGGATTGGTGGCGAAGCTCGCTGCTGGTCCCACCTCTCACTCCGCCCCTCCCCTTGCCCAGGAACTCCATCCCAATTGGCCCAGAATCCCCACAATGCCTCTCTCGCCAGTGTCACATCACCACATCACATTGCCGCTTCTGGGCAGTGAGGGCTGGCAGTGCCACAGCACAGCTTGCCACCCACGCTGCACATGCCTTATGGCATGTTTTGCAACACCAGAGTAAGCAGTACATTCATACTTCCTGCATTGAGGGACTCAGGATTAAACCCTAAAGCTGCAGTCCTATACATACTTTCATAGGAATAAGCACTATCAAACATAGTAGAACTTGTTTCTGAGTAGACATGCATAGGATTGTGCTCTATGGAAGATAACAGTGATTAAACAGAGAACTAACGTACTTTGTTTAGTTATCGTTGTTACTTTAATTGTGGACCTGGGCCCCGCCCTGCCCCATTAACGTTGTTCAGAGGCTTACTGATGTTTTTCTTCCTTTTACAGGTCTTTATAAATATGCAAGCTTAAAGTGCAAGAATGTTTGAAGTAACTAGATCAAACATTAACAGGAGTAACATTAACTACTTCCTGTTAGTGTTCAATCTAGCCTCTTCAAGCATTCAGGCTGCCTGCAGCCTACCTGCATGTACTGTAAGCTTGAACACTTATAGTGTCCTGTAAAAGAAATACATTCTTTGCTGGTGAGCCTCCAAACATTAATGACTGCAGGGCGCCTGCAGGAGCCCCCCGGTGATAGGATTCCTACATAGGAATTCCTACATAGGGGGTGGTGGTGGAACAGATCATACATATTGGGGCGGGGGGGGGAGGTTGACGCCTGTAATTATTAGGCTAACTGTACTGTAAATTGGACCTTTCACTGTGGTATAATTCTTTGTAAAAACCCAAATTCCAGTTCCAAGACAGGATAATAAATGTTTGAGTGTAAAAGTGTTGTCATTTAATATAAAAGAAAATTGGGTTTTCCCTAAAATGTATTATTACATTGACTGTTTTTCCAACAGGTGGGGCAAGCAAAAGATGAAGTTCTGACAAATCAGCTTATAGATTATCTGATGGGAGAGAGTGACGGCTTACCAAAGGTATTAAATCATAGGCATAGACCCATGTTCAGTCAGGATGTCAAAGAGAGGGCTAAGCTATAAAACTGTTCTTGTGTATAGGATTGCAGCCCTAGTTTTCTGTCTTAAGAAATGGCCCTGGTTTGAAGGCAGCGTTTGTACTGTCATCCAGGTTTGAAGGTTTGTACTGTCATCAGATTCTTTTTCTGTCTCTTTCAGAATCTGTGATTTCCAATTTTCCAAGTATGCAGAGCTCTAATTTGGTTCTTGAGTTTTCAGACTCAAGGCAGGATCTCTTGTACTGCCTTTGTCTAATTTCTTTAAAACAGCGGTCCTACTGCCTGCCTCTTACGCCCTCCGAGCACTGTTCACTGCAACCAAATATTCTTATTAGAGGGAACAGAAGAAGTCCCTGTGTAACCTGGCACTAGTGAGGTTTTAACTTTCGCTAAGAACAATTGCTAAGAATCTGAGCAGGACTGGAGCATCGTCTTCTGGTTTCTGAAGGGGTACACCAGATCAGGGCTGGCCTTAAGCCAGAGTGACCAATGTCATCACATTGGGCCCAACACTTTGGGGGCCCCCGCACCAACGCAGTGAGCAATATTGTCTGCTGCTGCAGCCCGGATCTCTATGAATTGTAAGTTAGTGGGCAAGCAGAGCAGCTTTATCTTGGGCCCTCCCACCTGCCCCTGCCCAAAATAGGCCTGCTGGAAGAAGTGGGTGGTGACGTCATCATGTCACCACCAACTATTTTCAGGTGACGCATGCAGCACCACAAGTGCTTTTCTTGGTGAGTGGGGGCCCTGCAGGGAGGATGGGGGGCCACGGGAAGTCCCAACATTGGGCCCCGCGTGTTCTAGAGCCAGCCCTGCATCAGATGCCTCTCCCTTTAGATGGCAGTACTCTAATCCAGTGGTTTCCAACCTTTTCCATTCCTGTAAGTTGCTACAACTCCAAGGTTGAAGAACACTGCTTTAAAAGAATTCTCTCTCTCTCCCCCCACCCTGCTTTTTTTATTAGCAGTCCTACAGGGTGCAATCCTAACCTGGAGTTAGGCCAGCACAGTTAGGCCAGCGAAATTTGGCCAGTGTAAGGAACACCATAAAGTATATTTGGACCACTCTCAGAGTAAGAGAGGCCAGCACACAGACGTGCACCATCCTTCCTGATTCTGTGCGGTCCAAACATGCTTTACAGTGGCCCTTGTGCTAGCCAAACTTTGCTGGCCTAACTGTGCTGGCCTAACTCTGGGTTAGGATTGCCATCACAGTTGTTTTCTGCCTGTTTTGATAGCAGTTTGGAGTGAGTTTGTTTTTAAGGGCTATAATGTCAGTTGATAGTTGAATTGGAAAGGTGATAACATCGTAGGAAACAAAAGACAAATTGGAACATAAGTGTTCAGCTGTGGACGTTGCAAGCAGCATTCCTAAGAGATTTCTCTATCTTGAGTGTAGGACTAACGCACACAAACATGCATACACACAAACACACACAGGGCCTGATTCCACTTTTCTGTGTAATCCATCTCTGAAGATCTGGTTCTCCAGGGGAGATGAGAAATGGGGAAAACTTTGGGACCTATTTTTTAAACGTAAAAATTGAAAGACCTTTTGTAATAGTAATCATGGTCCTGCTTAACAATATATTTTGTTTGTTCCATGGATGACTATTTTCATTTAAAATCTCTCTCTTTGGTCTTCTAACTACTTTACTGCATCTGCCCTAGTCTGTTTCTGTAAGTAAATCTTTTACTTCAACCAATCATTGGTTTGGGGAAAAAACTGTGGAATTGTAGTTTTCTTATTTGAAAACTTTCAGGACTTTTTTCGGTCAAATTTATTTATGAATTTAAAAATTGGTAGAATATTTTTCTCTGTGGAAAAGTTGTGTCGCTGGTTTTTAAAAAAAGATAATTTCAGTAGGCTTTGATTAATGTAAGTGCTATTTGCAGACTGTAATGCCACATCCAAATCCTACTCATAAGTGGAAGTGGAAAAATGTCCTGGAAGTTCTCAGTAGAGGAAACAATGTATGGAACTAGTAATTCAATCCTAGACATGTTTACTGAGAAGAATGTTCCACTGTATTCAGTGGTACTTACTCCCATGTAAGTGTGTTTAGAATTGTAGAATAAGGCTCTTTGCTCATAGGAATCCTATGCTGAAGGCCTGCAATAAAGCCCAAAAGCTGATAAAGACTTTAGCATAGTTTTTAAGATTTAGCAGTGATAAATTACTGTGTGTTCTCTAAAATACTTATCTGTCATCTTATTTACTGAAGGATGCCAAGTATCTGTTTCGGCTATATATGGCACTAAAGCAATACCCAGAAGCTGCCCGAACAGCCATCATAATTGCCAGAGAAGAACAATGTGCAGGTATGACAAATTACTGCTCTCAGCTATTAGGTCAGGTCACTTCTGTGATGCTTGGAGAAGTAAATGTGACAGAAGTGAAGAACAGGTAGAAAGAGGAAACAATGTGTCCTCATTGCATGCTAAAGGCTTTGGAACCCCCTTCCCCTGGAGGCCCACTTGGCCCCCTCATTGGTGATTTTTTGCTGGCCAGCAAAAACATTTGGGTTTAATAAGCAATTACATTAATGCTTCCATGTGTGTTTCTTTACTCAAGCTTTAACTGATCTCTCAGTTCAGGTGGTTATTTTGGTTTTGGGTTATTGTTGTTATTGTGATTTTTTTTATTTTGTTATTGTATCCTGTAAGTGATGCAGGCTGCCTTGGGGCCCTCTTTGGGGACAGAAGGGCTATACTAGGTATACCTTGCAGGATAGATGGATTACAATATTCTTCTACAGAGCCTAGAACTGAGTGAGTAGTTATAGTCCTGTACTGTAGCACCCTTAACTTATATGCAGAGTACATCATGAGGAAGGCAGGGCTGGATGATTCACAAGCTGGAATCAAGATTGCTGGGAGAAATAACAACCTCAGATATGCAGACGATACCATTCTAATGGCAGAAAGTGAGGAAGACCTAAAGAACCTTCTGATGAGGGTGAAAGAGGAAAGTGCCAAAATTGGCTTCAGCTCAACACCAAAAAAAAACTACGATCATGGCAACCACTCCCATCACTTCCTGGCAAATAGAAGGGGAAGAAATGGAAACAGTGACAGACCTTATCTTCCTGGGCTCCAAGATCACCGCAGATGGTGACTGCAGCCATGAAATTAAAAGACGTTTACTTCTTGGGAGGAAAGTTATGGCGAACCTAGACAACTTAATCAAAAGTCGAGATATCACGCTGCCAACAAAGGTTCGCATAGTCAAAGCTATGGTTTTCCCAGTAGCAATGTATGGCTGTGAGAGCTGGACCATAAGGAAGGCAGAGCGCCGAAGAATAGATGCTTTTGAATTATGGTGTTGGAGAAGACTCTTGAGAGTCCCCTGGACTACAAGGAGATCCAATCGGTCAATCCTCCAGGAAGTCAAGCCTGGTTGCTTCCTGGAAGGACAAATCCTGAAGCTGAAGCTCAAGTACTTTGGCCACCTCATGAGAAGAGAGGACTCTTTAGAAAAGACCCTCATGCTGGGAAAGATTGAAGGCAAAAGGAGAAGAGGGCAGCAGAGGATGAGATGGTTAGATAGTGTCACCGAAGCAATGAACATGAAATTGGGCGAACTCCGGAAGCTAGTGGAGGACAGGGAGGCCTGGCGTGCTGTGGTCCATGGGGTCGCGAAGAGTCGGACACGACTTAGCGACTGAACAACAACAACAACCGTAGCACCCTCTGCCAACTGCCTGCTCTTTCTTGTAGCAGGGAAGAAGAATACATAGGATTACACTAGGGCCTAAAACATCAGCTTTGTTTTGTTTAGATAAGTGTCAATTTGAAAAAAGATAACTTCACCCATAAGTGCTGACACCAGATTGCTTGGTTTGTTGTTGTTTTTAAGGGAACTATCGAAACGCCCATGATGTTCTCTTCAGTATGTATTCAGAATTGAAAACCCAGAATATTAAAATACCTTCTGAGATGGCTACAAACCTTATGATCCTACACAGCTATATTTTAGTAAAGGTAATTTGTTATTGTATAGTAACTTTAAAGAATTACTGATGAAAAATTGTGCAGAATAATATAAGCCATATTAAACATGTATTGAATGTGCCCACTGCCTTTGATAGCTTTTGCAGGTAAAGTTCCTGCAACTGTGTAACTGAACTATAAGATCACTCTGGAAAATCCAGAATTCATGATAAAATTTTCATTGTGTAGATCTGAGGTTTCTCAAACTAGGCCTGTTAGGGACTAATCTACAGAAATAGAATGGCGAAACTGCTCCTGGATGTTATAAATTCTGGTTGTATGGTGGCAGAGACATAACAAAGGTGGAGCCTGAGGGGCACCTGCCCCAGGGTGCTACACCAAGGGGGGCACAATTTTCCTGCAGACCCACTTTGTAAATGTTAAAAAGTAAAGAAAACCCCAGACAGCTTCCCCTAATGTTCCACAGCAAAACTGCTGAACGTGGAGTGCTCTCCAGGCAGTTTTCTGAGGTCTCTGCTGCCTCTTCCAGGTTGCATGGAGGCCCCTCCCATTGCCCAAGGACGTCGCATATACTTCCTTGCCCCAGGTGCTTTTTTGTCTAGTTACACTTCTGTGGGTGGGTGTGCATGAAGAAAAAAAACTAAAAAGTCCTGTGTACTTATCAGTGACATGATATGGAATTAGCTACATGTGTTACTGTGGAGGGCAGTTTCTACAAACTACTCTGTTAACACATCCTGTATATAATCACTTTCAGAGAGTTAGCTATGTTAATTTGTTGCTGCAAAGCAACAAAGGGAGTCTATGGCACTTTTAAGACATTGTTTCATGAGCCTCTATAGACTGGAGACTGCATCGCTCCTTTCTGGAATTGTTTCCTCTCCTCTAAACTCTTCCCTCCCTAGCACATCATAGAACATAAGAAAAGCCTTGCTGGATCAGGCAAAGAGCCCATCTAGTCCAGCTTCCTGTCTCTCACAGTGGCCCACCAGGTGCCTCAGAGAACATCACTGCCTTGGCAGAAGAAAGGCGGGGTAGAAACCTCTTAAATATTTAAATCACTTCTTCCTAATCACTTCACCCAGTTTGGCATATCCTTAGTATTGCAGTAGTTAGCTTTTAGTGTAACCAGATTTGTATTTCAGATTCACGTTAAATGTGGCGACCATATGAAGGGAGCACGTATGCTTATTCGTGTAGCCAACAACATCAGCAAGTTTCCATCCCGTAAGTGTTTACTACTGGGAGTGAATGAAGACTTTGGCAAGAGACTGAAATCTTGGCCAGAAATACTGTGGGGTGGAGGGCGGTGGGAAAGCAGGAGATATTTCAAGAGTATACATTTGGCAAGCACACCAGGAGCCCATCCACAAAGATGTTTTCATTAGGCGCTCAGTGAACTTTTGACAGACATTCAGAGCGCAATCCTATACCCCCATTGCGCCTGCGCTAAAACCTCCCCTTTCTTGCACATTGCTGCTGCTACTTTCTAATGGGCTTTAGGATACAGCCGTTATGTTGGCCCTACTATGTTGGCCTCACTTAGGATTGCGCTGTCATGGTATTTCCATCAGGCTGTGTGAGGTGTCATTGGTTCAAGGTGTTGTAGGTTTTGCAGCTGTGCATAGTATAGTTTGGAGTATGTGCAGAGTCAACCTCAGAAACTTCCAGAGCTTTGTTGACACAGAATTGTCCCTGCTCTCAAGTAGCGGGGGGAGGGGGGATCCTGTGCACTGTAGGTCTTGAGAGCAAGAAGCATGCCCAGTTCCTTCAGGTTTTTTTCCCCCAACCACCTCTGAGGCAGCATCATGAGTAATGCTTTCCCATGTGCTTCATCCCTCAAAAAATAAAATAACATACTTTTACCTCAGTTTTCAACTTTATTCTAAAGCTTATTAGTTTTTACAAATCTGAGTTTTTTAAAAAATTAGCAGTTAGGTTACTTACCTCTGCCTCATCATATGGTGAACCTGGTCACCTTTAAGGTGCTAATGGTCATCATAGCATCATGATGCCATTGTGAGGGTGCAATCCTAACCAACTTTCCAGCACTGGTGTAAGGGCAATGCAACTCTGAGGTAAGGGAACAAACATTGCTTGAGGAGGCCTCTGTGACTACCTCCCAACTGCAGGATGCAGCACATGCCCTATTGGCACAACTACGACAGTACTGGGAAGTTGATTGCATCCTGAGGCAAATCTCTACTGCCCTGATGGGCACTTGACTCCTCTGTTTGGAGAGTCATTTTGTGCAGACAACTAGTACTAAAAGAAACTGAAATACTATTGATAGGCCAAGTCTACAAAACAGTCTTCTGCTTTTCCCCCTCAGTAGCTTATGCATCAACAACAACACCAGTCTCAGAGGCCATACCAGACAGTATCCAGGCTGTGGAATGGTTTCATTCCCTGTTGAGATCAGTTTCAAAGATACCATTGCTGGGTTCTTGTCCTAGGTCAGACATTGTTGTGGTCTGCACTATTTCTGAGGGAGAGGTTTTCTAGAAATGTCACAATGTTCATCCTTCTCTACATGCCACAGGCTGAATAGCCAGAAATGGAACTGTAATAAATTAAACGAGAGGTTTATTTTGTGTTGGAGGAGGGGCTTTCCATTTAGATGGGTTAGGCCCTCGCATCAGCATGAGGCAGGTCCGAATGGAACTCATGACTGCAACTTGTGACTCTATGCGCTGTGCTCTCAACCTCCCAGACCAGTCCAGAACAGTCGCCAGTGGAGTGGTTCCTGTTAAAAGTTTGAAGAATTTTGCTTTCTGCTTCCTTTCAAAAGGTTGCTTATATAGTCAGAGGGGAGGGAGAAAAATTTTTACAGTGTCAAGCTTCTGGTTGCTGTTGCAGGGGGCAATTACACTGCGGCAGGGGACAGACAGAAGCCTCAAACTGCTGAGGCTATTAATAGTAAACTATTTTTACTGCTGTTGTTTCCCCATTGGAGGACACCAGCATCTTAAAGCCAATGCTATCCTTGCGGAAGTACGAGGCATATTGAGACCTGACAGAGTTAAAGCCTAATCTGCGCTGCTTAGTGGCGGCAGCAGGCAATAGGGCCTCTGGGCTCGCCAGCACACAGTTCAGTGTAAATGGGAGGTCAGGCAGTGCTTAGGTACAGTGTTGAGGAGCCCCAAGCCTGACTAACAGCAAAGACTATCTCCAGGATAATCCTGAGAATGATCGCCATTTTGATTCCTAGAAACTTTTTTTTTTCCCTTTGGCTGTGCTTTGGAATGCTGAATGCAACAGTCACTCTGCTTTGGAATGTTGATCTAATGATTATTGTGGCAGTTGGTTTTAACTGTCATCTGTGAGGGGAAAAAGTGTGAGGTGGAAAAAAAGAACTATGGCTTCTGATACAGGCTCAGACTTGACCTCTGAAGGGGAGGAACCATCTAAGTCCTTAAGAGTGCCAGGAAATGTTGTTTCTTCCACAAAAGTAGGTTGAAGAACAAATTAGAGCCCAATTTAAGCAGTGGATGCAAGGCAGTGGATGGAATGACAAAATCAAACAAATGAAATCCTTAAAAGGTTACTGCCAGAGATTCCCAATCTGGTCCACTGCATTGCCCTGGTCCACCGCAACACACACACCCTGAGGACACCGCAGAATTCCCAATGCCAAACAGAATTCCCAATGCCAAACAGTAAAACAATGATTCAAGCCTAAAAATTAGTGATAATGCTGCCGAAAATTGGCTTAAAATGGTTTTCATTGCAGGGAAATAATGTAAAAAGGCAAACAACCGAACAAGAGAGTATGAAGATCATCTTTATTACACCTGCGCAGGCAGGCCAATCTCCCTGCCCCACTTGGCAGGCAGAGAAAAAGAGCAAGAGCATACAATTCCAAATCATTTTTATATCCCTCTCCCACCCACCCCCAAGCTGCTGCTTGGTGGAAAATTACTGCACAGGGTGGGAATGAGAAGCTCTGTGTCAATTGGGCCTTGAGAATATGCTGTGACCATTTTGATAAGGGAGGAAGCTCTGCTGGTTTGAACCAGTTTCCTATCTATTGTGAGGGCTAGCGGCACCAGCTTGGAAAAGGTTACAGGCGGGGGCAAGTGAGTGAAAACAATGAGAGCAAAGAGAGAAACAGTTACATACTTCAGCAACTTTAGACAAGTGACTAAGCAAAAGACTCAAGATGGCTGCACTTTGGTTCAATGGCAACAATAGGAAGGCTTGGCATGTCAGGCAGAGCTGCTGCTTGTGAAAAATGCATGCTTGAAAAAGCCCACCCTCCTGCCCTGGCCTCCTTACTGCTATTTTTAGGCTCCTTATCAGCTTTGCAACCTAGATGTGAATGGCCAGTGACATCATCACATGACACAAAATGCTTCATCACTTCTGGGTTCCAGCACTGGTGAGGGGAGTCACTGGCCGGGTGAGTTTGGGAAGTGCTGTGGTTCTTTTCAAACACTAATATGATTAAAAGGATTCACATGCATGGGTCTGTTGGGGAAATTCCTCTTTTGATCTTTCGTAGATAATTCCTATTCTGCCCTCAGGTTTCTTTGCTTGCTGTTGGGATATTTTCTGAATATCTTCTATCTAGCAAGTTACCCAGTACTTTGAAAGCTTCTAAAGGAAAGTGTGGGAGATGGGTAGGGTTTTGAGATGATGATCTGGAGGTGTTGCTTTGCCCTGCTGTGAACATATCTGATGCATCCAATCTGATGTCAGATGGCCACTGTTGATGTCAGACTTTTGGACAAGACTGAAACAAAAAGTGCATCGGCTTTGTCCAGTAAAGTTATACTAGGGTTACTTTCTAGAAACGCACATATCTTCCTAAAACCAGGTGTTGGATTTTGTCACCATAGTTAGCACTTTCATATGTTCTTTTTAAAATTCAAATCAACAGCTCTGTGTGAAAACCAGAAAATTATTATTTTAAACTGAAAATGAGGGACAGTAGTCCAAGGTTTCTATAATTGTTTTCATTGTTTTACTTGTAGATATCGTTCCCATCCTGACTTCGACAGTGATTGAGTGTCATCGAGCAGGACTGAAAAAGTCATCGTTTGGTTTTGCTGCAATGCTGATGCGACCAGAGTACCGGAATAAAATTGATCTGAAATATAAAAAGAAGATTGAAGCAATGGTCAGGTGAGCTAGATTATTGTGTTTAATTGAAGTTTGAAAATACAGTCTCTTTGCCTGGCATAAACGATAGACTATCAAGGCAATAACTGCTGTCCAGCACCCATGGCTCTCATCCTTTCTTCTTTAAACCAACACTTGAATAAGATTATCTGGAGAAGAAGAATCCCCTGCCAAACAAATTCAGAATCAGGGCAATTGCTCCTTTTGTCCTATTAAGAGCCCAATTCTGTTGATTTGTAGTCCACTACAGTGAATTTCCACCTTGCCCTTATGGTGCAGGAGTACTTTTGTGACTCTTACAAATGACTCATTGTTATTTATATCATAATTTTTGCAAACACCCAATATTGCCATCTCATATTCCTGGGGAGGAGTAGATAGGGCTGAGTGGCAGAAGCTTGTCTAAAGCCACCTAGAGAGTTTATGAGTAAGCTGAATTTTGGTCTTGAGAGGTTTCAGATCAGAGCCCATGAGCTTAAATCCACATTTCACCAGTACTAGTGCTTGCCACATATTGTCAGAGTAAGCTACTGAACCTGCCAGCTCTTCCCAGTGATAATTGTATTACAAGATCCAACTGCTGAATATTCATTGGGTTGGGAGGAAGATGGATTACAGGCCTAACAAAGCATGTAATGTTGCTTTTAGAACTGTGGCTCACAAAATACTGGGAACTAATTTCTCAGCATCTTTGCACCCCCTACAGGTTAGTGCTGAAGCTGTCCCCACTGCACGCAAGGGATAGAGTTGATGTTCTTTTCCCTCTCTCAAAACACCAGAACCAGGGGGCATCCGCTGAAACTGAGGGTTGGGAGAGTTAAAACAGATAAAAGGAAGTACTTTTTTACCCAGCGGGTAATTAATCTGTGGAACTCTTTGCCACAGGAGGTGGTGATGGCATCTGGTCTAGATGCCTTTAAGAGGGGATTGGACGGATTTCTGGAAGAAAAGTCCATGGTGGGCTATAGGCAATGATGGGTTGTAACCTCCTTACATTAGTAGTAGGCTACTTCAGAGTACTGGGTGCAAGGGAGTGGCAACAGGATGCAAGCATCTTATTGTCTCATGCCTCCCTGGGGCACCTGGTGGAGCCGCTGTGAGATACAGGAAGCTGGATTAGATGGGCCTTTGGCCTGATACAGCAGGGCTCTTCTAATTAAAACAACAACAACATGTGCAAGAGGTATTAATGTTGCACAGCCTTCCACACATACTTATTAAAGTATGGGAAGAATAAACTGCCCATATGGTGAACATAAATATTTAAAAGGGCTCAAGTGCCACTATGAAGACTCCTGCAACCTAGGATGGTGAAATCAGAGATGGTCTTCTTCCCTTTTTCTTGATTTCTTTTGTTCTTCTGATAGACGACCAGACACATCAGAACTTGAAGAGCTGACCACCCCGTGTCCCTACTGTGAATTCTTGTTGCCTGAGTGTGAGCTTCTCTGCCCTGGCTGTAAAAACAATCTTCCATACTGCATTGCGACCGTAGGTATCAGGTCAAACACTACAGGCAACTTTTGTCAGCTAGCAGGTCCTGGAATTCTCCTTTTTTCCCAGCAACAGCACCAATTGCCAGTGGCACTTGTTAGTGAAAGTGCTGCATGGAGGGATTGAATGAGAGGGATGGTTAGGGGGGTCACTTCTCAGTGTGAAGAGACCCTGGGACTCTGCCTAAGAGGGAAACAGAAGTCCACTGCCTAGTCCTGTACCTTTACATTCCATTGCCTTTATACCATGTATGTCAGCAATTTTCAACTACATCGGTACACTGTGAATGAACTGCAGGTGCCACAGGAGCTTGAGAGAGGATCACTGGGATTTGTGAGCCCCGTCTGGCAGTGCAGTGTGCCTTGTCAATTGTCAAAAAACTGATGGTGTGCCTTGACAATTTTAGCACCTTCTCAGTGTGGAGACAAAAAGGGTTGAAAATTGCTGCACGAAGTAAAAACTCCCTGTGTTCTTGGTTTAGAGAACTAATGTACTTCTCTTTGGCCCCCTGTGGTGTCTGCACCATTTAAGTGTCAGTAGTTTAGAATTGATACACTTGGTTAATATGAAATGGTTTCTATTAGGTTTAATCATGTCATCCTTCTAGGGGCGGCATATGGTAAAAGATGACTGGACTGTGTGTCCCCATTGTGACTTTCCTGCCCTGTATTCAGAATTCAGAAAGTAAGTTGAAATATGTCAGCCTAACATTTAAGATTACTTAAATAGCAATGTGGTTTTCCATTATCTTCAGAGCAAACCAGGCACTAGATCAATGTAATATTGGAGATTTACCACCAAATATTTGTCTGGCTATTTCAAATCAAAATGTGAACTTTTGTCTAAGCCCGTCTCCCTCTCTGTAGGACTGGAGCAGCTCAGCCAGCAGCTCAGCCCAACTCAGCCAGTGGCTGCTGGAGAAAACTTTGGTCTGCTCTGTGACATAGCTTAGCCAAGCGATTCTCAAGCTCCTCAGGAGTTTGAGAAGCACAGTAAGTTCTTACAGCGGAGGGGGGAAGGAGCAAAGCAAGCCCCAGGATTGCTCCGCTGCCAGGGAAGAAGGGGGTTTCCCTTACCTTGCAGATAGACGCGTCGGCTTCTGGGGGATACACAGCACTGCGGACACCTCCGCAGGCTCCCCAAGCCTCAGCAAACATTAAAGTTGTGATCGCAACCCACTTTGTTCCACAATCAAAAAACAGAATTGAGTTGCAATTGCAATATTAATGTTTTTTGAGACTTGGGGAGCCCTGCAGGGGTGTCCACAGGGCTCCCTGCATATATCCCCAAGAGGCTGGCATTTCCATCTGAAAGGGAAGCCCCTTATTCCCTGGCAGCTGTGCCATATCCTGAGCATCATGCTGCCGCCTTCCCCCTCTCCTCCCTTTAAAGGGGCAGAAGCAGGACTTTCCTGGGTGGGGAGTTTGAAAAGCTCTGGCTAATAATTGCCTGAGACTTCATCACCACCATCACAAAATTCCTTACTGCATTCCAGCTGGGAAAGGGTTGCGTGTCATTTTTGTAGCAGATTTCATCAGCATCACTTGAGTAGAATCGCCCATGTGACGAGTCCAGTGTTTCTCTTGTTCTAAGCCAACTTTGTTTACTTTACGAAGTTGGCATGCAGCTAAACATGATTGCTTATATAACATGGTGATAGCATCACTTTTACTACATGGTCCCTCAGTTACTGGGATAACATTAGAGAGTGCAAGGAAGTGGTATCATCAGCATAGCAAACACTTTGAAAAATGTTGATAATTTCTGCTAGGATTATTTTGTCCTTCCTACAAAAACATCTGAAGGGAAGTCCAACTTGGAGAAAACTGAATCTGCCTTTTGTAAACTATAAATTATGCAAGTTAGGAACAGGTGTGTTCTCTTCTTTGCACAGTTTGTTACAGAATGAAAGTACATGTCCCATGTGTTCAGAAAAAGTAAACATTGTCAATCTTAAGAAAATAGCTGACTGCACATCATACCTCAAGCTTGACGTGGAACAGTGACATTAGTCAGGTAAGCCTTTCAACCTTGATTGTCATTTCCACACTTCAGTGGCAGCTTATGGAATAAATTCTCATTTAACTATTTTTAAAGTAACACGAACATCCAATGGGTATCTGATTTCTCTAGCAACAGCAGGTCAGGTGGATGGGTGTTTTATTCTGACACGTGTGCCCTATTCAGTAGTCTATTGTTCCTATTTGAGCCTCTAGACAAAATATATGTTCCACCTCAAACCTGAATTTGACCACTAGAATACAATTCAAATTTGTGTAGCTTTGAAGTAACATGAGACCCCTGGGAAGTTATGAATGTCAGAATCCTGCTCCTTAGCTATTGGAGTTCCTGCTGCTGTTTACCAAGCTTAAATTAGCATCTACATCTGCAGGACTGTCAATAGTAAATTATGTGGTCTGTTGTAAAGATGCCTTGTAAAGATGTGGAAAAGCTCATGTGTGTGCACCTGTCTAAGAAACTTCCTTCTGGTACAACTCGGGGCAGTTTCTTGGCTAGGTGCGCAGGGTTTTTCTTGCAATTTCTCAACATGTTTGTGAGAGCATTCAGGAGGCCCAAAGAACCACAATCCACCCCATGGCCACTATGATGTGCTCATGGAGCCCGTGAAGATGTCTCAGGGAGCCTCAGAACTCCTAGGCTCACACTTTGAGAATCCCTGGTCTAGTTAGGACATATGCCCACCTTGGCAGAACAACACCCCTTAGAGCCAACACCCCTTACTTGCAGTCAAAGATAAGCTCCACAAGGCACATAAGCACAAATGTGATAGACTAGAGGCTTCCCTTCTCAGCATCAGAAACTGTCAGATAAATATCGAGTCTGGCTTTTAGTAAACCAAAACAAAGGTCAAACTGGATCTCTATGAAAACCTGTTACTTTGAAACAGGCATGTCTTGTTTCAGATTTGGAAGTGCAGAAGATGCAAATCCTCCTTGAAGGGGGCCAAGTATAGACATAAAGCATAAGCCTGCCTCTGAAGTAAGTGGTAGGGGCAATTACTTCCTGCAGAACATGCTCTGAGTATCTCAATGACATGGACAAAGATGCATCTGTGGGGTGTTGGACTGTTAACATGAGGAAAACACATTGAGAAACTACTGGCCAGTGCACTTGAGATACAGACTATCAAATAGGTGAGTTGAGTATGATGGCAGTATCTTCAGTAGACTATTGCTCTGCTAGGAACCCAAGACAAATCCATTGCATTAAGAATCCAGGCAAATTCTATAATTTGACACACAAACTATGGAATTGTTAAATATAGGCTTGTGGATTTTGGTATCTGAAAGAAGGGGGTCTGCAATATTTTTACTTTAAATATTTCTACAGTACTTTGTTTTACCCCTGCTAACTGGGCAAGAGGCACTTTTTCAAGTGGTGTCCTCTTATATTTAGCAGCGGGAGAGCAATTGTCCCTCTTCACCCCAGCACAGTGTCTTTCTTGTGGCTGTTGCTGGTGGTGTTCTCCATTCTTCTAGATTGTGAGCCCTTTTGGGACAGGGAGCCATTTAACTTTAATGTTATTATTTGCCTGTAAACCGCTTTGTGAACTTTGTGTTGAAAAGCGGTATATAAATACTAGTGATTGAGTGATTGATTGATAACGACATAGAGCCTTGAACACCGAAGCCCATAAACCAAGACCAAATATTTCCACATTTTTAGCTGCATGAATTAGGGACTGTAATATACAAGGTTGCCTGGGTAGTCCACAGTTGACAAAAACTACTTTTAACTCTGTTCATTTTCAGATATTGTCCACATGTGCTGCAACATTGGAAGAAGCATCAAGATTTTAAGCCCAGTTAGTATGAACCTTGACAGTCTTTTAGAGTTACTGAATCTGTTCTCATTGTGAAACTGTAAATACCTTTTATAGAAATTTTGTACTATGCCCTTTTCTGTTTACAATAAAATTTGAATGCTAAAATTCAAGCCTTCAGCTGTAACATTTTCGCATTTGGAATGCCAATATGCTCCCTTTTGCTTTTTCTCTCTGACCCAGACAGGTGCAATTGGCTCCTTTGTTCTTTTCCTATGGACTTAAGTGCTGTCTTTAATTGCAGCAACATTTGGGGAGAAATGAGTCAACGGTCAGAACTGTAGCAGTAACTTCACACCCTAGCAGAAAAGCCCTGGGCAAGCTACACTCCACTGTTTGAAAACAGTGTTGTTTTATTCAGAAGTGTTCAGTAAGGCTTAGGCTGTAGTCCTATCTTGCTCGCTGGAAACAAACATCTTTATTTGTCAGGTACCATCCACAATGACTGACTGCAACCAGTCCTTGCTCCAGAGGAAGAGTTGCTGTAGACAAAACCATCAACAGGAAACTTAGCTGACCTGAAGTGATGGTTGTACACTGCACTGCATCACACTTTCCGTGACCAATGTCTGCACTACACAAACTACTATTATGAATACTACCTGCCTATGTGTTAGGCTACCACATGGGTGAATACGAGAATCCACTCTATCACAGGATTCACGTAAAATAAAAATAAATGGGTTAAAATATGGAAGTAAATTTTATTGCAACTTTACACATCGCATTTTGTACTCCCACTGTACAAAAGACATATCCAATATATAGTTTGTTCATTACACCCTATATACAAAATCTGACAACATAATGACTATTTTAAAAAATACAAGTTTTGCAGAGATGATGTATAGAACAAATGCAAGCTTTGGGGGCTCTTCAAGATGTTGCTACTGAATGTCCATTTATATTTACACAAATCAGAACATGCAGATTGTGATGCATCTCAGTTAGGTTTAGTATAAACCATTTGTTGTGTCTCTTGTAGTGACAAACATGACACTCAAAGGACCTAACATGGGCTTTTTGAGCCCATTCAGTTTATTTTTTTCATCTACACCCCAGCATAAAGTAACATTATTGTTGAGGTTGCATGGCTAGTCAGTGTTAGCCAATACTGAAAAAAAATTAGTTAGACTTTTTCTTTGCTTTTCCCTTTTTCTTTTCTTCGTTTCTTTTTGGTTGTTTGACAGACTTGACATTTTTCTGCAAGAAAAAAAAAAAAGACAGCTAAATTTTTAAATGCTTGTTGGAAAAGCACTGCTATTTGGGGGACTGGGTAAGATATTACGGCTTCATTTTTGCAAATGTATGCAATATAAAAATATACTACATGACCAATCTCGTTCACAGCTTTACCTCAGAACTAACAAGAACTCAGCACCAAAGAAATAAAGGGAATGTCAGTACGAAGGGAGAAAGAAACAAGGGATGGACTAGTCAGCTTCTGTACTGAGATAAAATCAAACAAGTTCTGCTATTATAAGAACATTCCTTCTACCCAGTATTCTCAGTAACAAGACTGCCAGCACTGAAATATTAATCCCTGCCACCAATTAAACCTGCTAGACATTTAAGAAGTACCCATTAGTATTGACTGTAACCTCAAATCAAATTATCAAAAAAATATTACAATTACAATAGAGTAATACAAATCTCTACTTCATGCCAAACAACAGTTGTGTAGTTTAAATCCTGAATAGTATATAGATGAACTATTCAGAGGTGGTTTCCCCATAATGTTGTTTCCAGGTGAGCAAAAAGAATGGAGCCTATGAAAAAGTATCTGTATGTGTTGTACTGGAACTATATTTTTTTTTCTGAAAGTCTGCATGGATCAATTTTCACATTCATCTCCCCAGAGGAATCATTCTGAAAGTACTTCTCAGAAAGTCTCAGCCATCAATGCAATGCAATGCAACTGTATTATGGACTTGGGCTTAAGGTATAATTCAGCTACATACCAGTTGCAACCCTATCTTTAAACAACTTATTTTTCAAATTATCCTTTTATACAGAATCTCCAATTAAATTAAAATTATATCTGAATTAAATTAAAATCTGAACTGCTAAAAATTCAGAACTGTGTCTGAAACTAGATTTGATAAGAGTATTAACAGATAAATGTAAGTCATGAATAAATCATCGCCTCATTTAAATGAACTTAAAGGTGGTTTGATTTTCAATGGCAAAGACACACTTGAGGATCTATACTCACTGCACTGTTAACTGAAACCATTACCTTAATCATTGCATCATTTTCAATGGTCTCTTGCTCATTCTCAGACTGGACGTCATCAGCTTCCAGCTCATCATTCAGTTCTGCATCGAGTGGATTCGCTGCTCGCCGTTTGGAACTCTTTACCATTTGCAGGGAATATGGTGCTAGATGAACCTCTTTGTTATAGCTTCGTGTAAAAGCCGATTTGATCTGGTAAGAGCAAAGTGTGTAAAACTGTCATTTCACTCCAGACAGCATCAATGGTACAGTGCCATTCAAATGGTTCCCCTGAGGCTCTGGACAAGTCCACCAATAAATGACTTTTATTTTTATTTATTTTTATTTAATAAATGACTTTTTTTCCAGCAGTACGCAAATACAGAGTAGCATGTCTGTTTTAGGCTGCACTCTTCATTCACATGAAAGGAGAATGCAGCCTTTTAAGTGATCAACATGAACCAGAGTGCACTAGCCCCCAGAATACTCTAACTCAGAGAAGTACCATGACAGATAACACTAATGTGAAAAGTGCTCCTCAAAAGGAAGACTGTCTGAAAACTACCATGTTACAGCTAGGAACCAGAGTCCCCAAACAAGAACATACAAACAGGTGGGTAGGAAAACCTCCTTGGTCAGGAATGAAAGGGAACTTGTCCAAATGGTGTAAGAGTTAGATCAGAAACCTTTATTGGCATAATCACACAAACACAAAAGAATGAACGCAAACAGACAAGTGAAAGAATGTAAGAACAGGGACATACTATCAAACAGTGAATTAAGTGGTTTGACAATTGAGCTTCCCATTACTGCCCTAAAAGGGACTACGATGTCTCATTAAGTGTTTTAAGAAAGTCCCCATGGCCTCAGAAATAATTGGGTTGGTCGATGACAATACCTCAGCCATGTGAAAACCGGGCAATGTGCCCATTTACCCAGAAGACAATACTGACATAACTACAAGCCTGACAGGACATGGACATTATCACCAGCTATCTAGAGTTGAGAAAGGAACAGTGGGTTGGCCTCACTCCATGTCTCCCAAGGGCTGTCCTTGAAATGAGACCCGACAGCAACAGAGTCCAGATGACACCCCAGATGATATCCGTTATGGCAGAAGGGAGCTCACGTGGGGCTTCATCCTGTTAAGCAACACAGGCCATCCATGAATGGGCCCGAGTGAGCTTAGTCGAATGCAGAACTCAGGGTATTGTGTAACAGACTGGCAGTGGCGCCTGGTGTTCATGCAACAGAAGAAAATCTGCTAATTCTCAGAGTGTATCCGGAACCCCCAAGAGAGTCCTGACTCCTTCCCAGATAATTCTGATCCAGAGATATCACAGCAGAATGGCAGTTTCCATCAACTCTTCAGAGCGAAACGTCAGGAAAGAGCAAGCAAATTCCATTTCCAAGCAGAAGTTCCAAAGAAGAGTCAAACTTTCACAGGGTTTGGTTCATGGGGAGAGTGGAATGTTGACCGAGTTCATCTAGATTTATCTAATGGTAGGCAATCATCCTTTAGTAAATTCTCTTCTAGTCCAATTGGGATATCTAGCTTGGGTTCATCTGGGTCAACTCTCATAGCAAAAGACTGGACATCTTCTTTGGTGGCATGACCTATGACTCTTCGATGCTGTGGTCTAGCAGGCGTTGGTGAATTGCGGATCTTACCTCGCTCCTATTAGGACTGCAAGGAGCATGGGGTGAAGAAATGGGCAAGGGGAAGCACCAGGACCTGGGGGATCTCTTAATATAATTCTCTTCTCCCTAGACACTCTTTTGGACGATGGATCCTGGTGGGTCTCAGCTTGCGTTGTCAGTCTTTGGGGGGACAATGGCATCGTTGCAAGGTCTTGAGTAGGGAGGGGATTATGCCGTGGTCCCGCAGTTCTTGCCGGAGTTGGAAATTGGAGGGATGTCCCTCCCTCAATGTTTTCATGAAGTTCCATTCTGGTCTTGTCCAGACTTTTTGTGAGCTGTAATTGTTCTGTGGTTGGGAGATTCTTAAAGGAGGCGATTGCCCCATCAACAATATCAACACCTTTAAAGACTAGCTGTGATAATAAGTCACTAATTGTGCACTCTTGCTAGTATTGTGGGCTGCTTCTTCTTGATCTTTTATAGTTGCAAGGTTCATTCTCGACATGGGTTGCTGCAGCCTCTATCAACTCTGCAGAAGGGGCTCTGGGCTGCGGATCTGTAATTGGTCTCAGATTTGCCAAGGATTTTTCCAAGTCCCAAGTTACTTCTTCAAGTGCTATTGCAGCTGCATTAGATGGACACTCAGGGTCCACCTGTCTAAGCACATTTATTGGCCAATTGGCGGGGGAGCTTTCCAGAGATTTTTCAGCAAAGTGGGACAAATTGGGACAATTCTTCCCTCAGTAGCCGAGTGGGAACAGCTGGTCTCTGTTTCTCAAACAACGGTGGCACACGGCCTGTATCCATAAAAACTCTTTTCGTCGTGATGTCAAGGGAGCCCAAGAATTTCTTCATTTTAAGAAGCATGAAAGGGATCATAGGAGTGAAGAATTCCCACATCAATCTAGTTTTAACAGGGGGACTGGGTAATCTTTCCAAGGTGTTCAGATCAATCTGCCTCATATCCAGTCTAAGCAGCCTAGCCAGAGAATCCAGTATTTTGAATCTATTAGCCCATCTTCCAGTGTTCATAAAGCTGTTTGTTATCTCCAGCGTGATTCGCTTCACTAGCAGGCGCCGGGAGGAGGTTGTGTGTGTGAGATCTCCCCCACGTCCTGTATTTGCAGAAGAAGCTGAAGATTGTTCGAGTACGGGGGTAGGTAGCTCGTTCCTTGCTAGCCCCGGCTTTTGGATATATTTTAAATCTAACAGACACTTGTTAATTGACATCTGCAGTTCCTGCATTTGTGAAGCTAGGAGTGTAATTTCTTGGAAGATGGCCAATACTGTTTTCCCAGACATAGTACAGTGTTCCCCTAATAAAGCCAGCAAAGAGTTATCATATGCCAACATACCTTCCTTCTGCATAGTAATAGTCAGGGACGACTGTCGTTCTTGTTTTCATTTTCTGGGGGAGGCAGCAGTATCCTCTCTTGGGAGGAGAGTGGGGGAAGCAACTGTTTTCAATTCTTTGGCTGACCTTGGGCTGCCGAAGCTGCTAAGGGCCGAGGTGGCTGAATTAGCTAGAGAGACACCATCTCCTTCTTTGTTGATTTTCTCAGACACTATCTCACCCCAGAAAGCAGGATCATCCAGTCGAAGTTGTTTAGATGTCTTAATCGGTGAGTTGTTGCCCCATAGTGCCCTTTGTCTTTTCTTTTCCTTCCCCATTAGCTTGTACTGGTTATCAGCAGCCCGATTAGCCCGCGGGGATTCCAAACAATCCAAAACAATCCTTGGTCTATGGCTCACAGAGTCAAATAAAACCAGCAGGTCCTTAATGAGGAGTCCTTGTCAGGGGAGCACGTTGTTTAAGTTTCGGAATTCTAATTAAATAAAATTAGTTACTAATAAAAAATCTCGGAGCGCACCAGCCACAGGGTTGTTGGCTGGCAGCTATCTTGGATCCACAGTGTAAGAGTCTTCCTCTTAAGAGAAACAACAAATTCCTGGGGCATCCTACATCTTAACAGTGTTTTCCTGCTACTTCTGCCTTCTTGCAAGGGTTTCCCTCTCTTTATCAGCCACAGAATGGCATCTGATCTAGTTCCAATAGGAAGCTGCTCTGATCTGGAGCAGCTGTATGCTTATGTGAACCTACCTACAAACCCCATCTATGTTGCTGTGAGCACATTTAAGGACCAGCCAGGAGCAGATGTACTCAATAAAACCATCTCTTTCAAAATCCTCCATAAAACCTGGTTCTTCTGCACAGCTTCCTAGATCAATGTAGCACAATTTCCTTCAAAGTATCTGCATCAGCTACTTTGTGTGCTAGGAAAAAGGTCAGAGATACATTTTTAACTGCAATCACAAATGTTCTCAGCCTAGTGAACTTTTCTTTTTAAAATTCAGCAAATTGTGTCTGGTAGATAGCAATGTGCATAAGAATACATTACCTTGGAATCAAGTTTAGAAAATGCACTTGGTTTGCCACCCCAGCTGGTTATTTCCATTATGTTTTCTACATCTTCCTTCATCAAACAATAAGAATCCATGAATGTTACAGCATCTTGCACCCCTTCTGTTCCCAGGCGAGTCAAAGGTCTCACAATTGCATCTCGTAGGTATGACAAATAGTCCAAATTTACTGCTCTCTTGCTTGCATGTGTTCTGAGAGAATGAAAAGAACATTTAGTTATTCTGAAAATGGGGAGAGCCATTGTTCCCAGGTTCATTCCCCAGCAACTCCAGTTGAAAGTATGTTAGACAAAACAGCTGGAAAAACACATCTGCCTTGGACCTAGAAGACACATGGCTGATAACAGTGACAGACCTGGGCTTGATGGATCCATGGTCTGAAGCGGTATAAGGCAGCTTTCACGTGAGCATATCCTAGGTTAAGAACAGAAAACATGAAGCAGGGCTTCATCTGTTGGAAATCAAATGAGGGACCAGCCCAAGGCTAGGGCTAGGAGCGTCACAAACGCATTTTTGACGACTCGGGAGGTAGGGAGGCTGGCACACAGGTGTGCGCTGGCTTCCATGCATCGCTTCCCAGGCCTGCAGCACCAGGTAAAGCCAACCTAGAGAGGCCAGCGCAAAGGGTTGGAGAGGGTGGGCAATGGGTGGACCAGCATGGGGAGGGGTCTGGATCCTTACCCCTATCCTTGGGCCCCATGGAGTTGGTGTCAGTGATTTCGCTGGCACAGTTCCAAACAGCCCTTATTGGGACTGCTGGGGCATTATTTGGGGGTAAGGGAAATATTACTTGAAATAATATTACCCTTACTCTGAGTTGTACCACATGCAGCCCCATCCCCTTCCTATTCCAGTACGGGGTTAGGATTAGGCTGCCCAAGACTAACCAAACACAAAACCCATTTACCCCAATGACACTCCGTGTCACATGGTGGAAATCATCTGACAACGCAATAGGTTTATATTCCTGCATCTTATAAGATGGAAATATGTATTTAATGCTTTTCTTTAGAAAAGAATGTTTCAATTACTGTACTTCGTGCCTGCTAGATAATACGGGCCCCAGTTGTTGTATATCCCAGGAAACTATAAATTATCAGTATTACCTAAGGCTCATGTGCATTGACAACTCTTGAATGATACGATCATGCTTTCTTGTGGATGAAAATTTTCCCAGCCAACTTGAAAAATTTGGGAATTGCTGCATGTAACCTCTCATCAGCTCCCCAGGCAAGACACTTGAGTAAATAGCCTGAAAGGAAACATAGGTCACTTTAGAATGTGCACCATGGTTCTCTTTCCACAGAGCTAAATCATTGGTACTGTTTTGTTTACAAAGGCCTTGAAAAATTGCTCAAAGGTCACAGAAAGCATGCTTTCTACATCATCATGATAAATCATTGGTTTTTATCACTATAATAAAAATCTGCCTTTCCTACAATAAAATCTCAACCAAAGAGGCTTACAATACTACTATGTATGTTTCTTTTATTCTGGGTCCCCACTCCTTATGCACTGGAAACAAAAGGAAGAGGTAACCTGTGTGGGCAGAAGATTCCAGTTTTGCTTGCTGCGAATCTGCCGGTCCACTAAGTCACCATCACTTATACTGTCAGCTGCTTTGCTAAGTAACATCAGATGTTTCTTCATGTTCCCCCTATAAAAAGATAGCCCATGTTACCACCAATCAGTGATTTTTTCTTCCACTTTGATGAACAGTCTGAGCTTAGATGGCAGTGTTAACTCACCCAGCAGCCGCTGGTTTCACATGTATATAGTTCTCCTGGACAAAGAGTGGGCCTAGAGAATAATCATGGAAGAAAAGGTCTGATTTGTCAATAAGAGACATGCGAGAAATCTCCTCTCCAGCAGCAAAAACCTTCCTGACTACGTCAAAGGGGCCCTGCAAAATAAGTTTTAAACAAAGAAATGTGACTGCAGTTTGTCATCCAAGAAAGTTCCTGCATCAATTGATCACATTTGTCTCTAGACCCCAGCACAATCTATACAGGGATTCACAACGGTTTCTGCATTAAAGTGTCAAACGTTCCGTTCGTTACACATGACATCGCCGCCCTCACTAAACCGCATCCCGTTAGTTGCTTACTGAGTGGAGGACCTGGAGTGCAATGATATCTCATCAGATGGGCAGATTTTACTTCATGCTACTTGGTGGGGGTGCAAAAGTGGCTGCTCTGGACTCATATTTTTGTTGGGAACCCAATATGTCCGCCACACTCAATTCTAGCCTCAAAGCAATGTACAAGGAAAGGACTGGAGCATATAAAATAGGTTAGCAAATCTTGTTCGCCAAACGGGAAGATTGGTACTCACCATGAATTCCCCTTCTCAGTGATTCCAAGGCAGGGTCAGTGTTTAGTGTTGGGTAAGCTTTTCCTCTCAGGCAGGTCAGGTGAGGAGGCTTTCTAAGGGGAGGGGCTTCCCTTGCTTACCCAGACTTTTAAAAGCCTCAGTGGCCCCTCCCATCCACTGATGATGTCTGCTCAGAGGTCACCCTCATGGTGATGGTCCACTGTCAGTTTCCACCTTCACTAGTGCTTTACCACTGGCAACAGGAATCTATAGACGAACTGAGAGAGCTCTAGCACCCCCAAGCGTGTTGTATGACATGGGCTCCTAAAGGCAGCCTCTTTGATTTGGGTCATTCCATGTCAAATCATGACATAGTTTCTGACTGGCCTCCTTTGTTTTTTATGAAATTTGGTGTACTTATTAGTCCTGTGGTATAATGCAAAAATACCAAATTTTATCAGCCTAGGTTTATTAAGTGAAATTTTATAGCTATGTAAATTTTCAAAATTTTATCAAAAAATGGCATGCTAGTGATACTTTAACCAGTTGAGATACAGAGTTGGGAGTGGTCTCATTTTAAAGCTATTTCCATGAGCTTTCATGTGATATACAACACAATGGGTTTAATAATTGTATTGATTTTTAAAAATTCAATTTAAAAGTTTAAAATCAATTTTCTCAAAAATGGACATTTTTAAAATTTTGAAAAAAAATGTCAAAATTAGTTCATATTGTGTCTAACTACACCCAAAAAAATGGGGGACAATGATGGGATCGTAAGATAGATATCACATATGTATGATCAAAAGAAAATAGAGCTGGTAGAACTTTGTACATGATTTGAGAGAATTTCTCTCTGTGCATCTTGCATTGGTACCATGCAACAATCAGAACTGTCTGACAGTGCCTATGGTGCAAGGATACCTTGGAAGGTGCTAGATGAGCTCGCCAGGTGGAGGAGGCTGCAAGGGCCAGAGCCACCTGAAGTAAGCTAGCTTACATGGGAGGAGTTCAGTCAGGGAGCCCGAGTGGGACAAGGACTGATAGCAGAGTATCATAAAAGAACCCGGGTGCAAGAGGAAAGATCCTAAGGGCGGCTTAATCTGACTCCTAGGTGAGGGAGACTCTGCAAAGTAACCCCCAAGGTGCAAATTAGCTTTCCTCAGTCAGAGGACCTCTTCCTCTGAAAGTTCATAGAAAATAGAAATGCTATTGTTTTTGTGGGTACCAGTTTAACATCAGGAAGGTCTTTAAGGTATATACCACAGATGTATGGGTAAATGCTTTGAATCTCTCTCGCTCGCTCGCTCGCTCGCTCTCGCTCTCTCATATGTCCTGTGAGTCTTTCAGGGGCTGTGTGATGTAGTGTCTCTAAGTGCTATCTCATAAGTCCCTTCAGTCAATGACAATAAGGGGAAATTCTGCCAGAAGCTGGCAGAGATTGAGGAGGAAGGTTAAGGGCATACTCACTCAAGGTGCAATCCTATGCTGATACGAAATTGTGGGCACAGATCCAAGGAAGACGCATGGCCCGAAACGGGGCCACCTAGTCCAGGGAAAAGGCCTTGGATGCGACTTAACAACCGCATCCCAGCCTCCCTGGGCCGGTATGCCAACCGGCACGCCCACCCCCGCCCACTTATGCCTCCCTCCGCCCTCCCTCCTCCCAGAACTGCCCCTGCACTAGCCGACTTCGGCTGGCGGAAGGGCAGCTCTCCCCCCTCGCTCCCAGGCCGGTGCTAGCATTGGCCTGGGAGCCTTAGCACTGATGTGAGTGTGCTGGTTGGCACCCCTGCGTTGGCACTAATGACAGAGCGCCAACACAACCGTAGGCGCTATGTCGTCTTCGAGATTGTGCCATCAGCATGAACACTATTAGTCAAGAGGAGGGCAATGGCTCACACCCTCAAGGTTAGCCAAGTATCAGGTCCTTCTGTTGGAACCCCCCAAGGTGAAATATGTTATTCTTGATTAACCCGGCCACTGTCAGGCTAGACCCTGCGCAGGGGTAGACACAGGGAGCTAGCTGAAACCAGTTTAGGCAAGAAGGTCTGTGCAGAAACCTTCAAAGAAAGTTACATTTTGGCTTATGTGCCAACAAGATACTATAAGGGCTAATGTGAGAATTTTTTGGGCGTGCCACTCTCCTGAAGGGTCAGGATGTGCATTTGTGCAAATATAATAACATGCTTTGCTTCTCTCCCTACTCTGGTGTGAGTCTCCCTTTTGGTTCTTAATAGAACCAATTGGGGCAACACTCTCAGGGATCGAATTTGTTCAATTTTCAGCTGATGAACTCAGATGACAGTTACACAACAGCAGATGGGACAGTTATTGCCACTGTTCCAAAGCACAGCCAAAGGAGGAAAAAAAAAGGTGATCTCTGGTGACTTTTTGGAAAATGGAACCAAAATGCCCGATTCCTTGGCAGTCTGATCCTTCCATAGCTCAAGCGTTCAATGACTTTGAGGAACATCTTGTGGAAGAACCAGAGGGAGAAAAGTTTGGACTCCTGAGTTTCTGCCTCCTGGTCCTCCTCAGAAAGTTTTCCCTCTCTACTGAAAAGACTGCAGAGGCCTCCTCCACCTCTGGATCTGAGACTTTTGCCTGTGACCAAGCATAGGGCCCACTTCATGAACATCCCTACTGGAGGATCCAGTCCTCTTTTCTGGGGGTGGTAACCCTGGAGACATGGCCTTGCTAGAAAAAGGCACAGGCAGAGGCACAGTACTGGTATTGGGTTGAGGAGTCCATACAGATGCTATGGCTGTGCTGGGAAAGGGCATGGGCTGAGAAGCAGCTAAGATATTGTCCTGATGTGCTCTAATAGAGGAAGGCACTGTGACCTAGATAATCCTTTGGCTTCTGTCCGTCATCTTGTTCTAATCTAGGACAGCCAGAGGCAGTACTTGCAGTGTAAGCTGCGATGAGGAAAAAAGGTTTGCAAAAAGGGCTCTTTAAGACTCAACAGCAGCAACTCATCTTCAGCTGAAGTGCTCAAAAGAGAGTGGCCAGGCTGTTCCTCAGCCCCTAAGTGGGGAGGATACAGGCTGAGATGAGGGGGAAAGGTTGGGGGGCATGATTTAAGACTCACCACCATCAGATTGTCCTCAGCATTGCTTCTAAAGACTGATCTGAAGGGAGATGTTGCCCTCATGGGAAAAGGCCAGCTAGCCAATCGGTTAAAGAGAACTCCCAAGGCAGGCTGGCTACCTCGCATAGTGACTTGAGGCCAGATGCGTGTATAAACTCAGTCAAAAACCATCTTCTTTTTTCTCACGCTCCGAAGAGCAAAAACTAAACCTGCCAATACCTATCAAGGCAAGGCCAGTCTGGGTGGGCAGGGGGGAGTCCCTCCTCTCAGAAAGCCTTATCACCTGACCTGCCTGCCTGAGAGGAGGAGCTTACCCAACACTCAACACTAACTCTGCCATGGATCACTGGAAATTGGTACAACTTCATTTTCATCAAAAGCAACCTTTCCTAGTCTCATTCCAAAGCAGCACTACAAGCCAGTAGGATGCAACTTCGCTCAAAGCTGATACTTCTCTTACCAGCTTGATATCCTTTTTTGCTTTGCTGGCATCCTCTTTGACACCATCATAAGTCAGAGTTTTGCTTTTTGTAGACCACATGCTGAGATTATGCAAAACCTGAGAAAAAAGTAGGTTTGTGAACAGGACAGGGAAGAATATGAACAGTTCGTATATCATACACAGTCAACGTGATGCAAGCAGATTCCTGCAAAGAGCTTAAATACATCAACCTTATTTATTTTACAACAGCTCCCTATGTCCTCATTCAGCCTCTTTCACGCTTCTTTTGTGGTACATTCTTGACCAATCGCTTTGTTTTTTCCAGTTTCCCCTACTCCAAAGCATGCCAAGACAAGGCCCCCTTTTTCTCAAGCCACACAGACTCGGCATATATACAGCACACACAATTTCTTGCATTGTTCTCAAGTCTACCTCTTGTTCAAATTCCTCCCCTGTGACTATTCTGGAAACTACAGGCCGATCAGCCTAATGTCTGTTCCGGGTAAGATGGTGGAAAGCCTCATCAAAGATAAAATCCTAAAACACGTAGTGGAACAAGTACTGCTGAAGGAAAGTCAGCATGGCTTCTGTAAGGGTAGGTCTTGCCTCACGAACCTTTTGGAATTCTTTGAAAAGGTCAACAGGCACATGGATGTGGGTGAAACTGTGGATATCATATACCTGGATTTTCAGAAGGCGTTTTACACAGCTCCCCACCAAAGGCTACTGAAGAAAACTTCACAGTCAGGGAATAAGAGGGCAGGTCCTCTTATGGATCCAGAATTGGTTGAGGGCCAGGAAACAGAGTGGGGGTCAATGGGCAATTTTCACAATGGAGAGAGGTGAAAAGTGGAGTGCCCCAGGGATCTGTCTTGGGGTCAGTGCTTTTCAATTTGTTCATAAATGACCTGGAGACAGGGATAAGCAGCGAGGTGGCCAAGTTTGCAGATGACACAAAACTTTTCCGGGTGGTGAAGACCAGAGGGGACTGTGAAGAGCTCCAGAAGGATCTCTCCAAGTTGGAGGAATGGGCAGCAAAATGGCAGATGCGTTTCAACATAGACAAGTGTAAAGTGATGCACATTGGGGCAAAACCCCAAAACTTCACCCATAGACTTATGGTAGTGACAGCTCAAGGGAGAGATCTTGGGGTGCTGGTGGATAATTCAATGAAGGTATCGACCCAGTGTGCGGCAGCAATGAAGAAGGCCAATTCCATGCTTGGGGTAATTAAAAAAGGGGTTGAGAAAAAAACAGCCAATATTATCATGCCATTGTACAAATCGATTGTAAGGCCACACCTGGAATATTGTGTACAGTTCTGGTTGCCGCACCTCAAAAAGGACATAGTGGAGCTGGAAAAGGTGCAGAAGAGAGCGACGAAAATGATTATGGGGCTGGGGCACCTCCTTTATGAAGAAAGACTGCAGCGTTTGGGGCTCTTCAGCCTAGAAAAAAGGTGCCTGAGGGGGAACATGATTGAGACATACAAAATTATGCACGGAAGGGATAGAGTCGATAGAGGGATGTTCTTTTCCCTCTCTCAAAACACAAGAACCAGGGAGCATCCACTAAAACTGAGGATTGAGAGAGTTAAAACAGATAAAAGGAAGTACTTTTTTATCCAGCGGGTAGTTAATCCGTGGAACTCTTTGCCACAGGAGGTGTTGATGGCATCTGGCCTAGATGCCTTTAAGAGGGGATAGGACAGATTTCTGGAAGAAAAGTCCATCGCGGGTTATAGGCCATGATGGATTGTGCAACCTCCTTACATTAGTAGTAGGCTATTTCAGAGTACTGGTTGCAAGGGAGTGGCAACAGGATACAAGCATCTTGTTGTCTCCTGCCTCCCTGGGGCACCTGGTGGGCCACTGTGACATACAGGAAGCTGGATACAGGAAGCTGGAGATACAGGGCCTTTGGCCTAATCCAGCGGGGCTCTTTTCATGTTCTTATATTCCTTTTCACTGACAACCATTCCATGACTACATGATTTGCTTATCAGGTTCCCTCATCTTCTTCAAGGTAATTTTTTCTTTTCAGGTATTTCTAACTTAAGACACCAAAATGAATTACAGATAGTTTTATCTGCTAGCACCAACTGATGCTACATTCATGTTTGATCTGAGCAAATAACTCACTTGTCTGATGTCCTGATTAGCTGCCAAAATAATTTCATTCATGGCTGGTGGTGGAATTTTTAACCCTTCTTTAAATGCAATAGACATCATAGCACCCTACAAGAAATAAATATTTCAGAATGGGCAATACACAGGAAATGTCACATGTTTACTGTCACTGACACAATATTTAAAAAACAAACCCATGAAAGTCCAGCTCTTTACAGAGATGCAAGCAGTTGCCAGAGCTGAACAATATCCCCAAACGCACTTGCCAATTCCTTCTGCCCCGTCCCCAATTTTGATAAGCCACAGAATTTTGAGTTTGTTACTACCGTATTTTCATTTTTCTGTTTTGAATGGCTGCATCGGATACCTCCAATGTATGGAGAAAGCTGGAATTTAAGTACTGTATTTTAACCTTACATTATTTCTGTCAACCATCTACCTTAATCTGTTCCACACGTGGTCTTGGAAAGCGAAGGTCCAAACAGTAGTGGACAAGAGAACGGATCTTTGGATGATTCCGATCGTTGCACATACAAATTATTGGAATCTTTGTGTGCTTAATCAGATCTATCAATTCCTGCAATCAGAAAGCATAATAAGTTCTTTGTACAAAATTAATTGTCTTAACCACTCCATAACTTTATGCAAGTTGGCAGAATATCTCATCCAGCCACCAGCTATTTAAAAGCAGGCCAGTAAATTAATAGTTCAAAGTGCTATCATTGAATTCATTTTACAGATAACAAAAAACTTGCAGTTACAAAAACTTGATAAATCAAAAGCTTTTTGTAGGTTTTTCTGCTACAGACTTCGGTACAAAGGAGAAAATAAAAGATTTTGCCATGAGATCTTAGAAAGAGAAAACAAATAGTCTTAATAATAGACTGGTCGCATTGTTCTCTGTTGTGTATTAACAAAGAGGTCTGTAAAGTTAAACCATGATGTCAAACCATGAAAACTGCCTAACTCCACAAACGCATACTTTTTAAGCACTTCCAATCCCTCATAGTAAACTGTGGGCCAGCACTGGCACCCCAAAATGCCCATCTGGAAAGTCAGCCATACAGTGCTTCATCCCATTTGAAGCAAAGGAAAAGATCTACACCAACTCAAATTGTGGTTCATACAAATCCAGGTTTCCATTTAACCAGGATCGGACATTAAATTGCCCCTTCATATCCTGCTTGAAGGGCAGCTTGTTTGCACCAAGTTCAGTGCTTACTTTTCCTTAACAGTAGTTAATGAGAGAGATTAATTCCCTCTGAAGAAAAGGAGGGAGAACATGTTCCTTTGACTGGTCCCAATCTTTTAACTACAGTCAAAGAGAATTAATGTTAAGTCTGCACTAAGCTGACTCAAACTTATAGTTTATTCTAATGTAAGTTGACTCTAACTTACAAGTTAATTTAGCCAAACATGAATGCATTCTTCCATTTTATTCCAGCTTGCTTTGCTTGAATTATTATCCAGTGCTCATCTTCTGCCCACCAGGTTATCACAACCAGTGTAGCCAGAGGACGGGGGACGTGTGATAAATACAGCAGGCTCTGCAATGTGCTGTGTAAGCAGCCTGTCCCCTTTGCCATCAGAGCCATTCGGAACAGCAACACCAACACCTGTGCGCTGCCCAAAATGGCTCCGAAGGGAGGGAGAAGGGCCACTTACACAGTGCCTGTCGTACTTACAGCGCTGCCCCCTTCTGGCTATGCTTCTCCCACAACCTATGTTTATCTCAACCTCTGGCATTTCCTTCGCCTACCACTGTCCCAATTTTATAAAATTACTTTGAGGTTATCTGTGTTGAGAATTCCCCCCACACCCACTGCAAGGCTATTAAATGCATGTTTACTGACCCTTTCACACTTTTCAAGGAAGTAATTTTACCTGTATTCCTCCTCTGTCTTCACTGCCAGCCATTCCATCCACTTCATCCATGATTAGGACATGTTTTGCACTGACTGAAGATGATGTTCCTGAAGGTAAGGTGAAGGAGAAGATATTGCACAAAAACCTTGGCCCTAAATACTATCTTTCTAAAATTCTGCAAGTTGTGATAGATTTCTTTGAAATCAGGGAAGTGCAGTAACACCAAGTAACATTTATGATTTATTGTGCAAAATTGGCACAGTTGTGAATCTGCCACCTCAGCCACCTGATTGCTTGTTATAGTTAGAAAACGCCCATCTGGAAAGAAGACCATACCTGAACAGAAACCTTTGATGCTGGTGTTATTTAAAGACTCAGCCACCACCTCTTTCAGACTATTCTTACTGCGAGTGTCACTGGCATTTAGTTCCACGTAACTGAAGCCCAGCTCCTAATTGCACAGAAAAAAGATTTAAAATGTTAATTTATTTAATTTAAATTTAAAATTTAAAAACACATATACACACCACACATGAACAAAGGACATGTTGCCTATCTGCAATTTTAATTCAAGTGGCCACCTGTGCAGACCCAAGTAATAGACCCAAGTCTGTGCATGCACCAAGTTAACTTCAGAAGCTATCTAGAGCATTGCTGAGTGTTGTTCTGTCCCTGCTCTTGAGTGGAGTATATTCCATTATACCAAGTATCTTGGGGACAGGAAGAACAACCAAACCCCAAGATGCTTTGAAGACCACTCCTTAAGTTCAAATTGTAACAAAACCCAAAATCCATCTTTTTGTGATGCTGCTCATGCAACAGTTTAAAAAGAATACAGTGGGCCCACGATAGCCACCTCTTCAGTAGCTGCAGCTTTCAGAACCTGCAGATACAGAACCCACAGAGGGAACCACTTAAATACCTCCAGTCATATCTGGAAGGCTTTCTGAAGCCCAGACAGGTCACACGCAGCTTCTGTGGGCTTCAGAGACCCAGCTGGATCAGTTTAAAAGTAACTTCTGGTTTTTGCCAAAAGGCGAAGTTACCTTTAAATGCTGTGGGTGGCATTCTGGGTTCACAGATGCTGCAGGCGGTCACCCGTACCCTCTGGCCATGACCAGAGCTCAGCTTTGATTGCATCCAGAGGGTTTGGGGGCCCTAAATCTAATTATTAGCGGATTTGGGCATCCAGAATGGAACTCTGCAGATAATGAGGGCCTCCTGTACAGAGACTGGACAGTCCAGTCCAGTGCACAGGATTTACCTCCACTTGAGTGTGAAGGAAGAAAGCTCAACAAAGTTCTGGTCAGCTCTGCATGTGTACAAAACTTCACCATGTATGACTATACAGAAACAAAAAAAAACATGCTTCCAACTAGCCCTCTGGTCAACCATCCATTGTCAACCAACCATATGGTCCAACAAGCCTCACATCAAGCTGCCAATAGGATTCATAGCTACCACTTTTCCACATACCCCCTAAAAGGGCACTGCAGGAGGCAAGCTATCACTTCTCAGAAAACTAGACTTGGTTCTGAAACCTTCCTAAATATGCACCTGCTGATCCCCCAAAGTAATACATACCACCATCTTAGGGCTCAGTCCTATCCAACTTTCAAGCACTGATGCTGCCATGGGGAGGCAGGCAACACTGGCCTCCTCAAGATAGGGAACATTTATTCCCTTATCTCTGGGCTGCATCAGTGCTGGAAAATGGGATAGGATTGGGCCCACAATCACTAAAGGCGCAATCCTAACCAATTTTCCAGCACTGACATAGCTGTGCCGATGGGGCATGTTCTGCATTCTGCAGTGGAGTCATAGTCAAGGAGGCCTCCTCAAGGTTAGAGAATGTTTGTTCCCTTACCTCCGAGCTGCACTGCCCTTATCCCGGTGCTGGAAGGTTGGTTCGGATTGCGCCCTAAAGCATATATGATTAATAGCCACCAATTTAAGGATGCCCCAAGAGAGAGAAGGAGCCTGCCTAGAACTATTGGCTTCTGAGTAATCTCTGCTTAATAAAAGTGGATCAAAGCAGGATGGGTCAGCTAAGCAGGTGGCTGTGACATAAAAGGACACACAGGCCATTCACATTTAAACTACCATTTTAGAAACTGATAGGGCAATTTCAATCTTGTTTTGTGAAACGAGTAACAGCAACTTCAAAGAAGGTTGACAATGGAAAAAGAAAAAACGTGTAAACAAAACAAAACCGAAAAATTGAATTCAATGAGAAGCTCCAATGGAAACCCTCCTGCATGACTGGGTTTGCCCACACTCTTTGTCTCCAGCACCCACTTGCAAAAATACAACTTACCTCACAAACTAATGAAGCGGTGGTAGTTTTACCAACACCTGGTGGGCCAGAGAGCAATGATGCTTTGAAACTGGCACCATCGTCTTTGCTTCCAAATTTACTGGGTTTTGCTGCATTGGAAAATAAGGAGGAAAATTTTATTCCAGTCATGCTGCATCATGGAAAGAAAAAGTCAGGCTAACATTTATGATGTCCAGTGCAACCAAGTCCCTCCAATGTCCACAGCCAAACAAACAAAAGGTTTCCAGTAATCTTAGCTTCTGGAAACTTGCATTCAAACCCTCTGCTTAAACAAGCAAATCAGGATTTTAAATAGCCCAAAATATGGTCCCCTACACCAAGGAAGAACTGCTTCCAAGGAATCAGGCAGGCCATCTTTTGAAAGCTTGGAGATTTGGGGTCCCCTCCCCCTTCAAAATGTCATTCATGATTAACATCTGTATGTGGGGACAGGCTGCGCTACTAATTTTAGAGGACTTATTCACAAATCTGAAATAAGGAAATCTACTATTCATTATAGACATGGTATTCAACCTTAGCATTTTGGAGCCAATCTATATTTTCAGAACAGTTACATGACATAACACAGCTGGGACTGTACCATTTCAAATTCAACTGGGGAGCTGTCATGTCTCAATGCTTCAACACATGAAAGAGACAAGAAAAACCTCTCCAAGTGTAGGACACTAGAGAAAGGGACAAATTGGTTTTATACCTATGACAAGTTTTATTTTACATGGGGAAATATTTAAGCACATATTTCCCATTTGAAGTCTGAAGTGGTACATTCCCAACAGTCCCACAGGATTATGTTGAATGTGTAAACCAGCTCTTAATTATTATAAAAATGAATCTCTTAGCAAGTCACATTGCAATTTTACTGCAGGCTGTGTATCTTCTCTGCTTGAAGTTGCAGAATATTTCAATTTTTCAAACCAAGTCCAAAAACCAGTTTAACCATCACCTGAATTAAATCTTGTTCTAGTTTTTGGTTGCTTCAACTGTCAACAGTTTCCTATCATAGAGCTGCATTGGGGTAATATTTAACCAGGTAAACCTGGTTTATTTTCTATAAGCAAGGTTTAATTAAGACTGAGAAACAGAATCCACATGATTTTCAAAATTCATTTGAGAGAATTTGGTTTGCAAAGCAGCTTTTGCAAACCAAGAACCTGCTAATCTTGCTCCACTAAGCACAATATTCTATCTCCAAATTGCACAAGTGCTGTTTGTCTCTCACAAAGCTCTGTCTTGCTCTCCCAGTGTCATTGGGTTAAATAGGAAGCTGTCTTATACTGATTCAGATTGTGGGTCCATGTATCTCCATATTGTCAACATTGACTGACAGTCATTCTCCAGGTTTTAAGACTGGGATCTCTGCCAGTCCCACACAGAACTGCCTGCATGCAAAACAAGTGCTCTATCACTGAGGTATGGCCCCTTCCCATTGTCTGTGGTCTACTCGTGAAGGAAAGAAGACATATGAGAATGTCTGTCTAGGAAATGGAAACCTGGTTTCACTGGAGCACTTGCATTACAATAGCTGGATTCAGAAAATGCCACTGGTTAGAGATAAAATGGGTTTCAGTACTACACAACTGGTCCCTGATCTGGTATTAAGACAAACCCTGTAAATTAAACAAACTCCATGAAGATACTGAGGGAAAACACAACAGTCAAACATCAGAAGAGTAATTTATTATATAATTACCATGTTTGTCATCTGAAGTATTCTTGTTCCAGTTTTGGAGCCAACGGAAAAGTTTATTAGCACAACTCTGATCACCTTGCTGTCCAATGATCATTTTAAGAGATGTGGGTTTGTATTTGTCCACCCACAACAATATCTCTGCTCCACCTTTACTTGTTTCTTGAATGGGGTTCTCAGCACCCTTTGAAATATTTTTCTCCAGGATTCTCTGTCCAAAGTCTAGGCCTCTCCTTCCTTCTGTAGTTGCCTGGTTGATGGATTTGAAGGTCTTGACTTTTTCAGGGGTGAGGAGTTTCTTTCTAGGTTCACACTCTTTCTTTCCAGGGCTAATTTTCCTTTTATCTGCTTCAGCTTTCTGTGGGGTTTTCTCCCACTTGCACTTTATTTTCTTTGCCTTGAAATGAGATACAAAAAAGTTGGCACGCCTGAACTCTAAGAAGGTGTTTTTAAACTGTGTTGCCAGGAACTTTGGGGTCCCTTGGGAGCTCTTCAGTAAGATCAAGCAAATTCCCCTAAAAGGAGCTTCTGCACACTCACCATTATCCTCTCTGTTCACACAGGATTTCATTTTATAAATAGGTTTGGTACTCTTATGGACAAGCATGTTGACAGAGCACATCAACATCTCAGAACCTTACTTTGTTACATTTATGCAATATATATAATACAGGCTTTATTGGCCCATTATTTAGGGTGCCATAGTCCAGAATACTGATCATTCCAGAACACAAGTACACACAGCCAGCCAGACAATAGCTAGAAATCCATGGGACAAGCTAGGAGACCAGAACATTTGGAATTTATCTCTAGTGGGCCCTCCGATCCATGGACTTAGCATTGACAAATTTGACTAACCACTGTTAATCAAAGAATTTACCGTGCATTTTAACAGTACTACGACTCTCTCACTCTCTCAATCTGCAGCAGAACTTGTTTAGCACATTCTGACTTTCCTCCTGCTTTCTTCCATTGGCTGGAGGTGGGAGCCAATGGAAGAAGTGGCTGGGGCTGGGCGAAGTAGCAAATCAGAGGAGGGGAGGCGTGCAGGGAAACCTAACGTTTTTAAAACTTGGTTTTAAAGTTTCACAACTTAACTTGGACAGGGAAAAGTTGCCCAAGTTAGGTTGCATTCCAGTGCCGCTGCAATCAATTCAGAGCCCCAGCCCACCTCCCCTGCAAAGCTAGAAAAGAGATTATAGAACTCCCCGCATAGTAGGTAGTTCTGCTCTGAGGTTACTTATAAAGGACAGCTCCACCCTAAACTCCTATAAACTGATAATATAAGAAGCCTGTCTGATTTACAGATTATAAACTTAGCAGATCCTCTTCTGAGTTGTACAAACCTCTGTTTCAGCCGCCACTTCGTATTTGGACCTCTTCCCCGGCAAAGTTCTTATCAGTTCAAACAGGCCATCTTCATCAATAATTTTTGTCCCTAAAGATGATGCCTATGCCAGAAAGAAGAGTTCATAATACCTCACATTTATACAGTGCCCAGCATGAGAATGTTTGTGGACCAGAACCGACTTCATAATATGCACTTTCATTTGGCAGAGTGTACACATATCTACCCATTCACAGGCCCAGAGGAATAGAAAAAGAAAGTGTACAGAGGGCCAAATGGCCACAAAAGGCAAAATGCATGGTCTACATCTTGACAAGTCTATATAAAGCATAAATATACAGTACAAACAACCCTTGTATGCACACCATTTAATTTTTTTTCTCAATTCCACATGTGCATAGCTCATGTGCTCAGCTGAAGCACCTGTTGACTAAAAATCCTTCATGTATCTGATGAAGGGCTGTAACCCAAAAAAGCTTATGCTACAATCGATATGTTTTCCTAAGTGCTACTAGACCCCCCTCCCCCGGGCTGCTTTGTTGCTACAAACTACTCCTCTGGCAGCGATTACCTACGCACACAGAGCACTTACGCTAGGATTCTTTCCAAACCTTCTTAGTTTGTATAAAAAAATACAGTTCAGCATATCTGGAGAAAAAATATGAACTACAAGAAAAAATAGTCTAGAAGAACAGTGCCCAAGGGGGAACATGACTGAGACATTAAAAATTATGCAGGGGATGGGTAGAGGGATGTTGTTTTCTCTTGCAACACCAGCACCAGGGAACATCCACTAAAATTGAGTGTTGGAAGAGTGAGAATAGGTAAAAGAAAATACTCTTTTACCCAGCAGGTAATTAATTTCACAAATTCCTTGTCCCAGGAAGTGATGATGGCATCTGGCCTAGGTGCCTTTAAAAGGAGACTGGACTGATTTCTGGAGGAAAAGTCCATTGCAGGCTACAGGCCATTATGAGTGGTGCAATCTCCTTATTTTAGAAACCAGCTACCTCAGAATGCAAGGAACAAGGGAGTTGCAACAGGCTGCAGGCATCTTATGTGCCTCCTGAGGCATCTGGTGAGCCCAGAAGGTTAAATGACAGGAGAGGACATGCCTTAAGAAGAGATAGCAGCCGAATGAGGCCAGGGGACGGGCTTAGCAGCCATGATGTCTGACTCAAAACATTGCTCATTCCAAGCATTTCAGATTGCTTTTCTGGTACTGTTTAGGACTGAATAGTTTACTCCTGAAATAAAAACTTACCAAAATAACAACGTGTGATCGTGGAGAAACATTATTGGTAACCTTATTATGATTTAATATGCACTTACAAGGTTAAATTCCGCATAATTATATTACTGAACATACCGGACGAAATGCTACTTGCTGTCTATTTAAACTCAGATTGCACTGTTTTCACAGACTTATTTTTTGAAATCTACACAAGCAAAAATAAAACGGCCATGCCCCATAAAAAAAATGTCTGTTAATGTTCAGAATTTCATAAGTATTACAGCAGGAAAATTACATTAAAATCTCTTCATAACACAAGTAGTTGTCAATATGAGAGTAATTCTTTTTTACTTCTAGACTATTAAGAGTATTTTTTTAAACTTCTACACTCACCCCCCACCCCTAAAACAAATTCTGTTAACGTTCAGAATTTCAAAATATTACCGTAGAAAATGGAAGGCGGGGAAAAAAGTGTAAACGGGAAGGGGGGGAAAGGGGGGGAATTTTTTTCTTCTTCTAGACCATGAACAGTGGGTGTCAGAAAATGGTGAATAAGACTGCTAGGAACAACAAGGAATTACACAGCTTCAAAAATTCTGTACTCACTGAACGGTAGTTTTATTGAACCGATGTAATGTGAATACATGAATCTTTCCGCTGAAATTAAATCCCATTTTTCGTACAGCGATTCGCACACCCATATGCAGAACACACAGACATGCTTAACGAGGTAGATATTAACTTCTACAGACGTGCAGGGAGAGTTTTATTAGAGAATTCACGGCAACCCTCCTCCTGGCGGGAAAGATCTGAGTCAGCCATATTGTCTGACTCATGGCTTCAAGAGATGTCATGTCCTCTCCTGTCATTTAACCTTCTTGGGTGAGCCACTGTGAGATACAGGAAGCTGGACTAGATGGGCCTTTGGCCTGATCCAGCTGGGCTCTTCTTATGTTCTTCACAAATGGGCAGCACAATCCAAAGATGCGCTGACCCACGCTCTACCCAGCGCTAGTCAGGAGCAGACTAGAGGTCTCCTTGGGGGTAAGGGGATTTTTTCCCCCAGAACCTCCCTGTTCACATCACTGCTGTGGCCAATTTCTGTAACAACTGGGTTTGTCAGGTTAGCATGCTGTCCTCATCAATTAACACCCAGTACAACAGGATTTCTTTCAAAGAATGTTATTAGAAGTTGTTGCGAAAGACTCTCCTGCTGGGGTATAGAAGTTTGGACAGAGGTCACACAGATGACAACAATGGGCTCCAAGGTTGCATGAAGGAAAAGAGCCATTTTACCGAGTTTCTCAACAGATAAAATATAGCTCACATGTAACACAGAACATTATCAATCAGATCCACCCGATATCAGATGACCACTGTGTCCCGTCCCCCCATAGAAACTGGCTGTGCCCAGGACACTGCCCTGGTGTGAGGCCTGAGCCTACACTGAAGAGCACCGACTCCCCCTGCTCAAAAAGGCAAGTGGCAACGGTGATTTGGCTCAGCAGGTGAGAAGCCCACACCCCACGCTTAGACTCACACAGCAGACATAAGGGGTCCCCTGTCAGTTAAGTGCCTGCTCAGTCATAGATGTTCTCTACAGGGCAAAGAAGCAAGTCTTCCAGCCAACTGTTAGCCCAGCTGCCAAACCAATTGTTTTATGGCAAGGCTGCCTCTTTACTTGTCCTGGCTGCCTCTCAACCCTTTCATGCTGTTGCTAGACTCATGCTGTACCTCATTCATACAGTTCTCCCTCTGGTTCAGACATCAATTAACTCTTCCTTTAACTGAACATTTTAGACATTTATAACGAAGCTTTACAGTAACACTGAGCCAAGCTCACAAATGGTTAAACGATAAGTACTGAAGTATACCTTCACACAATGCAAACCTGTGTTGCCATTACCCAAGTAACCTTGGCTAGAAGACCCTTGAGATACCCAAGATTGAAAAAGCCAGACCACACCAAACGTTTACCAAAGATCTTTACTCAAGATTGTCAAAATAGATTGCTATAACAAGATATGCATATATGACAGTTGATTACAAGGTAAATATCACAGAAAATACTGATACCCAGTATTGCAATACACAAATATGCATTCCCATGACCAGTTTTCAACCAAGAGACCTTTCCTCCCTCTAAGCCTAAAGATGATACCAGGCAGATATTCAGACCCAGGCAGCAGACCAATTCCCTCTCCCTGATGACACACAAGAGAGAGAGAGAGAGAGAGAGAGAGAGAGAGAGAGAGAGAGAGAGA
>JAJKFI010000113.1:676147-711397 GCA_029204185.1 Lerista edwardsae | reverse complement strand
AGAGAGAGAGAGAGAGAGAGAGAGAGAGAGAGAGAGAGAGAGAGAGAGAGAGAGAGAGAGAGAAAGGAACCCCAGGACTCGGAGCTCCCATGAAGATGGAGACCACAGAAGACCCCAAGTCTGAAGAACCCTGAGGACTGACAGCAGCAGCCTTTTATAGACTGCTCTACTCAGGGCCCTTCCCATCATTTTGCACATGGCACACTACTGTCTCCACTCAGGTCCTGCTCTCTCTTCTTCCAGGACTGTTACCAGCCTGGGGTTACAGAGAGTTCATCTCTGGGTGGAAGAAGCTGGTGGATACAATTGCTAACATCTCATCTGCCTACAAAAAGCTTATCCAATCAAATTGTGCCTCTACAATGCATTATAGGGCCTTAAGCTAAGGTACAAAACTTTCACCCAAACACCTGTAAGAGGTAACTCTACTGAGAGCGCAATTCTGAGCACTCACTGGTCCAGCACAAGTCCCTTGTGCTGACCCAGGAATGTTGCAAACGTGCCACAAGCCACATTGCACTGACTTGGGAGTTGGTTGCGCCAACTTGGGAGTTGGCTGCTTTCAGACCAGCACCAGCAAGTTTGCCCCAGCCAAGGGGAGAATTGGGTTTTTGGGGTGGGCTGGGGGTGGTAGAATCAAAGACAGGGCAGGGGAAAGACAGGGGAGGGCAGACCAACCCAGGAAGGGGAGCTCGTGGAACATAGTCAACAAGGCCAATATAGTCCGGATTTTAAAAAAAACCGCCCAGCTGACCTTCTCCGGCCCACTTCAATCTTCACTAGAAATTTCACTGGCATAAATCCAAGGAGTCCTATTGGGATGGCTGAAGCACACCATGGGGTAAGGAAAATGTATCCCCCTATCCTGGGTTGTGATGCAACCAGCCCAAACCCCGTGCTGGATATGGGCAGGCCAGCTGGCCTCCCTATTCCAGTGCAGATTAGGATCCAACTGCCTGATATACTCTCCTGGAGACTTGGTCCTCAGTGATGCTTTTCAGATGGTCAATCAGAAAATGATTCTGATATCCTTTAGCTCCTACCAAAGCATCTAACCAGCATTTTGCGCAAAAGAATATGTCTCAACTGCTCTTTCTTTTTACCTGCTTTTTCCTCCCCAACTGCTTTTCTCCACCAAAGTTCTCTTTTCCTAGAAGATCTCCTTGCTTCTTTCATCCCTTTCCTATTTACTGAATATGCAGCATCAATACTGTTCCCTGCTGTCCCCTGGCACAATAATAGACAGTGCAAAACAAATCCAGTTACTATACTCTGCCCAAAAGCACACAGCTCTCACCTAAGTATCCTGCCTGAGTCTTTCCTCCTTCTGTAGCTTCAGCCTGATTGCTGAAGGTGTCCTTCGCAACATGTTGCAACCTAACTGTTCCATTCCTTCACCAATTTCCTCCCACACTCAACACCCGAGTAACACTCTGGCCTGCCCAATACTCACATCTGTGCCAGCTAATTTGCTAGCACAAGTCCAAGAAGCCCCACGCAAGGCTGCCAGGCCCAAAAGGGAGGAAAGGATACGTCAAGAGGCTTCCTTCGCCTATCGCCTTCCTTCTTTCCTTGCCTCCCTCTTGGGCCTGACCCGCCCCCCCCCACCGCAAAACAACCCCTCCTCCCTTCCGTTCCACCCTCCCCAAGCCACTGCACCGCTTTCCTTACCTCCACTGACAGCTCACTTGAACTTGCTTTACGACATGTTTGCAACACTTTATGCCAGCATGAACCCCAGCAACCAAATGGGTGACCACATTCAGCACTAGTTGCAATAGCCACAGGCAGCCCCATGTACAGCATATTACAGTAATCCAGAGAATCTCTGCATCTTTCCCCTTAAGGGGCAGAGAATACCTACAATCCTGTTGCTGCTGGCAACATAATGGGGGATGGTAGACTTACTGCTGCCCACCCTGGCATCAGTGAGGGTCGGGGAACTCTGTGGACTCCTCTGCAGGGCTCTCTGTGCATCCAAAAACTTTTTTAAAACAATCACAAACTGGAAGTGGGTTGCAATTTTTTTTTATCTTTTTTTGATTTTCAGAAGCACAGGGATTGCATGTGGCAATCACATCTCTGCCATTCCTTGCCCCCACAAACACTTACAATGTTTCCCAAACTCCCAGAGAGTTTGGAAACTGTTACAGTAATGTAATCTAGATGTCACTAAGGTGTGGGTCACCGTGGCCAGGTCTGAGCAACCCACATATGGTTGCAGCTGGCGAATCAGCTGAAGTGGAGCAAAGGCTCCCCTAACCATCACTGCCACTTGGGTGTCCAGGAACAGCTGCAGATCCAGGAGCACCCACAAGCTGTCTTATCAGGATGTAATTTCAGCTCCCCCCCCCCACATCCAGCTCAAAACTGCCTCTTGACAACAATGCAGAACCTTGACTACCCCCACGGACTCAGGAGAAAAGGCTGGATAACATCTGCACTCTGATGCACCTTTACCCCAAACCTCCAGATGACCCCTCCCAGAGGCTTCATTGAGATGTTGAACTTCATTTAGATCCATCATACTGAGAATAACTTACCTTATCACACTTAGAAGCACCACAGTCACGGCCCATAACTAGATAGTTGGTCTTCTTGCTGATGCTACCAGTCACTTTTCCCCCATAGCGTTCAATCAGTGACTTGGCTTCATCTCGCTCAATTGATTCCAAGACACCTGTGATCACAAATGTCAGGCCTTCCAGGCAATTTTCACCACCCTAAGAATCAAAATGTTGCAACAGTAAGTTATTAAATTTACAATAACGAATGCAAAATGTACAAGGCTTTGTTCCGAGGCAGTGAGAAAAAAACATTCTTTGGAAAATCAATTTTTTTTCCTCATTGTACTTACTATATGTGATAATTGATTTTTGACCCATTATGGACATAACAGTGGATCCTTGTTGACAAAACTGGCTTCTTATTTGCAAGCACCTGCTCTGCCCCATTGTGTTTTCCCCTTCTGTAATGAACACATGAACTTACTTGTGGAATCTCTTTAGAACCAAGTGCTTTGGGGCCTTCTCGGTTAAGGTAGCTCCTATAAGCCTGATAGTTGGCTCGCTTCTTTTCAGAGTCCTCAGGACTAACAGACTTTAAGAGGGAAAAAAATATTATGCAGCATGGATGTAATCATGGTTACATGGCTCAAATTGCTCAGAGGAATTAGTACGCATTAATAAAAAGCAGACTTAAGAATAAATAATAACAAAGGCTAACTAGTTGGACTCCTATAGTTTGGAGGGAAAAATGTTTTATCCTTTAATCATATTTGGCAAACCCCTTTCTGGATTTTTTCTACTAAGATGAAAAGTACATATTCATTTCATTTTAAAACCTTCATTTGTTCATTTCTTCAAGGATTAATGTTACCCTAGTGCTTCCGTGTGGGAAAAAATGAATATCAATCTTACAAACAGTTGTGAATGATTTTTAAAAAACCAAACTAGTTTTTTGGGGGCGGGGGAAAAGGACGAAACTAACAGGATCTTCATCCCATCTCTGCAACTAGCCCCAAAGTAGAACTGACATCTCTCTGCAGATGAAATCTTATATCTTTACACCATGGTGTTGAGCATAACAGAAGAGGAGCCATATTATGCCAAGGGCTGAGGCAGTGGTGTCATCTACTCCCCAGTAGACGGTTCGCTGGGCGGGAGTAATTGACAGTCCGTCGATTAACTTCCGGTTTCTTCGCGCGCCCCGCGCAGCTTTCCCTCGCCTCGGAGGGGGCGCCTGCTCGCCCAGGCACCCAGCGCGCCCCCCACCCATCCCCCAAGGCGAGCAGGCGCCCCCTCCAAGGCGAGGGAAAGCCGCACGGGGCGCGCGAAGAAACCGGAAGTGAATCGACGGACTGTCAATCACTCCCTACTCCCGCCCAGCGAACCGTCTACTGGGGAGTAGATGACACCACTGGGCTGAGGGTGCTCAATCTGCTCAGTTAGGTACCAGTAAATCTGAGAACACAACCCTCTATATGGTTTTCTGACAGGGTTTGAAAACTTTTGGCATTTGAGGAGTGAGGAATCTCCAAAGAACCCTTTTTAATTGAACAATAGGTCTTACGTTGTACGTAAAGGCTGTTCCTTAAACCTACCTTAGATTTTTGGGGAGAGATCTTCTCTTTTTTAGCCATTTTCTCTTCCTTTGGTGAAACAATCTTTCCTTTTGCAATCCCACTTTCCTTTTTGTCGTCTTTTGGCGTTCCATTTTCTTGTTTAATAACTTCTGATTTTTGCTTCAGAGCTGCCAGCTTGGAACTAGCTTTTGAAGACAAAATTTTATCCCCCAAATCCATCCTTTCCTTATTAACAGAAGACTCTGGGAACTGACCCAACATTCTTGGACTTTCTGAATAGGTCTGATCTGTTGCAGAACATAGTTTTGACCCAAACGATGAGCAGGCTGGTTTCACTATGGAAACAGGAAAGGCATAAGCTTAAAACGAATGCTACTGACTGGAATGCTAAACATTTATTTTCTGGGTAAGAGTTACCTTTGTGAGCCTGTTTATTTTTTTCTGCTTCATCAGGACTATTTTTGACTGTTGAGGCTGGCTGTTTCTCTTCTGAATCTTTTCGAGGCTACAGAACGAAACCAAAATAAAAAGATGTTTTCAGCCATATCTGTAGTGACTCTAGATGGCTATAAATTCAAAACAGTTCTACAACCTTTTATTCAAATAGCAGGGCGGATTATCTGTCTGGCAGGCAGGTTATCAGTCCCAACCAATCAAAGCACGACTGTGCTTATTCTACATAAGAACACGTGTGTATAAGAGTATAAAAATATAACTGCTTGATAATAGCCTAAAATGGGTAGCAGAATTTGGTCAAGATTTCTTACCTTTGTGGTTCAAACCCAAACTACTTTTCTATTAAATAAAAATACGATGTACTAATTTTGAAATCTTACGGAGTAAATTGCAGTTCCAAAGTATTTTGGATCAATACTTTGGATTAATCTTTAAAGCTGCTGGCCTGCCTTTTTCTCTTGTTTTCTACATTCAAGTACCTGAGGTGCTGGAATTTCAAAAAGGAAATGCCACAAATGTCTTTGTTCATCAAAGTAATGATTAGCAATATTAGGCCACTGCCATTTTGGATACATGATTGAAATTACTTAATGGAGGACTAGATGTTCAATAACAGTTTCTAGTAGTAGATGGCTCCTGATAGGAACTTTGCACTAACTATCCAAAAATACAAAGCCACAGATCAAGTTGTACGAGTTACTGATTCACTCATGTGAAATGTATACAACCATGATACTCCAGGAATCATGCCTTAACACCACTGTAATGTCAATAAAAGAACACTACCATATAGTTACAGAACAGACGGAAAAGAAAAAAAATGGCATTAAATTGATAAGAAAATAAGAGGTCTATATGACAGACAAGAGTGGATGTGGCCATTTCCCCCCCAATATATATCAAAATAATACAAAGGCTTCCTTGGGACACACCCATACTCACACACAAGACAACAGAACTGGAGAGGCCTCTGAGGTGACAAGTCCAAATATAGTCATGTGCTTTTGTCAATTATCAAAACAAGTAGGAGTACAACCCAAACCAGGACCCCCCTTCCATTGCTAGAGAACATTACCTTTTTCTTCTTTGGTGTATCATCCAACATGGCCAGAGTTCTGGCAAATTCTTCATCTTCATGCAGCTGTCTTTCCAGCTGCAAGTAAGCGTACAACACATTATAAACCATAGAAAAAGTACACTGTCATTGCTATGTGCTTTACCTAGTTTGTAAATAAAAGACTGATATGCCCTTTAACCCAAATGTTTAGCAATCTCAGAAAAAATTAGCATAGGCTCCTTTGCAAGAAGCAAAATCAGTCAATCATTTCCAAACAAAAAGGATCACAGACCTATTCGTTCCTGAGCTACAGCCCCTCACTCACTTGTGACCAGATCTTCCCACAATGATATGATGGTGCATCATGGTGGAAGCATGCCAAAGCCATGCTCACTGTTAGTACATGCACATGTCACACACTGATTGATATTGACTCAGAAGCAGAATTTGGTGGTAAAAAAGGAGACATACCAAAAGGGACATTCTATCTTACATAAAATATAAGCTGCATTTTCAATAGCCATCTTTTGAAGTAGCTTTCTGCTCTGATACAAATGTATTATACGCTCAGGTTTCATTTGTAATTATTCAATTGAACACAGTAAGGAGAAATAAAAAATCAAGGGAAGTTTTCCTTCATGTTGCCCTTAACACAATAAATACAACATATATGGTGACTTGCATCCTGGCATTATCAAATATTGCTTTTTAGAAGAAAACTAATTTGTTCTCCCCAAGTGGTTTATTGATACCATACATATTGCACAAATCCAATCTTTGGACAAGAATTAGATCAAAACAGGCCTTGATGTCTGAATCAGGCAGATAATTTCATAAGCAGAAAAATGCCACAGGCTCTACTTTTATGTGATCATAAGCCACAGGAGGATAGTTGGACCAATAAATATATTTAAATCAGACAGACCCAGCAGCAAAAATGGAAGCTAGGCAAGACAGCATACGAAGCGGAAAAACCGAAACACATGCTCCCCTCCCACATTAATTACTGTGTCTTGCTTTAACCAAATGTTATAAGCGAAACGCTTATAGCAAGACAAGCAGGCAGGCAGCCTCCATTAAATACATACATTAAATACATACACTAAATACATACAGCCTTCATACAAATGCCTCCATTAAAAATAATTTTTTTTCCAAAATATAAATTTCTTTGTTATATTCTTTCCTGATCATTAGTAGGAAGTTTACATTCACTCTGACCTGCAGGCTGCCTGCTTGTCTTGCTATAAACATTCTGCTTATGGCATTTGGTTAAAGCAAGACACATTATTGCTACACACGAAGGTAATGAAGATATACAATGATACTGAATGCAAGGGGGATGGGTTGGGGAGCGGACAGAGCAGGGAACCACAGATAACCAGATCTGCAGATACTGGGGGACACCTGTACTGAACACATGCATTTATACTTAGTATGACTTTTAAAGCTGAGGGGAGAGGCAGCAGCCTCTTTTAGGAAGAGGCTCTTTCTACTTTTAGGAAGAGTACAACTATCTAATGCTCCATAACAAAGGAAGTAAAAGTGTCCATTCAGCTGGTCCACAGAAGTTAGGGTAAAGGATCAAGGAACTTGGAAACAATGGTTCCAAGTGGTGTGACTCAGATAAAATTGTAGAGGAGAAGAGATAGTGAACTATTAAGTAAACTGAAGAGGACAGGTTCAACAAGAGGCTTGCACTGAAATAATGTACTCCTAATGAATTGTGTAGATTAAAACTTCAGTATTAAAAATGGGACTCCATACATTCAGTATTAAGAAAGGACTGATAAAACAAGCATCCAAGAATTTTACCTCTGTATTCTCTTCAAACTGTAGTTGCCTGGCAATTGCCTCATCATCTAGTGTGGAATCCCTGCTTTGTGAAAGCTGCACCACAAAGAAAGAAGCATCAGTAAGGGGCTCACTTTGGGACCAATATTAAGATATGTGCCATGAAATATTGCTAAACAAATGAGAAGAAACATGGCAAAGCCTAAACCCCAAGTATCAAAGAATACATCTGTTTATGGAAGACTTATGTGCATTTCTCAAGACTGGAGAACAATCAGTGTCTACTGATAAAGACCTTAACAGAATTTGCAATATGTGAATACCAGTACACGGAAAACATCCTTAACTTTGAAAAATACTTGATCAATGACACAGTTTGCCATACAGTGCTCCACATATACGAAGTACAGGCATGCCCCGGTATCCACTGATTCGGTATCTACCCTTTCAGTTATCACAGATACTATGGATGCTAGGACGCCTATTAAAAAGATAGGGGAACAAATTTTTTTTAACCTTGTTGCAGCAAAACCACTAATGTTCCCCTAACTTTAAAAAGGCACCCCCAGTAACCACAGTTTCAGATATCCACGGGGGTGTTCGGAATGGAACCCCAGTAGATACCGGAGCATGCCTGTATACATAGCGACAACCTGATAATGAAGATGCATGACTATTTTCCTTAGTTCTAAGGACATTTATCCAGATTTTATCACATGAACACACACTAAATATCTGCACCAGATTATATTGAACCAGTAAGAAATCCTCTCAGATGCAGATGCCATATTAAGCAGAAAAAGCATTCCAAGAATAACATTCAAAGTTTTCTTTGCTCATAACAACCCAACAATTAGATGAAAAAGCAGCCACATTCTTGCTTGCTTACTTCTTTCCGTTTGCTCGACACTAATTTCTTCTCAGATCGCTGAATGCTCCCAGTGCCAAAGAAATCTATTGCAGAAGTTGGAGTCAGTTTCACTGGCAATAAGGGTTTACTTTTTATTTTCAGTTTTAGATCTGCCTTTGAGGGTCCATGTGTTTCTAGACAAGTGCTTGAAGATGTCCCATTCTCCTTTGGCTTTTGGGAAGCCTTTTTATTAACAAAGTCTTCATCTTCATCTGAGTGAAGGAATAGCAAGCAACAACTCTTTAGAGCCAGGACACTGAACAGGAATTCCTGTAGTCTTAACTATTCTTTATTGCTAGAGGCAGTCTAAAATGGTTTTATTTTTTCAGGAATGGTGGTGGTATCCAAAAAGTAAAAATTGGTGAAAGTGGTGTTTTGTGTTTTTATTCCAAAAATTAAATTTTAAAGCATTTTTATAAATTCTAACCTATGTAATATAGGTTGCATGCTGCCAGCAAATATTGCCATAGGTATGAATGACACCCACCCACCCACCCCCAAAAATAATGACACAAGACAGACATGTAGGCAAAATGGGTCACTTTTTTAAACTGTAGTTGACCAACCAGCCTACAGTGACTGATTTCAAAATATAAGCATACCAATTAACCCTAACAAACCACTGTACGCACACTGAACCTAATGCTGGCAGACTCAAAGGAAACACCAAAATATAGTAATTCCAAGAAATGTAGCGCACGGAACGCCATTATCTTCCCACCGAAGTGGTCCCTATTTATCTACTTGCATTTAGGTGCTTTCGAACTGCTAGGTTGGCAGGAGCTGGGACAAGCAACGGGAGCTCACTCTGTCGCACAGTCTTGAACTCCCAACCTTCCGGTTGGAAAGCCCAGCAACAGCGAATTAACCCGCTGCGCCACCACGTCCCATATCTGAATACAATTAGTGGCTTGCAAATTGCCACAAAGCACTCAAAATGGCCCAAAGGCTCTTTGCAACACAATCAGCAGGCAATTAAAAGGTAAATTTCAAGGTGTTATTTCCTTGATTCAGCAGGATATCACGTTTTGTGGCTTAAAGAGCCCAATTTCATGTTATATCAATGTATTTCACAATTACCATTTTGGTCTGCCCCATTTATTGCTTAATGTCTTTCAATATTTTTGGACACTTCCTATACAGACTTTCGAATTACAGTTTGAGACCAAATGCACCTCACACAAACACCCTCTTTAAATGAATGCAATTATAGCTGCCTTATCTGAAGTGAAATGTCAAACCCCTGTACTATTATAAAAAACATAAAATGGATTCACTCAGTCTAGTCCAGGATTAATCCCATTTTATTACACCAATGGAAAAACAAAAACATACATTGCAGCAAGTGTCACCTTTGTTACCCTTACACTCTGATCTAAAAAATATAACTTGCAAGTTCCATGAACACTAGTAATCAGCATTCCCTCTTTCCTGTGGGATTTTTCCCTTTTCAGCTCCAAAACAAGCAATAAAGTAGGCCTATTTTTTTAAAGGTTTCTTGTGAGCACCTCTTTTCCAGAGTATCACCCTTATGGGTACCACTTTTGCATGTAAGAGCACTGATGCAAAGACAGCCACTATGCACACGAATGGACAGGTTGCCCCACAGTTAGGGCTTTGCCTACACTGTTCTTCCCCAAACTTCTTTTGAAGGACCAGGAAGCTGCACCACCAACTCCTGCCCCAGCCACCTCTACTCCCAGCATATTTGGGTTGAGCCAGACAGGGCAAAGCCACATGGCCACCATGGTAGCCAGGCCAACTACCACTAGCCATCATTTGTGGTACCAGGTACTACTGGTTAAAAAGCACTGCTATAAAGCCACTTGGCTAAAGTTTGTGGAACTGGAATGGCAAGTATGTGTGTCAACAATATTTCCAGGCATCAGATGAGACATTTCCATTGTTCTTCACATACTTTTCCCTTCTCACAGACTCCAAACTTAAATCTCCATGCATTTGCTATATTAAATGCCAAAACCTGTGTTTTGCTTCCCTTTCACTATTGTCTTATTTTACATTTAGGGTAGAATATAATAAATGCAGCATGGATGAGGGCAGAGCTCAGTGCAGAAAGCCAGGATCCCTGGTTGTCAGAGGCAGTGTCCTCTGATAGTATGTCCTCCTCAGAAGATGAAGCTGCAGTGCCCTCCTCCTCTACAGTGGTCGACTCTGATCGTCTGGGTCGCTGGGATGAGGTCCAGGCTGTCTCTGCTGAGCAACCTGCTCTGTCTGGGATGCTTCCAAGGGCTCCTGGTCAGCTGGGAAGGGAATGAGGCAGCCTGCTCAGTTGGCTGTGCACTTGCCAGGCTACTGTCTGTGCCCTCTCAGGGGCTTGGGGGGGGGCAGGATCATTTGCAAAGCAAACTGAAGAGTTCCTAGGGCAGAGTTCATGGCAGAAGTGACCATGTGTAGCCTCTATCTTCCCCGCCCCCCCATGGAATGGTTGGAAGTGTCTCTGCAGCAGGACCCTGTGCCTCTTTGGGGGCTCTGCTGGGACTCACCATTATGGACTCACCAAAAGGACCCTGCTACACATTGCCACTGGTGGATGTTGCAGGCAGCAAGGCTTGGTGATGCTGAGGTTGGGCTACCGTCTCCGCTCCAAGGCTAGAAGCGGAGGTCGGACCTAGCGGCAACTGGCTGTTGGTCAGGCACTCTGTTCTCTCCCCACGACTTGGTGATGCCAGGGGTCTCTGCCCAAGGGTGGCAGATTGGAACTAGAGGCGTCTGGCTCCTGGTTAGGCAATCCATCCTCTCCCCATCCCTAGACTGAGTGCAGGGGACAGACCTTACTGCTGCAGATGTCCCATCTCCGTCGCGAGCATGGAGGTTGGGTGCAACAATAGCACTCCCTTGCATATAAATGGCACCTGCGAGCTCCAGCCTCAAGATGGACCTAGCGGACAGTTCCTGACTTCAGGGAGATGGTCCACCAATGTGGTAAGCCTGCAGACCTTCCCTCTAGTCCTAAGAAGCGTTGTTGTTGATCGTCTCTCTGTGGATACAGAGAGGGAAAACCAAGTCTCCTGTCCATCTCTCTCTTTTTTTTAATAGAGCTCTGTGGAGCTCCGAGAAAAACAACCTGCTGTGCCACAAGGGAAAGTTATACTGGGATCCAGGAGCACCTTCCCTCTCAGGATTAGACCCCTGCTAACTGGGCAAGAGGCAATTTTTCATGTGATGTTCCTCTTATGTTTAGCAGGGGAGAGTAATTGTCCCTCTTCACCCCTGCGCAGTCTTTCTAGTGGCTGTTGCTGGTGATCTGCCTTTTTTTTAGATTGTGAGCCTTTTAGGACAGGGAGCCATTCAACTTTATTATTATTACTATTTGCCTGCAAAACGCTTTGTGAACTTGTGTTGAAAAGCGGTATATAAGTACCTGTTGACTGACTGACTGACTGACGTCTCTTGTCATGGCAAGAGGCAAGGAGTGGGTGGAAGTGAGAGGAGAAAGAGGAAGATCAGGCCTGCAAGGTGCAGAGACAAGGAAACATATTGGTACCGTAGCAGCATTACCTGGAGTAAGGGAGCAAATGCTCTTTTACCCCGAGGAGATCCCAGCAGTAGCCTAAGTGGCACAGGACACAGTGGCCACCATTCTGATGCCTCTGGAGCTCTGTGCATCCCAGCTTCAGGATTGGGCTATAAGTCATTTTATTACAAGAGGAGCTTTTCTTCTCTGTGTTGCTGTGCTCTGCTTACCAACCACTCCCAACAATTCCTCCCCAACTTACATTCTCAAGAAGTATGGTTACAAAAATGTAGCTTTAAGAGCTCTGTATAAGACTTCATAAGAGAAAAATAATTTTTCTCCCTCTCACAATCAACTATCTAGGTCCACATACCACATTTAGACTCTGATGATGCAACAAAATTTACTACAATTTAAGTGGATACTGTGTGAAAAAAATGTAATAAACACAAGAAAATTTCAAAATGGTGCTCTGATTTGAACAAATACGGTCAAAACACATATATACATAGCTGTGTACTAATGAATAGTCAGAAAGTCACTAATTTCTATTAAAACAAAAGCCAAAGCTCCTGCAGACTGAAAGCTCTTTATGACACTGGGCAAGGTTCAATGCAAGGTTTAATTAACAGGTCATCTTCTGCAAACACACAAAGTTCCATACTTCATGAGAACAGTACACTGTAGGAGACATTTAACAGGTACCTCTCTCAACATATTGAACTAATCTACTCAAAACAGGCTAGCAATGGAAATATTTTTAAAACCGTGCTTCCCTTTTCCAATTACTTGCAAACTACATTGTGTTCTGCCTTGAACAAATCAATGGTCTAAAGGAAGGAAGCAGGTATAACCAAACACTGTAATGATGACATGTGTTAGATAGGGATTAAAATGATAAACATAATGACATTTATAAAACATACTGTTAAAAATAGTTTTTTTCGCATGAACAATATCCCCCATATACTTTATATTAGACTTTGTGGTCTCCATTAAAGAAATTAAAAATTGGCAAAAGAAAAAAAGAAAAATTAGGCCTTAAAGCCTGTTTTTAAAAAATCAATCCACTACAATCCACAAACCCAACAAACCACTCCAAAAGCAAATGACTTGAGGATCACAGATTAGATCAAATTATTCTAAGAACTAACCATAACAGCAAAATAGCTGGAGAGGATATATAGTTTTGACAACACTAGCTATCATGTAGAAAAGAAGCACACAGTCTGAGAGACCAAAACACTACCCTGAAAATCTGCATGAGTCTGAAATCCAGAACAGTAGCCAGTACAAGAATCCATTATGCATTGTATATATCTTTTTTCCTCTATTTCTAGAACAAGAAACAATTACTGAGTTCAGTAGATGCAGGTTGAGCCTAATTATCCACAAATTTGATTCAATGCAGGTCTGACCAAATTAGGTTCAACCTAAAGCCTCTAGTAGCCTCCAGAGGCTCTTCTGTGGCCCATTGAGGCCACACAGGTCCTCCTGCGGCCTCAACAGCCCTCAGAATGGCTGTTTTGGCGCAAAAATCACATCCCAGTTTCTGGAGAAACAAGAAATGATGTTTTTAATGCCTTGTTATAAATATCACTTCCCCTTCCTCCCATAAACCTGGAGGTGACATTTTGGGGGCAAAAGGGCCATTCTGCACAGCCTTGGCAGGCCTCAGAAACCCCTCTCGATAGCAGCAGAGAATAGCTCTGCTGCTGTCCAGAGGGGGGGGGAATCTCCCATTCTGACCCCTGTTGCTGTCGTGTGCAAACACATGCAGCTTTCATAAAGCCCAACAGACAGCAGCGGAGCACAGCTGCTGTCTGGAGGTTGGAGGGGGGAGGAAATGGCCCCTGTCGATTCAGCATGCAAATGTGTGCAGCTTTGACAGGGGTCAGAAAGCCCTCCAGAGGATGGGGAGCCAAAATGCGTGGGTTTAATTACCTGCATACTTTGTATATGCACGGGTTCCAGGAACGGAACCCTAGCAGATAAAAAGTCTCCACCTGTAAACAGCTGGAAGTCGTATCAGCTGGCTGCCGAAACACTGTTCTGAGAGGACAAATCAGTGCACATCAAATGAGGCTGCTAACCCTCGAATTCTGCTTTAATTACAATTTGTCAACCTTGCCACTATGCACACCTATGGTTATTTGATAAGAGTACATTTGATCTGCAATTGAAGTACTTCATGATTAACCTTGATCCCTGTTTTCTAATATGTCACATACAGAAAACGTTGACTGCACCTTCTAAAGTTATGCAATACAGAATCTCTCAGGTTGCCTGACCTCTAGACACAACCACAAGGGCATTCACTTAGAAAGGAACCATACAGAATGTGAATCATCAGTGCTGGGAAATCAAAACTGTTCCATCTAAATCTCAACAGGAACAGGAACAGTTTTCAGTCATTAGAAATTGTCCTGCCAAGTTGCAGCCTCTCTCGTCTCCCTTTCCCTGTCCTTGGTACAAATTATTTATCCATGCCATAGCTTGGCTAACATTGTATCTAGGTTGCTCTATTCAACATTGCTTTTTTCTGTTTGTGGCTGACAATTACATATGGAAAGCGATAGGTGACTGCAAGACCCTATAGTTATTTCAAATTTATACCAAGCTTACAACCAGCCATCACTAGGCTATTTGGGGCAAGTAAGAAATCCCTCTACATAAAGCAGGCAGGACAGCTTTCAAAAAATTGTTTTTCACCTTTTAGACCACAAATGACTAATGTAAGTATAATGAGCAAGAAAACTAATAAAACACTGCTATGGACTAGACAATATTGTAGGATGATTTTCAAAGAATATTTGAGACCTACTTTTTAAGCAGTAAATAGGTCTGTCAAGGTAGTTTTACATGTTCCATTATTACACATGTAATTGAACATACAACATATCTGGCAAAATTGATCAGGCAGTCCTGAGTTTTGGAAGCAGAGCAAGATCTAACTATCCATATCAAGAAAGAGTATTTCAGCAACCCTGTTACGTACAGACAAGGGCACAATCCTAACCTGCAGCAAAGTTTGGCTGGCACAAGGGACACAATAAAGTATGTTTGGACCACTCTTGGAATCAGAGAGGCCAGCACACAGATGTGCACCATTCTTTCTGACTCCGAGAGTGGTCCAAAAGCGTTTTACGGTGGCCCTGGCGCTGGCCTAACTGTGCCGGCCTAACCCCAGGTTAGGATTGTACTCTCAGTTTGGTGAATAAAAACATAATGTCTCCATCTATCACCCATTTGTTCAGGGGAAAACACTTCTGGTTTAAGTGGGAACAAATAAACATGTGAAGGATTGCAGCCTGTACATAGGGACAATGCGCAAATAAACACTGACATTACAATTTGTCTTATCCTTGTATGTTAGCTTGTACAAGAGAGCAGAGCTATATCCAGCTCATTTACTCAGATATTTTTTCTTTCAAATTACTGAATGTGTCCAGAACATAATCCCCACTCAAGCTCACAAGCAAATTTCAAATGTCTCCGTCTTATTTAGGATTTGCTCTCCCAAACCAATTTTCCCCCCTGAAATAAACTACATTTTAATTTCAGTACCTGTTCAGTGATCTTGTCACAGGTGAATATACCATACACAACAAACCTCTTTATAATTATCCCAGATAAACTAATATGCCAATCAAACAATCGCCACTCACATAAACATGAACTAGAAGTACAAATATTATGTTTAGCCATCCAATTTTTTGATAAGAAGAACATAAGAACATAAAAAGAACCCTGCTGGATCAGGCCAAAGGCCCATCTAGTCCAGCTTCCTGTATCTCACAGGGGCCCACCAGGGGCCCCAGGGAGGCACAAGACACTTGCATCTTGTTGCCACTCCCTTGCACACGGTACTCTGAAGTAGCCTACTACTACTGTAAGGAGGTTGCACAATCCATCATGGCCTATAGCCTACGATGGACTTTTCTTTCAGAAATCCGTCCAAACCCTTCTTAAAGGCATCTAGACCAGATCCCATCACCACCTCCTGTGGCAAAGAGTTCCACAGACTAACCACCCGCTGGGTAAAAAAGTACTTCCTTTTAACTCTCCCAACCCTCAGTTTTAGCGGATGCCCCCTGGTTCTGGTGTTTTGAGAGAGGGGGAAAAACAAAAAAACCGTATAAACACATCCACAAGCTTAGTTCACACAACAAGAATTCCAAATTATGTAAAAACATAATTTTTTATGTCCTGCTGGGTCAGACAAGGGCCATCCATTCAGTTGCTTGTATCTCACAGTGGCCAACCCAATACCTCTGGGAGCACTCATGACAACAAGATACAGCTGGCCCTCATTATCTGTGGGGGTTCCATTCCCAGAACCCTTGCAGTTAAGGAAAACTGCAGATTCAAATCCACTGTTTTTGGAGGGAGGCCTCCTAACCCAACTTGAGCATAGCTCCGGTCAAGTTTTTTTTGGGGGGGGGGGGGCAGTTTGGCAGCTGCAGATAATGAATTCTGGCCCCCCGTACCTGTATATCGTGGCATTGCGTTTGGCATTCAGACTACCTCTAAAACCTAGAGGTTTCATATAATCATATTAATATTTCCATGAATCTCTCCAATTTAAACAAATCTGTTTCAACAATATATAGGTCAGGCACCATCACAACATCCTGTGGCAAGGAGTACCACAGATTAATTATGCACTAGAAAGTAATTGTTACTTGAGGAATCACAGACAGCTTTTACAGAATACAGAAAACATTAGGAGTCAAAAGATTTTAGAAGTTCAAGAGTTCCTGCTCCAAAAGATAGAAGTCAATAATCACATGTAAGAAAGGAAACAGATAAGCCTATATACTAATCAAAAACCCACTTTTTATGCTCTATGAATAAACATGGTTGGTTTGTTCTTAATCGCTACAGCATGGCCCAAATTTAAACAAGCACTAAAAGTATTTATATACATATTGCACCCAGGCACAAGCACTTTCATTGTGAGCACATTACCTGTCTCTGAAACATATACAATAGGTTCCTTCTTTAGAATGTTATGTTTTGAAAGCTGTTTTCTATCAGGTGGCTTCTTAGATTTTTTAACCAACTGCACCTCCTCTTCAGAATCTGCATTTAAATACAAGTTAAAAGTATTTGATTTTTCCATACAGATTTCAAAAAACTTCACAGAAGAAAAAGTTATGTCTATATATTCCCCTGCGTTTCAGTCTGTATTGCTTCACAGTCCTTTGAGTTGTTCCCCATGGAGAGAGAACAGCTCGGAAGCTCATTGTGACTGATTTGCTAGGCAGATAACATTGCCCGCATCCATCATTACTTCAACTCTACATTGACAGTGCTGGTTGACATTCCCAAGATGCCTGCTGGTACTGTTATTTGGGATTCTTTTCAACTTGTACAACCTGAGAATGCAGACAGGAACCTTTGCAGTATGAGGCCATTTGAACCTTGTTCATCTTAGGTTTAAATAGATTATTTAGACCCATTTCAAACTGGCTTCAAGACAGAGATAGCCTTGCACCACAATCCTATGTGTGTCTACTAAGAAGTACCAATGAGTTCAATGGAACTTATTCCCAGGTAGGAACATCTAGGATTATAGCCCTGGTCTCGCTGGTGGATGAATAGGAATCAATAGGAAAAGTACATTCCTATTGGTCCTGCTGACAAATGACAAGCCTTTTTCCAGATCTGATAATTTTCTACTAACTTAAAAATGTGAAATAGCATAGAAAAAGCAGTCACATGTTACCTGAATCATAGATTATCCTCTTTTTTTTGTTCACTTGCTTTTGTTTAAAATCCTCTTCATGTGGCAAATTCTTCACCTGGTTGCAACAGTTCATTAGTTATTCATCAAAATAATTCTTCCAGTTTTATTCTTACCTATTACTAACTCAAGAGGTACAAGTCAAATGAAATATTAGTAGATCAACTTTCATCACATCCCATTGTGACACATTAACTCTGAATGAATTCAATGGATATCTCTACTAGATTTCATACATACTCAGGCACAGTCCCACACCTACCAAATAAAACAAAAGTACTGTATATCTCCTTCATGCAATGTACCACACAATTATGGGAACTATTTCCCATACAGATGAGGCATCTCTACTTTGATAATCATTTCATCACTGGCATCTTAGTTCTTATTCCCCCTAACACATTTTTATCTAAGAGTTGAATTTTACCAAAAGCAAAAAATAACGAGGCTTGGCTCAATAATTTGGCCTGTAACTCCTGCAAGATAAGACATAGTATACAAAACAGTGTGAACCAAATACGTTTTGTGACTGAGCGCCAAGCTACCAGATATGACAAGACCTATCTTCATCAAAAGCAACCTGCCTCATATAAAAATGAGAATTGGCTATCCTCCCATCCTAACATCACAATCCAAAATACATCAACTTAGCAGCAAGCTTGTAGTTTATGTTTAGAATTAAACCTTCTTTCTTTAAAACACAAAAGAGTATTTACTTTTTTAAGCAACCGTGCTGTTATCCACTCACTTAGGTCAACCCATTATTTCTATACAAATGAAATCTCAAAAGCCCACTCCCAACAGGACAGATGGCACACTAAGGGACCAATCCTATCCAACTTTCCAGCACAGTTGCAGCTGCAATGGAGCCCCAAAATAATGGAACAAACAATCCCTTACCTTGAGGAGGCCTCCATGACTGTCGTCCCCCACCCCAGCATAGCTGCAACAGCACTAGAAAGTTGGAAAGCATTCGGCCCTAACAAGACTACGATTAGGTGCTGAACCCAGGGTCTAACAAGGCATGGATTTTGCATGTAGAAAGAGCTGGATTCACCCAGAAAGAGCTGGATTAAATCTGATCACCTATGGATCTTGCAACTGGGAAAAATTAGGCCACAGACTTTGGAGATCCACTGCTGATCAAAGGAGACAGTACTGAGATAGTTGTACTAACTGTCTAACTTAAGATTTGGGGGCGAGGAAAAAAATGGATAAATAAGGAGCAAGTATTTTGAAAGAAGCATGTGACTTAAGCAACATAATATCACAGTCACACAGAATTAAAGATATGATTCTTTGACTTCTGTCATATCTTTTAACGGTAGGATAATTCAGACACTCCTGTGGAAGCCACTGAGGAATTAAAAAAGGAATCCCAAAAGAGAACAGCGTGGAAGCAAACCAATGGCAAAGTCAAATTTAAACTTTCCAAAGTATGTAAAAAGAGCTTCAACAAACCTTGATTTCTTTAGATTTTGACATCTCACCCAAAGTACTCTCCTTATTTTTGGGTTTTTCATTATTTTTGGCAGTATCACATTGTTTCTTTCCAACATTTACAACCCCAAAGAATTTCCGGATATCCTAATGAAAGTGAAATAAAGGTATTTTTTAGGAGCTTCAGGAAACAAGTTTGAACTGCTATTTGTGATTTTAAAGGACTGTTGCTATCTTTAAGAAGTAATGACAAAACTTGGGCTGTAATGCTGAAAACCTGGGCTGTAGGTAAACAAAATGAGTCCTGACTAAACACAATTGAAATCAATGGAAGCAAGTTAGTAACAACTAACTTAAGTTCTATTAATTTCAGTGGAACTTGCAACGCAATTCAATATGATTACACACACATAAAACATTACTGAGTTCAGTGCATAGATATTTAGAATTGCAGCCCTAATCTGACTGCAGGCTGTGTCCTTGCCCTGTCCTTCCCAACCCATGTTGATATCAGATAATTACGGTCAACTGATTACAGAAATGCCTTTAGAGGAGTCAAACACCAACACCTTCAAAGGCAGGAAGCTACACAAGTCAATTTCACTCACAGCAAGCTTCTACGCAAGTCAATTTAACTCACAGAGCAGCAAGCCTCTTGATCATAATAATTCAAAACGCACTTGTAATGATTTCGTCTGAATTGCAAAGAAAGTAGAATTTTCATCAAACTGAATAAATTTGTTACAGTAGTTGTAAGAAAAAAGTATCTAAAAACAAAGTCAACCAGCTGAAAAGGCAAACTGAGAACTTGATAGACAGGAAATGTTCTTTCCAAAAATGGTTTTGTTCAGCACAGTTTAGAAAAAAGTATACTGTAAACCGGAAAATGAAGGTAGTGAAACCGTTCTTAGTAACAAGTAGCAGCATGGAGGTATTATTTTAAGTAATGTTCAACTCTCTCACATCAGGTAAAGAAAAGATCTATACTGCCTTTTAACAATAAGAAAATTTTTAATTTAATTGAGGGTTTGGAACATTGAGAAACTCCAAAAATATCCAATTTAAGATTTAACCATCCTCTCCAACTATACCTTGTTAAAGCCCCTTGATATAGAAGAATTGGCAGATGATACTTTTCAAGGCACAGAGATAAAGGTTATTACCTGCTACACATTGCCACAGTTAAAGAAACAACCTCAAAAGTTGGCTATTCTTTCTCCAAGGCATTAGTAGGTTTGCCACGGACATTTAACATTCCATTTAACAAAAAAAAAACTTCTACTTAAATGAGACCCTTATCAGAGTCCGTGTTTTATTAACAGCTGAAAATGCATACTTATGTTAACAACATAGATTCCCAGTCATGGCTATTTTCAATTCCTAAGTACCAGAGCTAAAAAAAATAATAGCAATCAACATCCAATTTTAAGCATCAATCTTACACTGAGATTTTCTTTAAAATGCTTACATATTAGTATTCTTTTGGGGGCATATTCTTTTTTGGGCAAATACATATTAGTATTCTTTTTTTTTCCCCCAGCTATTAGGTGCCTGGGATTTCTCCAGCCCTAAACATAGGATTTTTCAAGGTTTGGGGAACAAAAACTACTTCTGCTACTACGATCACCAGAAAAAAAGAGTATAACTTAATTCAAACACAGCAACATTGAAAATGTGTATTATTTAATAAGATATTCATCAAACATCAAAAGAACACCATTTCTAATTTAAAATGCTTTAGAGAAAATAGCCACCTAACTCACACCTGCTCAAAATCCCTGTCCCCAGAGTTAGCTGCCATTTTAGGGTGGGCACAACAAAACAACCTAAGCTTTCTTATGAGGAAAAGAAGGTGTGGCCTGTGCCTAATAACTACCCATGTAACTGCCCTTTTATTTCTTCAGTAAAAAACCATAATAGACTTCTTTGGATCTGAGCTCTTTTGCAAGATCTCCTGAACCACCAGTAGATAAGTTATTCCTCCATTTAAGCTGGCTAGCTATTTATGCATGATTCTACAGTGGTTCCCAAACCTTTTAGCACTTGTACCCACCTAAAAAATGTTTCCCTTTGCCAGCCACTCAAGCCTCTGTGCCTATAATGGTGATTGGGCAGCAGTGATATAGTGGATATAATCCTAAATAGCAGGTTGTTTAACACTTGATGCACATAGCCTAATCTGCCCTGTCAGTTTCACAAACCATCAAAAATGGGGTCATGACTCACTGGTAGGCCACAGACCCACAGTTTGGGAACCGATGCTCTAGAATACTTTCAAGGAAGTTTCCCAGACTTCCTTAATTTGCCTTTATCAAAAATGTTAGTCTGACAATGCTCTGTGAATTCTTTTAGGGCATTCAGTAATAGAAAGCAGACTACAGAAAGTCTTACCTATGAATTCTCCTTCTCAGTGGTTGCATGGCAGGTCCTATCCTTGTCACTTGGAGAAGCTCCTCCCTCTCAGGCAGGCAGGTCAGTTTTCAGATCTTCCTGAGGGGAGAGGCTTTCTGGGTCACCCAGACAATGAAAAGCTTCAAAGGACTCCTCCTCTAACTGGTCAGGTTAGATCAAAATTCATTTCCTTTCAATTCGGATTAACTGTTCAAACAACTGTTCCAACTTAAAGTCTCTGAAACAAATCTCAGAATCACTTAAGAAAACTGAGAGACATACTCAAAGAATGACCAGAAACAGACAGACCCATGAAATACTTCAATATTACCAAACAAAAGAAAAGACTAACAGCCACAAACTTACACTCCCTAAACAAGGACTTTCACATGCTTCAGATTTCAAGGGCAGGCAGACTGGACTTGCCATGGAACCACTGAGACGGGAACTTCACACATAAGACCAAATCTCCTCGTTCTCCAGTTGTAGTCCATGGCAGGTCCAGTTCTTTCACTTGGGAAATGCCCAAGCAGTGCTCTCTTAAGGGTGGGAATTAACTGAAGTATATACTCTGAAGCACACGCCTAGCAAAGGCCATGTCTGAAGCATAGGCATAGTGCTTAATGAAGATATGCAGAGATTTCCAAGCAGCTGCTTTGCAAACAGCCTCCAGCAATGGAAAGGCCCTGAACGCTACAGACGTAGCTGCACCCCTGAGTGAATGGGCCACAACACCCTGAGGGAGGTCAACCCCGCGGGTCTTGTACGGGCTCTCTAACCCAATGGGAGATAGCTGAAGGGGATACCTTGTAACCTTGCTTATGACATCTGTAGGACACAAACGCAGACTCCATGTGTCTGAAAGAGGCTGTCCTAGTCATAAAAACTAACTGCCCTGCACACATCAAGCATGTGCCAATCCCTCTCCTTCAGATGCAAAGCATTAGGGCAGAAAGACAATAGCACAACCTCCTGCAATCTTTGAAAAACAGAGTTAACCTTTAGCTAAAAGGAAGGATCAGGGCGAAAGACCACCCTGACCTCCTGGAAAACTCACAACTCTTTTGCTATAGAGAGTGCTTCCAATTCAGTCACCATTCTGGCAGAGGCTATACCCTCTAAATTTTCCCTTCTCTTTGAGAGAGAAAATTTAATGGACAGGTAGCCATAGGCTCAAAAGGAAGCCTTTAGAACCAAATTCAAATCCCAAGATGGAGCTCTGGGAACCTGATTAGGATTGATTAGATTGATTAGAGCTACTCCCCTTAGAAACTTCTTGATGTGTGAGTGAGATTCCATGGACCTCCCTTTAGGGTACCCCAAGATAGAGGCTATACAAGAAACTTGCCTCTTTGAAGTGGCCATACTAAGGCCCTTCTCAAGGCCGCTCTGGACAAATCCCAACAATTGCCTAACCCTGATAGACCCGGGATAAAGTTATTTCTGGTCACACCAACCCATAAATACTCTCCATGTATTCCTATACTCTCTGTTGGTAGAGTCCCTCCCAAGACAGAAGAGTCTTGATAACGGCATCAGAATAGCTTAGTTTAGAGAGCCCCTCCTGCTCAAGCTCCAAGCAGTCAGTTGTAGCATGACTGGCTGCGGGTAAAGGACAATAAGTCCAGTAAAGGCTGCGGGTCTTGGGACAATAAGTCCAGTCTGGGCAGGAGAGGAAATGGTGGGCTGACAGAGAACTCCTTGAGATCTGTGAACCAAGGACGAGGCCAATGAGGCACTATCAGAAAGAACTCCGCGCCTTTCAGGCACATGTTGTGTAGAACCTTGGGAATTAGATATATCAGAGAAAAGGCATACAGAAGCTACTGGCCAGGGATGATGACAAGTATCTAATCCTTCTGCTTCCAGATACCTTCCTGGACAGGAAACTTGGGAGCTGATGATTGTCCTGGCTCGCAAACAGATCCACTGCTAGAGGACTGAACTTCCTGCTTCCTGAAGACCTCTGGGTGCAGTTGCCACTCTGATTCATCAACCATCCTCCTGCTAAGCCAATCTGCCATAACATTGCTTAGGCCCAGGATATGCTCCACCCAAATGGAGCTCAGGTTCTTCTCCCCCCACAGAAATAAGCAGTGGGCCTCCTTCTGCAATTATACCAAACGGGTCCCTCTTTGCCTGTTCACATAAGCTTAGATGAGCACCCCATCCCATCAAGCTCGCATCTGTATGCATAGTAACTCGGCCGTCCACTTGAGTCGGGGATCCCTGGTCTAGTCTGTGTGGAGACATCTACAACAACAGGTCTTTCCTTGAAAGAGGATCTAGCTTTAGAGGCTTGCTTTAGTGTGAAATTATAAGGTCCTGATGGAGAATCATCAGATGCTGTAATGCTCTGGACTGGAACCTGGACCAAGGGATGATGTCCTGTTAACATGTCCAACAGCCAGGCCAGCTGTAGAACCCATGGGCCTGCAAAACCTGTGACATCAACTCTGTGATCTTCAGACATTTCTCATGCTAGACACGCACTGTTGGGTATCCAACACTGCCCCCAGATGCTCTAGAGACAGGGAGAAATGGTTCTTCTCAAAGTTGATGAGAAAGCCATGTTGACTCAAACACTTTCAGATGTTCCTGTGCTTTCTCTTGGCTCCTTGCTCTTAAGAGGATGTTGTCGAGGTAAGTGCCAATATTCCCTGAGATCGCAAGTGAGCTATCAGTACAATGAGAACTTTGATGAAGACCCTCATAGCAGACAAAAGCCAGAATGGCAGTGCCGGGTACTGATAGTGCTGATAACAAAAACAAAGAAAGTGCCAATGAGCTGGGAAGACTGGCACATGCAGGAATGCCTCCTGGAGGTCCAAGTATGCCAAGAAGTCCCTTTCCTGATGGCTAGGACAACTGATGAAAGCGTCTCCAATTTAAACTTTACGTGATGGATCCACTTGTTAAGCCATTTTCTAATATGGCCCTGGTCTCTCCCAACTTCTAGGGAATTGTGAAAAGATGGGAATACACTCCCAAGCTGATCTGGTCCTTGGGAACTAGTGCTATGGCTACGATCTGAAGCAGATGATGAATTGCCTCCAGGATCTAAAGAGTGCTTCAGATCACATGATGGTCTGTGAGCTTGCACGAATCTGTCCTGAGACACAGCCAGAAACTCCAGTGAGTACTCCGGCCTCACAGTGTCCTGCACCCATTGATCTGTCATTGTGGTGGCCCACCTGCTGGCAAAAAACAGCAATCCACCACCACAACCACCCCACCAAGCAGAGTGGAGAACTGTGGTTTTCATTGCTGCTTGGAACTCTTGGAAGCGCTGAGATTGCTGTGGCTGTTGAGATCTAGGCTTGAATGCGGGCTTTCGTTGCCACCAGAAAGATCTCCGAGACCAGTTGTAGGAGCCTGAAGAAGAAGAGGTTGTGGGCTGGTGTCTGGAGCCACAAAAATTATAAGGCCTGAAGGTCTGCTTGTTGGAACATTCCCTGGTGGGAAGAACCTTCCTCTTGCCCTGTGTCTCTATGAGCAACAGGTCCAAGGCTTTGCAGAACAACCTGCCCCCCTGAAAAAGCACTCCAACCACTTTGGCATGTGAGGCCTCATCCACATCCCAGTTCCGTAGCCACGTACAGCAACGAACAGCAATGTCAGCGGTCATGGCCCAAGCTGAATGTTGATTCAAATCCACTGTGGCATCCACCATGAAGGCAGCAGCAGAAGAAGAAAGTTTGTTCAATTCTTTCTTGGCCTCAGGGAGAATCTCATACTGGTTAAGAATCTCCTTGATCTACAAAATGGAAGCCCTCACAAAGAGAGATGAAGCAATACTAGCCCTTAACAAAAGACCTCAAAGGCCTTTCTGGCTGCCATCTCGATCCTTAAGAAGGCCCTCACTATCAGAAGAACAGAAGGTGCCCCAAGAGCAGCAGTGGGCACATCCACAACCGTTATCTTTAAACGCTGCATCATGTACTTGGATAAATTGTAGAATTTGGTGGAAGGTTTATGAGTGACCTTGGACTTGGAGGGAGGAGCCCAATCCTTCTCAATCAATTGCCAAAATGGCTGAGGAATGGGAAACCCCTGCAATTCCTCCTGCTGAGCAAGGAATACTGTTGATGCTCCCCACATAGAATTTCTGCCCAAAGGGGCAGAAACTTCAGATGACCAAACCTTTTGCAATTCTAGGGCTCTAATCAATAATCATAAATCTAATTTAAGAACATCTTCTGGAATAAATCAAGAGCAAATAACCTAGGGCCTTGCTTGACCAAATACTGGTCCCCATCTGACATGTCAACCTCCTCAGAAGCAGGACATACCTCAATTGGATCAGTTTGGTCCAAGTCCAAATCCAAGACACCCTGAGCCTGGCTGGGCTGATGCCCAGAAATCACATAGCAACAGATCTGGGAGCCCCTGAGTCAGGTTCTGCAGGAACACTGTCTGCCACGTTGGGTAGATGAGGCTGTACACACCTTGGAGGCCGAGGAAGAGGGTGGGCTAAGGATGCCAAAACTGATTTCTGAATGGTGCTAATGGCTGCAGCCATATTAGAAGTCACCTAGCCTCCACAATTCCTTGAATCCTGGCCTCCTAATCTTCCCAATTAAATTCAAATCATCCATAATTCAAATCCTCCCCATTCAAATCATCCATAATTTGATCTATCCCAAACAAACATATCCTCAGCCAATGAGAGACGAATCGCACACAGCCACTCACCCAGGATCGTGGAGACTGGAAGTAAGGATAAGTGCTAAGCCTGCTCTGCTGCTAAAACACAGAGTCTCTCACGGTTGTCTTGTTCTACTGCTCACCATCTCCAACCCAACACAGGAGGAGGAGGTTGGGAGCACAGCCAGTGACGCACACCTATCCTCCAGGCTAAGCAAAGCAATGCTGAAAATGGGCTTGCTACCCTGAACCTAACAAACATAAAACCTAAAGCCTAGCACTAACAAAGCATGACTTGCTTCGAGAGGCAAGGTCAGACAGGGTAAACCAGGAAGCCCCTCCCCTCAGGAAGTTCTGAAAGTTGACCTGCCTGCCTGAGAGGGAGGAGCTTCCCCAAGTAACAAGGACGGAACCTGCCATGGACTACCACTGAAGATGTTTTCTTAATGTAATTTTTTTAATTATTACTCTCGTCCTATTTCTACCAGAAATCTTATGATTGATAGTTACTTTTGAAGCTTGAAGTTGACAACTATTGAGTTTTCTGGGAGCGCAATCCTACCTTTCCCAACTGGCACAAATCCCATCTGCCAGCTATGAGTGCCACAAACATGCCATAAAGGCAACAGGAGGTTTGCAACAGGAGGTGGGGAAGCTGCTTCCCTGCGCAGCTTCCCAGGGCTGCAGCATCTAGGTAAGGCCAGCCTAGTGAGGCAGGTGGGGTGGGGTGGGGTGGGGTGGGGTGAGGAGGACAGAACAGAGTGGGAGGACAGGCCCATTGGCAGACCGGCCTAAGGAGGGGTGGGTGGGACAGGCTTCTGGCACTTAGGCCGGATCCTAACCTCTGTCCCCAGCCCAATCAGCCCTACACTGGCTGCTTGGAGTCAGGCCAGCAATTTCCCTAGCACAGCTCTGAGTAGCCCTATTGGGACTGCTGGGACATTACTCAGGATAAGGGGAATATATTCCCCTTACGCCAAGATACACCACACTGGATATGGGGCAAGATGGCTGGCCTCCCTTTTCCAGCATGGTGTTACATAAGAACAGCCTCGCTGGATCAGGCCAAGGACCCATCAGCTTCCTCTGGCCCATCAGATGCCTCAGGGAGCACATACGACAACAAGATACTTGTACCCTGCTACCACTCCCTTGCACCTGGCGTTCTGAGATAGACTATTTGCCCTCGTGCCCCCCAGTGAAGACACCCGACCAGGGTTTAGCTTTATTAAACACAACAGAGATTGGACTGTGAATTGCATACATTGCTTAAAGAAAGCCAGGGGCTACCAACGCTCAACACCAGAACCAGGATATGAAACTGATTGGCAGGAGATTCAGAAAAGGAAAAATAAGCACTTTTTTTGCTTAGTGAAAAAATAACCTGTGGAAGTGTCATAAGATGTGACGATAGCTGCTATTCTAGATGACTTTAAGAAAAGATTAGCCAAATTCATGGAGGATAAGTCTATCAATGACTCCTAGTGATATGGAACCTCTAGGATCAGTGGCAGTATATCTCTGAATATCAGTTTTAAGGGAGTATGTTCTGCTTGCAGACTTCCCAGAAGGAATGGTGACATTAGAATAGATGTAATGGGCCTTTGGCAAGACTTACATTCTTATATTAAGTGTACATAGAATTGCAGGGTAAGCAAACACACTAACCAGTACATCAAAGACAAATCTTCAATTTGAAGCAATACATATATAGGACATTGTGTGTGAACTGTGTATGTGCCATTATACACTAAGCATGCACACATCATTTGTGCATTTTAAATATCTATTTTTAGTATCTCTTTTACAAGGGGCTCCCATTCACATTGGTGTCCCATCAACTGCTTAGTTTCTACATTCCTGTAGCATCAAGTATTCCCTGGGCCAAAACATGTCTATGTTGCTATATGTGTCCAAAAGACTACTTACTGTGATGTCTACACAAATAAAGACATGTGCACTTGATGCATATATGACAGGGGTGTCAAACTCTTTTCATACTGTGGGCCAAATAGCATGGCATGGTCATGTTAAGCAGGTCATAACCAGATAAGTACTCTTTTCTCAGTTAGGAACTCATCAGCTGCAAATGACAGAAAATATGCAAATAATATTTTCATATTTATCATATTTTCAAGATATGGAAGAGCCCAACTATCATGCGGGTCATTCTGTGTCAAATCATCACATTGTTTCCAACTGACCTCCTTAGATTTTTATGAAATTTGGGTACTTATTCATCCTATGGTATAATGCAAAAATACCCATTTTTAGCAGCCTATGTTTATTATGTAAAATTTTATGGGTATGTAAATTTTCAAAATTTTAACAAACAATGGCATGCTAGTGACACTTTAACTAGCTGAACATCGGACACCAGTTGAGATATAGAATTGGGAGTGGTCTCGTTTTAAAGCTCTTTTCATGAGCTTTCATATACTACACACACAATAGGTTTAATAATTATATTAATTTTTTTAAAAATTGGGGGGATGATGATAATGAAATATGAGAGATAACACATACATATGATCAAGAGAAAATATTTTCAAGTTGAACTTAATTTTTTTATCTACAACATAATTCTTGTACAGTTAAGTAGTAATGAATGTTGTTTCCATGTATATTACTTTTCTCAAGTCTGTTCTGTTCTAACCCATTTACATTTAGGTCCTCTAACGTTCTATAGCTGGAAATAGCCCAACTCTATACCTCAACTGGTGTCTGATTTACAACTACTTAAAGTATCACTAGCATGTCATTTCTTAATAAAATTTTGAAAATTTAGACTTAAATATATTTTTCTGTGTTTAAAAATTTAAAAAATATATTTCTTTAATAACTATATAGGACCTTTAATTATGAAAAGTTTCATCAAAATCTAAGAATGCGAGGTAAAAAAATATTAAGTGTGATGATTTGACATGGAACGACCCATGCAGGCTGCCCTTTCAGTACTGACACCTCAGCACAACTCAGCTGTTTAGTTACCACAGATGTAAGGGCTTCCGAGCAGGCTGCGCAGCCCTACTTGGAGGTCAAGATCGGCTGCGAATGTCACCACTGGTCCCACCCCACTCTGCCCCTCCCCCCACCCAGGAATGCCCTCCCGCCGTGCCACACCAGCAAGCGGTAACCTTACCTTAGGTCAGCAAGGGGCTGGCAGTGCCACAGCGCAGGCAGGAAGAGCTTATCACCCGTGCTGCACATGCCTTATAGCATGTTTACAACACCAGCACAAGCAGTACGTTCGTACTGCCCGCACTGGAAGGCTCAGGATTGAGTCCTGTATCTGCTGACATTGTGGGTGCAATGCTAACCTTGAGTTAGGCCAGCACAGTTAAGCCAGCAAAGTTTGGCTGGCACAAAGAACACCGTAAAGTATGTTTGGACCACTCTCAAGAGTCAGAGAGGCCGGCAAACAGATGTGCGCCATCCTCCCTGATGCAGAGAGGGTTCCAAATGCGCTTTACAGTGGCCCTTGTGCCGGTCAAACTTTGCTGGCCTAACTGTGCCGGCCAAATTCCAGGTTAGGACTGCACTCTGTATCACCTATGAAGTACACTTGAAAAGCATTTAAAATTACTAAAAATGAGAACTTAGAACAAAAACACATAACACCACTTTCTGCCTTTCAAATAACAAAATCTGCAAATAAATAATACAATTTTTAAACTTAAGGAGACAGATGGGATGTATCCAAGGGCAACTGCACTGGTTCAAAACTTCTACTCTATGAACGCACCCACAGAGACATCCGGAGGTATGCTATACAGATGAACTATATGGACTACAACATATGTAGCCTTACTTGTAGCTTAGAACTTACTGCAGAACTTGACAGAACACAGTTTTATATGTTTGCTAAAGATATTTTAAGTATATATCTAAAATGTAAACAAATGTATGCCAGTATACAAAGGTTTACCAATGTGTGAAACTGCCTGAGATTGCAATCCTAGCATGGAGTTAGGTCTGCACAGTTAGGCCAGCAAAGTGGCAGGCACAAGGGAACTCCTTATGTGTGGACCACTCTTGGAGTCAGAGAGGCCAGCACACAGACATGCGCCATCCTCCATGATTCCAAGAGTGGTCCAAACAAGCTTTACAGTGGCCCTTGTACCAGCCAAACTTTGCGGGCCTAACTGTGCCGGCCTAACTCCAGGTTAATCTTTCATCTGTTACTGAATCTGTTAACAACTGGCTAGCTAAGAAGTTAACTAAATTTATTTGACATAAACCTTTTATTTGAAGGATCAGCAAACTAGGGAGCCTCCGCCTGCTACTCCCACACATACTGTTTTCTTTTTTCATAAAATTCACACTACAGACTAGGTAACTATTCAGCTTTTATGAAAGGATGAAGATCTCAGCAAATTAAAGGGAGAGGACAAAGAGAAGAGGTTGCTAAAAGGGCAAACAAAGTGCCAAGCAAGCCTTTTTTTTTTTTTTTTTAACGGTGGTGGTGGTGGAGCATGGAGTGTCAGATTAGGGCTGGAGAGAGCTATGTCCAAATCCTCACTCAGTCTAACGAAGCTCACTAAATGATCAGGAGCCACCAACACTGTCTTGCCGCCGTGGCCTACCTTGCAGGTTTGTGGTGGTAGAATGAGAAGGTGAGGGAGATGCACAACTAAACAAGCAAGCAAGCAAACGCCAGGCACGCCGCCCTGAGTTCTTGGGAGGAAAGACGAGGTACAGACCCGTTGTAATAATGGAGACCATGAAGAATCCCCCTGGGCCCTATGGAGGGGGGTGGGCGGGCGAAGGAGGTCATTCCATGCAAACGCAGATCACGGCCGCGCCACCCACCACAAACTCCCTCCGGCTTTCTGCCCTAACTGAGGTTGGGGGCGGGCGGCGGTGCTGCCGCCTCCTGCGCCTTTTCATGAGTCGCCCCCCCCCCCCGAAACGCAGCGACTTTCGCTCACGCGCCTGCTGCCCATACGCGTCCCCGCGCGCTCACCATGTTGGCGCGCGGCAACGTCTCCCGAACGGTCGGGTTTTTTTTGCCGTTGGCGGCAGGTCAACAGATTCGGGATGCCATCCTCAGTCGTCGCCGCCGCCCTCCTCCCTGCTAACTTCGCGCCAATAACAAAATGCAGAGGGGCGAGGATAAAGCGCGCGCCGTGATGGCGTCAGTGAGAGGGGGCGGGGCGTGCGTATCCTGGGTTGCTCTTATAAATCCATGGGGTTGCTGGTCAAACGCACGGAAGGAGGCTGCTGGGCTCGGTTGGCATCCAGCCACCGGATGAGAGATGAATGGCAGGGATCCGTCATCTCTGGCTCGTTAAAACTATGCAGCAGCAACTATCAACTCTAAAATTCTTCTAATCGTGTGTGTGGGAGTGAGGAGGGGCACCAGTGTAGGCCACAATAGTTGTTGACAATATCGGCAATTGTGCACGTCCCTGATTGCATGGCTGCATCTTTGCCTGGCCCATAAAAGAGACATGAGCGTTTCTGAAACCCAGACACATCCAAGACAGCAGCAATGACGAAAGGTGCTGTTCAGTTTTACATTAATAAGCCAAACCTTTGGCTTCCTAGTGCTGAAAATCAGAAGGGCAGAGTCTGAGGGACACCTGCCCTGGACACTACAGCAAGGGGGGTGGGTTCACTTTTTTTAAAAGGACATAAAAGCCAAGCACTTTTGCCTTCCAGCTGCAAGAAGTCGTTTTGACCGGCACGCCTGCAGCCTTACAGGAGCTGTGTGAGGCAGCTGCTTCCTTGTGAGAAGTGGCAAGGCAGTGGTGGTCCAGGCCGGGAGCGTGCCCTATGGCAGGCGCTGAACACGCACCCCCCCCAAGTTGCTCCACTCCCGTGCATCACACAGACACGCCTCCCTTACCCCGAAAACGCTCTATTTCGGAGCGCAAGGGAGGCGTGGGCGGGCCAGAAACCGCACGGTCTCTCCCGGACCGTGCGTAATGGCGCCCCACCACTGCCCCGCGCCCCATGGCTCGTGCCATAGGGTGCTACAGGTAAGATACGCGCCTGTGGCAAAGCAGATGGAAGCAGAAGTGATGTTACAATATTGTGTGATGACATTGTAAGAAAAAATATGGTTGTAACCCAGAACTAAACGCAAGCAACTTAGAAAGCATGAGAACCAAGCAGCACATAGCAAACACAGCTAGATAACTTTCAGCCTAAGTCAGCAGATCTCACACCAGCAATAGGCCAAGAAAGCCAGTTATGACTAGATAGATAGGACTAAAACCCTGCCAAAAAGGGGAAGGTGGGTGGGAATGTAACTGACTGCAATGTGTAATAAGCTCAGCCTCCAAGGAGGCACAGGCTTGCTTGAATGACTCTGTATTAAGGGCACAGTCCTAACCAACTTTCCAGCAGTGGCATAGGCTAGCTGTGCCAATGGGGCATGTGCTACATCCTGCAGAGGAGGAGGAGTCGTGGAGGTCTCCTCAAGGTAAGGGAATATTTGTTCCCTTAGAGCTGCATTGCCCTTACCCCAGCGCTAGAAAGTTGGTTAGGATTGCGTCCTAAATGTTCATCACCCTGCCCCTTGGGGGCAGAGACCTGCTTACTTGCTTGCATATTGTGCAGCTTCTCTTCTGCAGAATAAACTTGGAAGAATTCCAAACTTCAAACCTGTTGCGTATTTGATTTTGCCGTACCAGGGACTAACCCAAGCCCACTCAGGGCTTCAGCAATTAAGCTAACAACATGACATTACCACCCTGGATATGCTTTCCATAACCTGTGCGTGGTATGCAGTGCTAAAATGGTAGGTAAACATGGGGTGCCAAACTATATTTCATCAGGCAGGCCTAAAATTATTCTGCTTCTTTTCCAAAGATGTGAAGCAATCTCACTGCTTTTTTAATCCTACTTCAAGCACTGGTGGAAGTGATGCTAATGGAAGTGGTTACCAGATCCTTTGGGGAGCCCCAAAGGACCTTGAATTTGACAGTATTGGCTTGTCCCACACCTTCCAACGTTTCACATATGGAAAAAAAGACATACTTGAGTACTAGTACAATCTCTTAACAATGCCATTCTCATCTGTGCTGGAACAGGCAGGCCGGCTTGCTATCCAGCATAGGATAGGAGCTGGCTGCAGCACAACTCAGAGAAAAGGGAATGTTTCCCTTGCCCCAGGGTAAGCCCCAGCAGGGCCAATGGGACGCCTCCCTCCACCTTCCCCATGCCCCATTCTGCCTCCTGCCCACCTTTCCCTCCACCCAGAAAAGCCCATGCACTGGCCAAACTCAGCCAGCCCAGGGGTGACTTACCCAGGCATCTCCTCGCAAACACTTTACAGCAGATTCGCAACAGACCCAGGGACATTCTTGGATTGCACCCTAATTCTCATGTCAAACCAAGGATCATTTGCCTAAGCCCTCTTCAGGTGTGTTAGCATATTAAACAGTTAAATAATAAAAATAAAATTAATCTCACCAGCTGCAATGTGTATGAAATACCAGCTGTGGACTATATAGTGCCCGATTGACAGATGAATGGAATATCCATATTGCCATATTGTTTTTAAATTTATGTATTGCCATATTATTTTTAAAGATTTTAATTATTTTTTAACTTTAATAACTTTTAATAACTTTTTAACTTTTAATGGGTTTTAATGTTTTATGTACACTGCTTTGAGTTTGAGAAAAGCAGTATAAAAATTCTATTAATAAAATAAATATTTGGAGCCCCTATGCTTCGGGGAAACCTGCTCCCTTTGTGTGCATGCCCTGGTTTTAAGTTTTCCAAAAGCAACTGGCCACTGTGAGAGAAGGCATGTTCATTTATGTGTAATTACTGTATGTGCTTAGGCACTACTGCTAAGGTGCATCTTTGACTGCCTCAGATATTTAATCCCTAGAAACCTGAGACGGCCTGAAACGTCAAAAATGGCAATTTTAGTGTATTTCAACAACATTTTGAAGAACATCCTCACAAAAGTAAATAGGGTCAATTGTTTTATTAGGGGCAGATAACCCTCTCCTCCCCCCACACACAAAAAGAACTGTGCCCAGTAAATATAGAATACTAGCTTTTTGTTACCCGGCGTTGCCCGGGTGTTTATATCTCCTATCCCTGACCCATCCCTGACCGATCTTCCAATTTTGGGTGTTTTTGACCATTTTCACCTGGGGCCCCCTGTGCCCCCCCGGGGGCACCGGGGGGGCCTGACCCCCACAGTGTCTATCACCAGGCCGGAAGGCATATGCATGCCGGTTCTGGCGGCAATTGCTCCAGGCGTCACAGTGGGGCATGGTGGACATCTCGTATTGCACCCCTTCCCATCCCCCACATTGGGGGGTGCGGACCCGAACTCCCACAGCGTCGCTGTTTGCCTCGGTGAGCCCAGAAACTACAGAACCGAGGACGGTTGTGTCCTTTTTCGGCCATTTCCATGCGGGGGCCCTGGGCCCCCCCGGGGCGCTAGGGAGGCCTGACCCCCAGAGTACCTGTTGCCAGGCTGGAAGGCATGCGCATGGCGAGTTTGGTGCACATCGGTCCAGGCGTTCCAGGAGGGCATGGCAGATATTGTGTCTTGCACCCCTTCCCGCACCCCATGCCGAGGGGGGGGGTGAACCCGGACTCCGACGGTGCCAGGAGCAACCCCGGAAACTATGGATTCGACGCCGATTTTGGCCGCTCTCAACCATTTTCACTTGGGCCCCCCCGTGTACCCCCACCCCCGGGGCGCTGGGGGGGGTCTAACCCCCGCAGTGTGTGTCGTCAGGCCACACGGTGTATGCGTGCCGAGTTTCGTGTCGCTCGGTCCAGGCGTTCCAGCAGGGCATGGCGGATGTTGTGTCTCGCACCCCTTCCGGCCCCCCACGCCGAGGGGGGGTGAACCTGAACGCGCACAGCGTCGAGAGCGTCGCCACTCGTTCCGGCGACCCCGGAAACTATGGATTCGACACCGATTTTGGCCATTCTCGACCATTTTCACGCGGGGACCCCCACATACCCTCACCCCTGGGGGCGCTAGGGGGGCCCCACCCCCGCAGTGTTTGTGGCCAGGCTACAAGGTGTATGCGTGCCAAGTCTCGTGTCGCTCGGCCCAGGCGTTCCAGCAGGGCATGGCGGATGTTGTGTCTTGCACCCCTTCCTGCCCCCCACGCCAACGGGGGGTGAACCTGAACTTGCACAACGTCGCGAGTGTCGCCATTCGTCCCAGTGACCCCGGAAACTATGGATTTGACACTGAGATTGGCAATTTTCGACCACTTGCACGCGGGGACCCCCAAGTACCCCCACCCCCGGGGGC
>JAJKFI010000113.1:577207-676137 GCA_029204185.1 Lerista edwardsae | reverse complement strand
GTACCCCCACCCCCGGGGGCGCTAGGGGGGTCTGACCCCCGCAGTGTTTGTTGCCAGGCCGCAAGGTACGTGTGTGCCGAGTTTCGTGCCGATCGGTCCAAGCGTTGGGAAGCCTATTCAAAACATACACACCCACATACCCACACACCCACATACATACACACACACACATACCCACGTCCGCTTTTATATATATAGATGGATAAATTAGTATGTTAGAGTAGACCAAGGAAATGTTTCAGTTCCACGGCACGGTATTAAAAGAAAAAAGATACAATAATAAAATAATCTATACCCTACAAAGGCAAGAGTGCCTCCATGCATGTGCAAACTGCCTTTCCCCCAAATGCGCACCCATACTTGGCTCTCTACATCAGAAATATGGAGTGTCAAACTCATTTATACAGGGGGCTGGATGATTCATGGCATCTGCTAAGGGCTGGAAGTGCTACAGGTTCTGCAGGAGGATGGTGTACGTCTGTGTGCTGGCCTCTGTCTCAGAGAGTAGTCCAAACATACTTTCCTTGTGCCAGCCAAACTTTGCAGGCTTAACTGCGCCGGCCTTACTCCAGGTTAGGATTGCGCCCTAATTCCTTAGTTAGGAGGGGCCATTCGGGCAGTGGTATCTGCCCAAAGTCTTCTGCCATGAAGACAGATGTAAAGAATTCATTTAATTTCTCTGCAATCTCCAAGTTGCCTTTTATCTCCTCTTTCTCTCCCGTGCCATCCAGCAGGCCGACTGCCTCTCTGGCAGGTTTCCTGCTTCTAACATATTTGTAGAAGGTTTTATTATTCTCCTTTACGTTGCTGTCCATACATTCCTCAAAGTCTTTCTTGGCCTCCCGTATAACCCTCTTACATCTCTTTTATGTTCCAGAGTGTATGTTCTTTTTTATTCTCCTCATTTGGTCAAGACTTTCATTTACGGAAGGAAACTTCCTTGCTCTTCACAGCCTCTCTTTATCTCTATAAAGCCTAACTGTCAGCCACTCAGGCACCCTCTTGGACCTAGTCGAGCCCTTCTTTCTTTGCAGTATACACGTCTGCTAGGCCTCCATTACTGTTGTTTTAAACAGCTCTTGGAGAGATTGGACTGTTTTTACCTTCTCTTTCCATTTTTTTCTTACTAGCCTCCTCAACTGAGGGAAATCTGCCCTTCAGAAGTCAAAGGCTTTTGTGTCAAATTTGCTCAGCACGCTTTCCTGGATATGCATGGCGAAACCAATTGCAGCATGGTCACTATTCCCCAACAGAACAGTAACATTTACATCCCTAACTAGGTCCCGAGTACCACACAATATTAAATCCAGAGTCACCTGTCCTCTTGTGGGCTCCATGACTAGCTGCTCTAAGGCACAGTCATTCAGCACGTCAAGGAATCCGGTCTCTCTTTCTTGACCAGAGCAACAGTTGCACTGCACCACCCCCAAGGAAGATACCAGACTGCTGTTGAAGTTTAATTTTATTAAACACAAGTGACCAATTTTTAAGTCATGAAATCTACTGAACGCACTGGCCCTCCCTCGCCAGTCTGGAGTAAGCCAAACATCTGCTATCCATGGCCAATTCGGATGCCAGGAAAAAAAATCCTACCTGGCCCTCATGATGAGCGACTGGCTAATTTCAAACTGGATATGCCAATCATAGCTTGTAACCAGTGATGGAGTTTTCCTCCATAAATCCGTCCAATCCCCTTTTAAAGGCATTTAGGCCAGATGCCATCACCAAATCTTGTGGCAAGGAGTCCTACAGACTAATTACATGCTGGGTAAAGAAATATTTCTTTTGTCTGTTAACAGTATTTGATGGGTGAACTAACAGACAGGCTGTCCCACTCTATTTTGCATCTCCTGTTTGGCTGCATTGAGGCTGGATTATCTTTGCTGAACTTGGCGTATGGCACTCAGTGCAAAACACTGGATAGCCCCTACCCCGCTGCTGGCTGCTTGCCTGCATAGCTGTATTTGATTTGGGAATTGGCTGCCCCTCTTCTCAAGGAAGCTGAAGAGCAGAGTTTTGGGGCCCTGGCTTCCGTGCCCTGCTGCTGAACCTGCACAGCTGCTTACCTGGTACTTTATTCTGAGGTGCTTAGTTCCAGGAGACACTCACAGCTCATGAAGGTGCACTCACAAGGCAAGCCTAGTTATATATTCTTACCTGGCTCCTCATTTCTGGTTAGCTGAAAAGGGCTGGCTTGTTTTATGAGTACACCTACTTTTGAATAGACCTGTTTTAGATTGGAGCTATAATTATTTTCTGAATCAGTTCCCTGTTCAATTATGACCTTCCTGCCTATGTTACTCTGTTTGCACCTATTTAGTTAATTTATTTCCCCACCTACCTCCTGTGCCGTAGTTACTAGATCCAGTGGCATCGCTAGGGGATGCAGGCCACACCAGGTGTCATGCACGGATGTGTGTGTGTGTAACACCACTAGGGACCAAAATTGCTAAATGGCGGTTTTAAAAGATAATACCATGATGCTATATACTGGTTGATGTGGAATTTCACAAGGAATTCAGTGAAAAAAACCAGAGTATAATATATTTATTCTATCAAAAGTTATGGCTAAAAAACTAAAAGCCAAAAATAAAACTTTTTATGTAAGAATTGCGATATTTAAAAATCACATTTTTAAGGAATAATACCATCATGTTATATGCTATTTGATGTGGAATTTCACAAGGAGTTCAATATAAAAAACAGAATCATATCTTCATTCTATCCAAGATTATGGTCAAAAAACAAAAAAGGTGTCTTATGTAACTGTGTTATGTAACATTGGGCACAGCCCTGACATAGCTGTGTCAATGGGGCATGTGCTGCATCCTGCAGTTGCGGGGGGGGGGGCAGTCATGGAGGCCTCTTCAAGGTAAGGGAATGTTTGTTCCCTTACAACAGAGCTGCATTACCATAGTCCTGAAAAGTTGGTTAGGATTATGTACGATGGCTACATTGAACCTCCAGGTGCAGAAGCAGTATGTCACTGAGTACTATGTGCAGGGGAGCCATAGCAGGGGCAGGCACTGACATTTATCCATTGCTTGTGGGGAAATATGCACTGCATTTATTTTCTGGCCATTATTATTATTTATTTCATGTCATGACTATTACTATCTCTCAGCCTCACCTACCTCACAGGGTTATTGTGAGGATGAAAGAAGTAGAGGAAACATGCACACTACCCTAAACTCCTTGGAGGAAGAGTGTACAAAGTGTGAAAAATATATAATAAATAAATATTTTTGCCATATGGGGAGTGTCAAAAATTTATGGGGCCTGGGTGTCCAAAGATCTAGGTCCTGTGGGTCCACTGGGTCCTGTGGCTGTAGTAACCCTCCACCCTGCTCCCCTGATGGCCTCGGTATCTGGAAGCACTTGGGCTTTTTCTGTGTTACTTTCAAAGCAGATTGACCATGATGTTTGTGCAACAGCATGCAGACCTTATATGGTTTCTGCTCTGCCTATATTTACAGCAATTGCAATTGATAAACATGATTTACAATGAATTAAAATGTAATTTTTAAATATAAGGTGACCAACCGTCCTCCTTTAGGGAGGACAGTCCTTTTGTAAGTTCTGTCCTCCCTTGAAAAGTGTCCTCCTACATGTCCTCCTTTTCGATATTTGAAGACTAATCTGTAAATCTCCGTATTCAATCGATGCCGATCCGATCTGCTGTGTGTGATGTGACGTATTTGTATTTGACATGACGATTCGTTAAGACTCGTGTAAAGAGCAAACAAGAAAAAGCTAGGCCCTGGCTTGACTTTATTTTGAAAGAATTGTAACACAAGCAGGATTGAGAGAGCTTATTTCATTGGTTGTTTGCAAAAGGTGTGAAGTTATAGCTGGGATCAGGAATGAAAGCTATTCAGAAAGGTTACATGTAGCTAGTGCTAAAAACAGGAGATGGCCCCTCTACCCTGATAGGCTAATTGATTGAGCCTGAAGGGTGTGGCCACACAACCACCATCAAGACCTTCCAAACTGCAAGACTCCTCCAGATCATCCTCCAAGAAGGTCATCAGACCTGATAAAGCTTGCAAACCTGCAGACTTCCCTTTGCAAGACTGGAATTGCTGTCTGAGGAACAAGGTGAACAACTAGGGCCTAGTCAGTGATAGGAGTCTAGTTTTCTTTGTTTTATAAGGTATCTCTGTTAGTTCTAGTATGCTTTCTTAGTTGTGTAACCCTTGTTTATCAATAAATTACAATTAAATTTACTAGAAGCTTTGGTTGTCTTTGGAACCAGATAAGATTCAGTGGCTAAAGTGGCATGCTTACCAAATTTCAAGTTACTCATTGGAAAAAGTCCCTGTAGTTGGGACTTGTTTAGCCTGGGGAATTTTAAGGTTAAGAGGAAGTATTCTTAACTTTGGGCCCAGACTAGTTGCAGTGGTTGTGAGCCTTGTTGTGCTTAAGGTCACACGCTGCTGACAAAATCACAGACTCATAGGGGCCCGGAACTGATTAGAGGGCATATGAGCCTGTGATTTACACTCGGTACAGTGCGGCGAGATGCCATTATGAGATGCATGCGCTCCACACGGGAGACCTTGAGAGAGAGCGCCGTGCGCAAATGGCTTTGTTTACTCCTTACTGAGACACGACATAGCACATATGCACGCAGTAGACTCACGGTAATTATTTCTTTCTTTCAGTGAATATTCAATCATACATAGGTAAGCACAATTCACGTTTTAGTAATTCATTATCTAAATAATTAGATAATTATTAATTATTAAATAATTAGACAATTAATAATTTCCAAATATATATAATTTTATTTACAAGTTTATACAACCCTGTTGGCATGTAAGCATAATTACAATATAACATGTTACAAATGTTTTTATTATGCATTTATCATGTTATAGTGTATTATTGTTGCAATGAATAAAATGTTTCTTTTATTTACGATATTTTTTTCTTCAATTTATTTGTGTCCTCCTTTTCATTGTAAAAAAGTTGGTCACCTTATTAAATAAGAACACATGACACCACTTTCAGCAATTTTTATTTTTGGAGAACATCGAAATCCAGAAAAAATAAAACCATTTTAGACTGCCTCTACCAATGAGGTGTTATTATGACACAGCTGGGAACTCATTAGGTTCAGCACTCATTAGTATGAATCAGCATTCACTTCCATGTATCAGAGCTAATACTAGAACTCTTACTTAATTGTGTGAGTATCATCAAATTGACCTTGGGGTTTTTGCTGGTTACTGATTTGTTGGGTGGCCTGTACTATAGTTAAATGAATGAATGAATGAATGAATAAATAAAGTTGGTGGGAGTAACACCAACCCTAGTAATGCATTTAGGTTGTGCATATACTACTGTAATGTGTTCTGTATGGTTAGGGACAGGAGGGGACATATGGGGGTGTGACTTGCTGACCTCCAGCACCAAGTGCACTTACCTTGTCCTTCTTCCTCTCCTCACACAGCTGCTTAACTTGTTTACCTGATACTTTGTTCTGAGGTGCTTTGTTCCAGGAAGCACTCACAGTTCGTCCCATTAAACATCAATAGCCCCATGAACATGAGAATAATTGTTTTTCATGTCAGTTTTGTGTTTATTTGCTGTCTTTTAATCCCCAAGCCACTTTTTCCCCTTTAAATTGTAAACCTTGTACGCTGCTACTTGTACAACTGCTACTGCTACTGCTACTTGTTGGGCAGTGATTTTCAACTTTTTTCACCTCATGGCACACTGTCGTGTCTTTGTCTTGGTATGCTTTTAGGCACTGAATAAAACCATGCTGTTTAAGCTTGCATTTCAATATAATAAGGTACTCTCAGATTTACAGTATTTGTGTTTCTTTGTTGATTTGTTCATTGCTGCTCTGATTGTTTTGGTCTTTGATATTTATTGTATTTTATGGTTTTATTGGTATTATCTAGACATTTTGATTTTTTTTTCTTAGATAGAAGCATGAGGGAGGAATATTGAATGAGAGAAATAATCCTCTGGATCCACTGGATGAAATCCGCTCATGCCCACAATAAATGGCACAAGAAATGGCAATAAATACAGCAATCTTTCATTGCTGTAAGATTCTTTGCTATGTTTGCTGCAACAGCTACAGGAAACTATTCCTCTTAGCTTTTGCCGTACCCTAGCAATAATAGATTTTGGAAAGCAGTGGCATCATGTTCTTCAGTTTAGATAATTGTGTCAAGAAGACAATTCTTCTTTGAAATGTAACCAAATCAACAACCGGCAATCTCTGACAGTCAGCTCCTATTATTGTTGTTTCAGACATTTAGGACAACCATAAATTGACATGAGAAGCATTAATAATTATAACCCTTTTATTCTGAAACAAAAAAAAAACACCTTTTAGGTGTCCCAGTGGCTCGAACAAGGCCACCTCCCTGGGATTACGTTGGTTTTTGTGATCCATCCTAAGTCCTGCAGTTCAAGCTAATCATTGACAGGGGTTTTACTGTCGCAAGCTTTTTTACAGCCGCTTTGATAAGACACTCCAGCATTTAGTGGCAAATGAAGCCAGGCTGTGCAGCAGGAATCCCAGAGAATGAATGCACTCCAGCCTGAGTAAAAGAAATGTAACTTTTCACATACGTTCCAAAGGGACACAATGTTTGCCCAGCAGCTGATGGGAACTATAGCCATATGGGCGTTGTTTTTTATACTGACAGTTACTGGACTTGACAGGGATGGAAGATCTGTGTGGAAAAAAGACCAGAGTGTAAGTCCTGTGAATGAAACCCTGCTATTCCTGCATGACACGTTCCCCCCAAAGTTCCTCTGGGGCGTGGGAACCAGTGCATTTCAGGTGGAGGGCAGCCAGAAGAAGGATGGAAAGGGACCCTCAATCTGGGAATATTTCATCCCTGCACACTTCAGTGCTGGTTCCAGGATAGAAAACTCCAGTGACAGCTACACTTTTCTGGAAAAAGATTTGTCAGCTCTGGATTTTTTGGGAGTCTCTTCTTACCAGTTTTCAATTTCATGGCCAAGGCTCTTTCCCACCGGGATGGTAACAGCTGTCAATGACAAAGGGCTCCAATACTACAACCACCTCCTAGACGCTCTAGCTCTCAGACAGATTGAGCCAGTGGTCACTCTTTACCACTGGGATTTGCCTTTGGTACTGCAAGAGAAATATGGGGGATGGAAAAATGAATCTCTCATTGAAGTTTTCAATGACTATGCTACTTTTTGCTTCCAAACTTTTGGGGATCGAGTTAAGTACTGGATTACAATCCACAATCCTTACTTAATTGCTTGGCATGGATATGGCACAGGTATTCATGCACCTGGAGAGAGACGGGAAAGTGCTGTCTACACAGTAGGACATAACCTGATCAAGGTACAGTACAGCCAGATTTCATTTAAATAGGTAAAATATTACTGCAGCAAATAACTGAAAGAAAAGAGATACAAGAGAGAAGCCAGGATGCTAATATAACTGTAGTATCTTTCTTTGTTACGCAGTCAGAAACCTTGACAAAGAAAAATAAACCTTCCTTTGTCTCTCTTCAAGTGTTGATTATAATTTCCCACCCATTTTGCTAAATATAAAATGAAATAGTACACTTAAGGCATGATCCAGCCAAACAGAAGCCTTTATTTATGCCATTTATTTCTCCAGGCAAGCTTCACAATTTTCTTCACGTTACAGTCCTTCCTGGGAAATTACTCTTAATTGCATGCAGTGAATCTTGCCTCTGAGTAAGCCTATTTAGGTTGTCACTGCACATTTTCAAATCAATAATAGGCCTTAATATTGCTTAATTGTGATGTGTCCTTAAAAGTTGTTGTTTGTCCATGGAAAAATTTGCACTTCCTTTTATGCCTTGTTTGCTTAGCCCAATAGCAACCGTACATATGTTGAGATTATCTGATTAGCATATACCAATGCATATTCAATAGTCGTAACTATGACAAATTGTAGCTATATGATGTATTCACCAATGTAGAATAATTAAATAAAGCATCTTAGCCTGGTAAAATTACACTGCAAATAGTGGCTGCTATACTGAACTAACAGGGTTACCAAGTTCTTTTTAAATTGTTTGAGGAAAACATCCTTTATGTCAATATTTAAAAACTTCAGAATGACGTCAATTCTATTTGCATCAGTTTAAATTCATTACCTGTGGGCTAACGTGCCTAGATTTTCCTTACTATGTTGACTTTAACACCAAAAATGATTTTGTTATCTTCCTTTTTACACAGTGTGTAATGAAATCAACATTCTTTTTCAATACTGCATCTCAAGTCTGCATTTGAGTTTTCTCAGCTTTTCACTAGAAAGGAGTACAACATAATCACACTGGCAACTGTGTTATTAGAAAGGAAACATAATTTAATAGACGTGCTACAAACATGCCTGTTGATTTTCTCATGGTAGTTTGACTCTTTCATTAATAAATGTATCTTAGGGCGCAATCCAAAAGGGGACGTAGTGTCGTCGTGGGAGCACAGACCAGCATCAGTGCTAGAGCAGTCGGACCGACGCTCGGGCTACGAGTAGCATCGGCCCAAGAGAGCCAGTGGAGAGCCGTCCCTGCACCAGCGCTTCTGGGCAGGGATGGGTGGGCCGGTGGGCATGCTGGCCCAGAGAAGGGGGTTGGATCCAGGGACGGGGAGACTCCTGCTGCCTCCTAAGAGGCACTGGATACAGTGCAGACCCGCCAGCCCAACAGGGAGGATAGTAGAGTTACCAGATACAAACTGGGACAGAGGTCCTATACCTTTAACCACTGTACAGGAAAAGGAATTTGGGCAGGTGCAGCTCCTCATGGAAGGGTTTAAAAAGCCGCACCTGCCCAAATTCCTGCTTCTATACAATGGTTAAAGGTATAGGACCTCTGTCCCAGTTTGTATCTGGTAACCCTAAGGATAGGATATGGCAGTGGAGGCCACTGCCAGTCCCATCCCTGTCCAGACCTACTCCACCCCTCTCCATGCCCAGTTCTGCCCTCCCCCGTCCCCAAAGAGCACCCCTCCGATGGCGGTTTCAGTTTCACTTATCACTTGGCAGCTCCATGCCATGTCTTCCTGGCACAAGGGCCAAACGCCTACTGATGCTGGCCCAGGGCCGGCGGTATGACCATACCACCAGCACTAAAAGTGCATTCACTTTTGCAACACCAGAGCCAGTGGTAGGAGTATACCGCCAGCACTGAGGGGGTTAGGATTGGGCCCTTAGTCTCAAAACAAAATCAAGCAGGTCCCACAGGTTCTATATTTTATGGAAATTGAGGAATAATATACAATAGTGTATAATAATAATAATAATAATAATAATAATAATGTATAAGAGTGGAATACTCTAATCTTATGTTTTGATCTCCATTTTGAGTCAGTTGGTGGGGTTCTCCCCATCCGTTACCAAAAACAAATAAGAATTGTTTTGCCAACATGAGCTGAATGAGTCAGCAGGACTTTTTTTTAATGTCTTTCTTCTTCTTGCAGGACAGAGTTATTCCATTTCTTTTTTAACTCTTACTCCACAGTTTTTCTTTATAAAAGAAAAGCTGTATTACAATAATATACATTAGAACCTTTGTAAGCAAGTTTGAGGTGGGGAATTTGTTTTTTCTCAGGATTGTTTAAAGTTCTAGAATGTACTGCCAGGGTCCCTTTGGAGTATACCATACTAAGTATGTTCTTGGTAATAGCTACCTATAAACAGATGGAATGATCCAGGTGGAATGATAACTTCTTTGCTTGATAAAGGCTCTGTTCCAGTGATTTTCAACCACTGTGCCACAGCACACTGGTGTGCTGCAAATGGTCTTCAGGTGTGCTGCGGAAATTTGTAGGACAAGCTTCCGTGGTCATGTGGCCGGCATGACTATATGCCATAGCGCACAGAACGCCGTTACCTTCCCACCGAAGTGGTCCCTATTTATCTACTTGCATTTAGGTGCTTTCCAACTGCTAGGTTGGCAGGAGCTGGGACAAGTGACAGAAGCTCACTCCGTCGTGCAGTCTTGCACTCCCAACCTTCCAGTCGGAAAGCCCAGCAACAGCAACAGCGGTTTTAACCACTGCGCCATCACGTGGATATATATATATCCTAGAACCTCTTTTTTCCTAGGACCTCTTATTTGCTATGATACAATATAGATAAAATTGTAGTTATCTAGTAATCATTAAGTTCTAGAAGTCAGTAGCAGTCTAATCCATCGGCTCTACTAAACATAAGAGCTTTGAAACTCTAAAAAGTATTGTCCAGGGTAAGTCACTGGCGTCATTAAGATTAAAGTTAAACCTTAGTTAACTAGCGCTATATCACTTGATCCTCTAGTTTCTCCTACACCTACACAATAGGGTAGGTATTTAAGATAATCCTTTACCTGTGTAATTATTTGTAGTCAGTATTAACTAACTGGTATAAAATATCATGTAAAAATCTTCTAATTCTAAGATTTGTAGAATTTTACAATTTTAAATATCTTCTAAGAATTTTACAATTTCAAATATTTTCAATACTTATTTTCTCAACTAAGTTGGATATTTTCTCAGTTAACTGTATTTCTGTCATGTGAGAAAGAAGTTTTGAAAAGGGGTGAGTGTGTGTTTGTGTGTGCGAAAGAAAGAGAGAGAGAGAGAGAGAGAGAGAGAGAGAGAGAGAGAGAGAGAGAATTTCCATTCTTCAGCAAGCAAGGGATTACTCTTCTTGGAACGAGCTGCAAAATAGCAGTTCTGACTGACTGACTGACTTTTGTTTTAACTGCTTTTATTTCACACATTTTTTGGTATCAGTGGGGATTCCTAGAACCAAACCACAGGATACGAAGGTCCCACCTGTACAGAATGAGGTGGTAGAATCTGGGCTGCTCCACCAGAGTGCAGTCCTAACCTGGAGTTAGGTGTGCACAGTTAGGCCAGAAAGGTTTGTCTGGCCCAAGGAACACCTAACTGTGCTGGCCTAACTGTGCCAGCCTCACTCCAAGTTAGGATTGAGCCCTCAGAGTGCAGCTGGGAAGTCATATCATATGTGAGAAAGCTCCCAATGCAAAAAACAAATTGCTGTTTTACTGGGTGACAATTCAAAATGAGGACTTTGTACCTGCAGTCTGCAATGGAACAGCCCTGAATTCTAACATCTGAACGTACCATCTCTGCAGCCCTGTTCAAACTTAATGTTCATGTGGATGCTTTCCACCTGTTTGGGTGGGAGTGTGTGCTGGTCAGCTCCATCCTGTGTCAATATACCGTACAAAGCTCATCCATCCACCCCACATATATAGCATTTGTATATACAGGGTATCTCCCAAAAATGTACACACGTTTTAATGAGCATACTTCATTGAAAAAAAATATTCTACACTCGAACATCAAAGGGAAGCAATTGAAGAGATGTGTGGATCCATCCCAGCACACACATTGTCAGACGTCTACAAATCCCTTCAATGATGTCAGTGGCATATAGATGCCAATGGGAAACATTTCGAGCATTTGGTCTAATGCATTAATTAATTGGGTCAAGCAATTACTTCTGTGTACACCATATGTAGTGTATGTTATGATTTTATTTAAATCTTTAAAATGGCATAAAATTCAAGATACTCATAACATTCATGGAAGATACAGGAGACAAGGCGACAAGACAGACCAATCACTATAATCCCATGCAAGTGAACACTGCTGTGTCCAAGATCAAAATGGAGAGCTCCCTGCTGGCACAAATATTCCCTCATGATCCCTCATGATCGCACATAGAGCTCTAGAAAAAGCAGCAGATTTAACTTTACATATTTGAGTAATAGCATAGAGATAATCAGCTAGTTGTATAATTGTAATTAGAAGAGAGAAGGGGGCACAAGATTTCATTATCACAGTTTCCTAAATGACCAATCAATAATGGATTCAGAAAATCAGTGTGCAATTCCTCATACATTGGACACTGTAGGACAATGTACTACAATACGTACCAATGACTCAGTGTCCCCTAGATTACAATCACAACATCTATCAGCTTTTAGACACCTACTAAATCTATCATTCAGCTCCTTTTCCGGAGGGCCTGAGGATCTTCAAACAAATAAAGATATCAGGGACTGGGTACAAAAATAAGGCGTAACCATAAATGAAGGGGAGAACAAACCTTAGCCACTGCTGCATAAATTTCCTGTCTTTCTGTGTCCTGAAGTCTGAGCAGGAGATTCTTAAGGGCCCAATCCAGAAGGCCCTTATTGCTGACGGTACGTGTGTACCGCTGGCAAAAATGTAACAAACATAAAGCACATCTGCAACACTTCTACGCCCGTGTTGAGGCAGCACTCTTCAGCTCCAGTGCCAGCAAGCTCCTGTGGGAGCCAGTGAGTTCAGGATTGGGCTCTAATAGAGCTCCCTGACTCCAAGAGTGGTCCAAAAATGCTTTATGTTAGCTCTTGTGCCTAACTGTACCAGCCTAACTCCAGGTTAGAAGTTGCGCCCTAAGTGCGATAGGACCAGTCAATGATCCATAGCAGATCTGCCTGACCTGAAGCTGGCTTGCTCTGGGCCCAAGATATCATGATCCACTATCCACATGGAGAGCCTGTGAAAGAAATAGGGTTATGCAGTATATGTGTGAATTATAGCATAATAAATTTGACACTATAAAGTGTGTATACATTAACTAGAGACACCTGTAGTGACATACACTATACTCGGGAGACTTAAAAAATATGTGAGGAGATTTGTCCATTGCCACACTATTGCAATTGTTTTTTTTAGAACTTTCCAAACATTCCACAGTATCTTGTGATGAGACATGGAGAAGATAGGGTGACTGGATGCGAGGGAGACTGGGCAGCTGCTATTTGGAAAAGGATCAGGTGAGCCTTTTGTACACTGTGGTTATCTTGGCCATTGGGTACAAATGATATTCCCCTTTGCAGAAAATAATCTAAACATGGTTTAACCACGTTGGAATGGATGATGCTATAAGATTTTTTGCTTTGCAGACTTTTTAGTTAAGAAGTGTTGTGCTTCTGGAACTTGTTTCTCTGCCGATGCCATCACCCATTGCTGAGAAAGCTGTACAAATATGAACAACTCTCCCTTGTTTGTAATAATTTAGAAATTAGTATTTGCTCAGCAGGACATTGTGAAATAATCCAAGCATTTCTGATGGCTTTTTATTAATTCATTCAGTATTGTACATGGACTGCATTACTAACAGGAGTGTGCAGAAATTAATGCCATGCATGCCTAGAATATCATGTTCATTATTGATCTTACTTCCACTATCTACACTATATACCTTTATTGGCATAACAAACACAAACAAACATACACAAGGTGCAAAATACAATTTTAGCAACGTCCCCTAAAGCACTAAAACTTTAAATTGGATTCTCGGGCTGTATTAATCTTAATTATATCCAACAAAAATTTGCCAAGAGCAGTCAAAGAAATCTCATCCGTCCACTGTAAAATAGAACTAAGGTAGGCTTCATCGAAAAGCCAGGGCTTTTGTTGTGGGAGAGAGGCAAAAAATTTATCCCTCGCGGCCGAATGGAATGGGCAGTGGAAAAAGATATGGGGTAGTGTCTCTACAGCATTCATCGGGCAAGGACATAATCTGTCATTAAAGGGAATATTGTTGAATCGGCCCGTTAGCACCGCCGAGGGGATTGAATTACAGCGGGCCAAAGAAATTGCCCTTCTAACTTCAGGATTATGCAATAGAGAAATGTAAACCGGTGGCCTGCCTACTACCAAAGGAAGATTCCAGAACAAAGGTGAGCAAGATCTATTAGCGGCTCTTAATAGGTCTTGTGAGTTGATGTCAGCCAGCCTTTGTCTAACAGTTCTTAGGGCAGCCTGGAACGGGAGAGTCCCTAGGATGTCCGGGTCTAGGCCGATCTGTTTGATCTTCCTAAGCCAACCATCAGCAGGGGGGCAGCGATCTTTTTTTAGGTAATATAGTAGGCTTGTTTGAGAGGTATCAAAATACACTCTTAGCCAGTATTTACAAGTTCTGTACCAAGCAACATTCTCGACTGGGAGTTGTCCCGTCTCGAGACATAAAGCCTCATAGGGGACGCAGTTTGGCATGGCCATGATTCTTCTCAAAAAGACTGATTGAAAAATTTCTAATGATTTATGATATGCATTGATCCAGATAGGGATTCCGTAGAGGGCTTGGGAAATAGATTTGGAATTGAATATTTTGAGGGCAGCCGGAATTAGGCGGCCCCCTTTGTTATAGAAGAATCTGGAAATTGCCAATGAGGATATTTTGGCTGTCGTTTGTGCCATACGACGATGGCCAGCCCAAGAGCTATTGGCTGAGAATAGTAATCCCAAATATTTGAAGGTCCTCACCTGTTCAATTAAACGTCCATTGAAGACCCAGTTATATATTTTACGGGACTTAGAAAAGACTAAAATTTTTGATTTCTGATAATTTAATTGAAGTTTATTGGTGGACAAGTAGTCCAGACATTTGTTTATTAGTCTTTTTAAGCCCAGCCGAGACCGCGAAATAAGTACAGCGTCGTCGGCATATAAAAGAACCGGAATCTTACAATCTCCAAGCGTTGGAAAATGGCCATCAACAGTTAATAGATCTGGAGCCAAGTCGTTTAAGAACAGGTTAAATAGAGTCGGGGCCAGTGGGCATCCTTGCTTGACTCCCTTGTTCGTAGGAATTTCTTCAGTAAGGAGGCCATCCCAAGAACATCTTATTCTGCATGAGGTGGCAGAGTACAATTGCCTGATGGGGTTAATCAGATTAGAAGGAATTCCGGCTCTCTCCAGCTTGGACCAGAGCAACTGCCTGTCAACGCTGTCAAAAGCCGCTTTTAAATCGAGAAAGGCTACAAATAATTGTGAGTTGACTTTAATGGAGTATTTGTAGGCAAGATGGGACAGGACAGCACAGTGGTCCAAGGTGGAGTGGCCTGATCTGAACCCGATTTGTTCAATGCCTAAGATTTTGTTCTGGGTGAGCCAAATATTAAGATGAATCAAGAGATAGTTGGCATACAACTTGCCTACTATCGAAAGAAGGCTAATTGGCCTGTAGTTCTCTGGAAGACAGGGATCCCCTTTTTTGTAGATAGGGGCAACAATGGCTTGCTTCCAGGATTCCGGAAGAGTTCCACTGGCAATTGCCGTTGAAAAAAGTCCTGCCAGAATAGGGGCCCAGAAGTCAGAGTTAGATTTTAACCATTCCCCCATAATCATGTCAGGTCCGGCCGCTTTGCCAGTCTTAAGTGAGGCAATTAAGACTTTAATTTCCGATGTTGACACAGGCGGCCAATTCGGAGTGGCAAATGATTCAGAAGCCTCATCAGGCGAAAAGGCCATGTTGTCAAAAAAGAGGTTCGAGAAATGCAATTTCCAGTTATAGGCAGGGACTGCCTTGGGATCATGTCCTTTAGCTTTGAAGGACCCATTCACCAACGCCCAAAAAGAGCGAGGGTTAAAGTGAATCGTGGCCTGATAAAGTTTTTCCCATAGCACTTTCTCATATTTATTCTTCTTGCATTTGGCTAGCATGTTCAGATGGAGATTCAGGGAAAAATATTCTTTAAGCGCCTGCCGAGAATTTAATTGCCTAAACTTTTTAAAACAGCTTTTAGCAGCCCTTTTAAATTGCTGGCATTCATAGTCAAACCAACTCGGGTTGCCCTGACGTGGATCAGATCGCAAGGCATTTACAGGCAGCGCTAGAGTAGAAGTAATAACCTCTATTAATTGGTTGTACAACCTTACCACTTCCGATGGAGAATTCTCCAAAAGTATGGAGGAACAAAGTGCAAGAAAGTTGGGCTCCTCCAACAGGAGAGCCAATTTTGTCTGGGTTAGCTTGTCCCACCGGAATTTGGGGGGGCAAACCTGTACCTTATCAGCCTCAGCCATTTGGTCCTGACTCTCGGGAGAGCCACTCAAGCTAAGTTGGAGAGGAAGGTGGTCACTCAGTTTAAACGCATCCACTGCAAAGTCAGATACTCTAGCAAGTAGCGATGGGGACACTAGTACATAATCAATTACACTGCAACACACCTCAGAGACAAAGGTGAATTCCTTAGCCTGTTCGAATAAGACAAGACCATTAAGCCAAAGAAGATTTTGTTGGATGCTAAAGTTGGCAAGAGAAATACCTGCAGAGTTATGTTTTTTGTCTTTAGAGGCTCTAGGCCAACTATAGTAAAATGGCAGCTCCGGCAACAATCCTCCATTCAGTATTTTTTTGAAAATTTCAAGGCCATCGCCTACCCTGGCATTAAAATCTGCTCCTATGATACACTATCTACTATCTATCACTGTCTTCATATTTAGCCTTGATTTTCAAAGTAATCAAACAGATTAGGTATTAAAAAAGCAGCTGGGGAAAGATTGTTACCGAGATCTGCTAAAAATAATCCATATACTGAGCTCTCCTTTAACTTTTATATTTGTTTATTTTGCAGTTAATCTGCTGCAATGTTCTATGGTGGGAGTAATTGATGTTTGAAGATTTTTAGATTGCTTCCTTGCAAGTCTTATTTGCTCGGTGGGGGGTTATGCTGCAGGTTGTCTTTAACATTTTTATTTTATTATGATAAAGCTGTAATTTTTTTACATTTGTAAAAAACAATTTTTACAATTTTTTTCATTTTTTACAATTTGCTGTTTTTAATAACAATTTATGTTGTATTTTTATTAGCCACCTTTGGCACCCACAAATGTGGGTGGAAGGTGGGGCAGAAAATAAATAGGGATAAGGAGTGACAGGATGTTCTGATAGGGGAGGAATATTGCTCCCAGCCCACCAATCCTGTTTTTTTTTACCATCTGTATATTGCATTTGTATCCCATTATTTGTCCAAAAAGTTCAGAGCAGCGCACATAGAGTTTTTTGAATTGATTTTCCCAACCACCTTGTGAGTCGGTTAGACTGAGAGATAGTTACCAACTCAAGGCTACTGATTGTGTTGTATGGCTCATGACTCCGATGCAGGCTTCTCCATTTTCCTCCATCCCAAAGGTTAACATTAACGCCCAGACCTTGAATAAACAATTCTGAAACAGATTGTGACATTCCAAAACCCATAAAACAGCTGATACCAGACAGTTCCATGTTGCCATTCTACAGCATTCCTCAGTGTTGCCACCTCTAATAGACTCTGTTCTGCATCTGCAATCAGCTGCACCCTGCTCTGACGACAAGACACGCCACACTTCTAAAAGTTTCAAAATGCTTTCTAAGCAGAAGTCCCTTATGCCAGCCCAGAAATGCCACAAATGCACCGTAAAGCATTCTTTCCTCATTACTTTCACAGTGATAGTGTGCATTTGGGATTCAGGTTCATCAATACTTTCTTATTTCATGGGGGAGTGTGTTTGGACCACTCTCAGGCTACAATCCTATACACACTTTCCTGAGAGTAAGCCCCATTGAACACAATGGTACTTACTTCTGAGTAGACACGCATAGGCTTGTGCTGTCAGAGTCAGGGAGGACGGTGCACATCCATGTGCCTGCCTTCCTGCCTCCAAGAGTGGTGCAAACGCGTTTCATGGCATGTTTGCAACACTCTTAGGCCGGCACAAGGGAGTTGTGCTGGCCTAACTCCAGGTTAGGATTGCACCCTGAGTTATTGATGATCAGAGCTGAATCAGAAGCATTTCCCAACATCTGTCACCATTCTCTCATCTATCTATATAAAAATGAACGTGGCTGGGTGTGTTTGTGGGTGTGTTTGTATGTTCTGCATAGGCTCCTCAACGCCTGCACCGATCGGCACGAAACTCGGAACGCACGTACCTTGCGGCCTGGCAACAAACACTGCGGGGGGCAGACCCCCCTACAGCCCCCGGTTTTTCGGGGAGGGGGGGCAGCGCGTCAAGAACCATAGGGATTGCATTGGAGTACAGGTCTGCTGCCACCCTGTGGTCACAAACGATTCTGCAGGTCATGTGTAGGATTGCAGTAGCTGAGCTGATACACAGGCAGTGCTCAAAACCGAAAGTGAAACTGCTTCCCAGTCCCTGAGTTGCCCAGCTGCCTGAAAGAGCAGGTTCCAGACAATTCCAGGACCCACTCGGATCTTAGATGGACATATTTCCACAAAGCTAACTGGCCGGCTACTCCCGTTTCTCATACTTCACTGCTATCCCACCACATTACCTGCAGACATTGTTCAGTAAGTGTGACAGTTTCATTTCGCTCTCTCCGTTGATTGTGTACCTGTTTCCTCATTACTTTCACAGTGATAGTGTGCATTTGGGATTCAGGTTCATCAATACTTTCTTATTTCAGGGGGGGGGAGTGTTATATTTCCACCTGGAGCTAACTATTTCATACTGTTTATGGATATTTCCATATTTCCGTGTCTGTTCCACCATCACTCTGGAACGCCTGGAATGCTGTGCGCCACACTTGATGCACATATTCCTGACGATCTGGACAGACATGCTGTGGGGGGAGGACCCCCCTAATTCATTCCTTCTCCTACTAGAACCTCGGGATACTTTGTCCCCCGGGCAATGCCGGGTCACAACCAGCTAGTCTGTATATGAAGAGAGAGTCTCTCTATTCCAAGGCAAAGATACAAGCCTCAGAGGGAAGGTAATGTGCCAGATAATCGGACAGGCCTCTTTATCTAAGGTGGAGTGGTCATGTTACCTCCCCCAAGTCAAATACATTTAAAGCCCCTTCTTTGCCCAGGACCTTTAAACAAAACTGATACCTATCCCATTCCATGTAAGAAGGAGATACAGGAGGCCAAGAATGCCTTTGAGGAATGCATGGCTAGTAACATAAAGGGGAATAATAGAAGTTTCTTCAAATATGTTAGGAGCGGGAAACCTGCCAGAGGGGTGGTCGGCTCTCTGGATGGTGAGGGAGTGGGATAAAAGGGGACTTGGAGATTGCAGGGAAACTAAATGAATTCTTTGAATCCATTTTCACAACATATACCGCTGCCCGAACGGCCCCTCCTAACTAAGGAATCAAATCAGATAATGGTTAATAAAGAAGGTTTTAGATCAAATTGATAAATTAAAGATCAATAAGTCAACAGGCCCAGATGTCATCCACCCAAGAGTTATTAAGGAACTAAAGAACGAAGTTGCTGACTTCTTAACTATAGTATGCAACTTGACCCTTAAAACAAGACACAGTGCCAGAGGTTGGAGGATAGCCAATGCCACGCCAATCTTTTAAAAAGGGAGGGGGGACCCTGAAAACTACTGGTCAGTCTGTTCCAGGTAAGATGGTAAAAGGCATCATCAAAGATAAAATCCTAAAATACATAGAGGAACAAGTGCTGCTGAAGGAAAGTCAGCATGGCTTCAGTAAGGGTAAGTCTTGCCTCATGAACCTTTTAGAATTCTTTGAAAAGGTCAACCGGCACGTGGATATGGGAGAACCAGTGGATATCATACGTCCGGATTTTCAGAAGGCGTTTGATATGGTCCCCCACCAAAGGCTGCTAAGGAAACTTCACAGTCAGGAAATAAGAGGGCAGGTAATGTATTAAGAATTGGTTGAGGGCCAGGAAACAGAGAGTGTCAACGGGATTGGCAGGGAGGAGGGAGGTTGGGGACGGGCTCCAGATTCAGCCATAAGGGTGAATCCTAAGCCAGTCCGGGATGCTGCGTGACCCCGATTCGGGCCATACAGTCTCATCAGATCTGCGCCTGCTGCTTAAAAGTGGTAAAAAGTCGCAGGGCGTTTGTAATCCTGACATAGATAAGTCCATATGACTGTATTCAGGATTGTTACTTTTGTGAATGCTACTAATATAAAGAGAGGAAAGAAATATATCGGTATACAATAAGAAATACAACATCTCTTAAAAACTACCATTAAGAGTAGGACTGCATCCAGGTTTGTTGTTGTTGTTGTTGTTCAGTCGCTAAGTCGTGTCTGACTCTTCGCGACCCCATGGACCACAGCATGCCAGGCCTCCTTGTCCTCCAGTAGCTTCCAGAGTTAGCCCAATTTCATGTTCATCGCTTCGGTGACACTATCTAACCATTTCATCCTCTGCTTCCCCCTTCTCCTTTTGCCTTCAATCTTTCCCAGCATGAGGGTCTTTTCTAAAGAGTCCTCTCTTCTCATGAGGTGGCCAAAGTATTTGAGCTCCAGCTTCAGTATTAGTCCTTCCAGGGAGCAATCAGGCTTGACTTCCTGTAGTGTAGTGGACTGGGTGCATCCAGGTTTTTTTTTGGGGGGGGGAGCTTTCTGGGGGCAAACTGCTCATCACAGGAACCTCTTCTACCTGGGTGGCCCCAGGTAGAGGCAATCTGACAGCATCACCTGAAGGCTGTGGGCATACAGTAGCATAGTCAGAGAGGTGTGGTGTGGTAAGTATAGCAGTTGCTGCAGCATGCCTTGTGAACCGCCCCTCCCCATGTAAGTGGCTCCTCCAACTCACTGTCAGAGCCATTTGGGGCAGAGATAGACCACTAACACAGTGTGTTGCAGTGCCTGCTGTACTTACCATGCCTCCCCTCCCTCTGGCTACCATACTGGGTCACAGAGGTGGTATCAAAGCTCAGCAGAGGGACTTTCAGCAGCTGCCCAAGGATGCCAACTCACTGATCTCTGATGCCAGTCATAATTAAGAAAATTCCGCATCGAATGGTATTTAACATGATGGTATTATTCCGTTAAAAAAAAAAAGATTTTTATATGACAGTTGTGTTTTTGTTTTCTGGTTTTTTAAAGATATTTATCAACAAAACACTCTGGTTTTTTCATTGCATCCTGTGTTAAATTCTGCATCGATTGGTATATAAAATGATGGTATTATTCATATATAAACCTTCAGAAGGTTTTCACAATTTTGGCTACTAGTGTCAAGCTCAGCTTGGTGCCCCCCTAAAGCTTGGTGCCCTGTGTAGTGGCATTGCTAAGGGGGGCAGGGCGGGATGCCTCATGTGCCATCATTGCACCCCACATGTTTAGAATTGCTGTTTTATGGAATAATACCATCATGCTATATACTGTTGGATGTGGAATTTAACCCATAATTCAATGCAAAAAACCAGAGTATAATATCCTTATTCTATCAAATGTTATGGTCAAAAAACTAAAAACAAACAAGAAGTTATGTAAACATTACAGTTAAAATTGCAGTTTTTAGGAATAATACTATTATGTTATATACCGTTGGATGTGGAATTTCACGAGGATTTCAATGAAAAAAGAATGTAATATCTTTATTCTAGCAAAAATTATGGCAAAAACAACAACACCCTGCCAAAATACAACTGTTTTATGTACAGATGTCACAGATGTCAAGACAGACAGACAGACCTACATAATGAGTCCATGAATGAGGCCGGCAGAACCTTTTTATCTTTGCACCCCAGTGCAAGAATGCAGAGCAAGCAAAACCTAGTAAGGAGCAGCCGTGTGTGTGTGTGTGTGTGTGTGTGTGTGTGTGTGTGTGTGCGTGCGTGACTCCTACTCCCCCGCCCCCATCCAGGCCTCCTGCCTGTCTTTTCCTGTCAGCCATGCGGTCACTGGCTAAATCCCAGCGCTTCTTCTTTCTCCAGCTTCAGTAAGAAACCGCAGAAGTGGTGGTGGGTCTGAGGGAAGACTTTGGTTGCAGGGCAGTCTCTCAAGCGTTCCAAGTTGAGGGTTCTTGATTTTAAGAAAGCAAACGCTTTAAAAGCAGTTAAGCACTGCTACGAATGGAGCTTTCATGGAAGGAGGCTGCTTTCAGTGGAACATAATCCTCAACTAAGCATGTGTTCGGAACTCCTCATTCCTACGGGAAGAGGAGGGCGGAGGAGTACCAAAGAGTAATGGAGGAGAAGGAAATAGAACTTCAAACCTGAGTGTAACTGACAGTTTGTCCAGTAAAAAGAGAGGAGGGGAAAAGGGGTCAAAAAAGAGTCCCTCCTTAGAGAACCCCGTATATAGGTGTTATTATGCGAATGCCCGAACTCTCCGAGCAAAGATGGGAGAACTGGAATGTTTGGTGGCTAGGGAAAACATTGATATAGTAGGCATAACGGAAACCTGGTGGAATGCAGAGAACCAGTGGGATACTGCAATCCCAGGCTATAAACTCTATAGGAGGGACAGGGAAAGGTGTGTTGGCGGAGGGGTGGCCATCTATATCAAAGAAGGGATAGAAGAATCCAGCAGAGTAGAAACTGAAGGTGGGCCGGACTCCACCATAGAGTCACTGTGGGTTAAACTACCAGGCCGTAAGAGCAATGTAATAGTGGGGGTGTGCTATCGTCCTCCCGATCAAAAACTTGAAGGTGACCTTGAAATGAGGAAACAAATCAGGGCGTTGACCAAGAGAGACAGGATTGTAATCATGGGGGACTTCAATTATCCTCATATCGACTGGGTCAACTGCTGCTCTGGTCAAGAAAGAGAGACTGGATTCCCTGACGTGCGAAATGACTGTGCTTTAGAGCAGCTAGTCATGGAGCCGACCAGAGGATAGGCGACCTTGGATTTAATATTGTGTGGTACTCGGGACCTAGTTATGGATGTGAGTGTTACTGAGCCATTGGGGAACAGTGACCATGCTGCGATTGGTTTTGCCATGCATGTCCAGGAAAGAGTGCAGAGCAAATCTGACACAAGAACCCTTGACTTTTGAAGGGCAGATTTCCCTCAGATGAGCAAGCTAGTTAAAAAGAAGTTGAAAGGGAAGGTAAAAAGAGTCCAATCCCTCCAGGCTGCATGGAGGCTGTTTAAAATAACAGTAGTAGAGGCCCAGCGGAAGTGTATACCGCAAAGAAAGAAGGGTTCAACAAGGTCCAGGAGGGTGCCTGCATGGCTGACAAAGTTAGAGAAGCTGTAAAGAGCAAGGAAGCTTCTTTCCATAAATGGAAGTCTTGCCCCAGTGAGGAGAATAAAAAAGAACATAAACTCTGGCAAAAGACAAGTAAGAAGGTGACACGGGAGGCCAAGAAAGAGTTTGAGGAACGCATGGCTAGCAACATAAAGGGGAATAATAAAAGCTTCTTCAAATATGTTAGGAGCAGGAAACTTGCCAGAGAGGTGGTTGGCCTGCTGGATGTTGAGGGAACGGAAAGAGGAGATAAAAGGGGACTTGGAGATTGCAGAGAAATTAAATGAATTCTTTGCGTCCATCTTCACAGCAGAAGAACTTGGGCAGATACCACAGCCTGAACAGCCCTTCCTAACTAAGGAATTAAAGCAGATAATGGTTAATAAAGAAGATGTTTTAGATCAAATTGATAAACTACATATAAATAAGTCACCAGGCCCAGATGGTATACACCCAAGAGTTATTAAGGAACTAAAGAATGAAGTTGCTGACCTCTTAACTAAAGTACGCAACTTGTCCCTTCAAATGGCCACGGTACCAGAGGATTGGAGGATAGCCAATGTCACGCCAATCTTTAAAAAAGGGAGAAGGGGGGACCCTGGAAACTACAGGCCGGTCAGCCTAACGTCTGTTCCGGGTAAGATGGTGGAAAGCCTCATCAAAGATAAAATCCTAAAACACATAAAGGAACAAGTACTGCTAAAGGAAAGTTAGCATGGCTTCTGTAAGGGTAAATCTTGCCTCACGAACCTTTTGGAATTCTTTGAAAAGGTCAACAGGCACGTGGATGTGGGTGAACCTGTGGATATCATATACCTGGATTTTCAGAAGGCATTTGACATAGCCCCCCACCAAAGGCTGCTGAAGAAACTTCACAGACAGGGAATAAGAGGGCAGGTCCTCTTATGGATCCAGAATTGGATGAGGGCCAGGAAACCGAGAGTGGGGGTCAATGGGCAATTTTCACAATGGAGAGAGGTGAAAAGTGGAGTGCCCCAGGGATCTGTCTTGGGGCCTGTCCTTTTCAGCTTATTCATAAATGACCTGGAGACAGGGATAAGCAGCAAGGTGGCCAGGTTTGCGGATGACACAAAACTTTTCTGGGTGGTAAAAACCAGAAAGGATTGTGAAGAGCTCCAGAAGGATCTCTCCAAGTTGGGGGAATGGGCAGCCAAATGGCAGATGCGTTTCAACATAGACAAGTGTAAAGTGATGCACATTGGGGCAAAACCCCAAAACTTCACCCATAGACTTATGGTAGTGACAGCTCAAGGGAGAGATCTTGGGGTGCTGGTGGACAATTCAATGAAGGTATCGACCCAGTGTGCGTCAGCAATTAAGAAGGCCAATTCCATGCTTGGGGTAATTAAAAAAGGGGTTGAGAATAAAACAGCCAATATTATCATGCCATTGTACAAATCAATGGTAAGGCCGCACCTGGAATATTGTGTACAGTTCTGTTCGCCGCACCTCAAAAAGGACATAGTGGAGTTGGAAAAGGTGCAGAAGAGAGCGACAAAAATGATTATGGGGCTGGGGCACCTCCCTTATGAAGAAAGACTGCAGCGTTTGGGGCTCTTCAGTCTAGAAAAAAGGCGCCTGAAGGGGGACATGATTGAGACATACAAAATTATGCATGGAAGGGGTAGAGTCAATAAAGGGATGTTCTTTTCCCTCTCTCAAAACACCAGAACCAGGGGGCATCCGCTAAAACTGAGGGTTGGGAGAGTTAAAACAGATAAAAGGAAGTACTTTTTTACTCAGCAGATAATCTGTGGAACTCTTTGCCATAGGAGGTGGTGATGGCATCTGGTCTTGATGCCTTTAAGAGGGGATTGGACGGATTTCTGGAGGAAAGGTCCATTGTGGGCTATAGGCAATGATGGATTGTGCAACCTCCTTACAAAGGTGGTGGGCTACTTCAGAGTACCAGGTGCAAGGGAGTGGCAACAGGATGCAAGCATCTTGTTGTCTCATGCCTCCCTGGGGCACCTGGTGGGCCGCTGTGAGATACAGGAAGCTGGACTAGATGGGCCTTTGGCCTGACCCAGCAGGGCTCTTCTTATGTTCTTATGTTCTTATGCAGCACTGAAGTTCTTTGAAATGGTGAGAATGGCTGGGGATCTCTTTGTTGGAAAAAAGGAATGTGCCAATTGGCTTAAAAAATTGTTTCTGTTAGGATTATGCTGTTTTGTTGGTTTCTAATTTGCTGGATAACCTGTACGGTTAAAATAGTAAAATAAATGAATAAAGTTAATGGGGGTGACACCATATGTTACCTCATTGGGTGACAACAACACTAGTGATGTCACTGGTGGGAAGTCTGGATGGTGTTGGTCACTGGCTCAGATGACTTTTAATGTGGATTCTAAATATTCATGGTGGACTATAGTCTATCAGTGGTTATTAACCATTGTGGCTACATTACGTAGCATGGGCACTATGCAGTATGCAGTATGCAGGGGCACTATGTCAGGGAGCAATAGCAGGGGAGGATACAGACATTCATCCATTGCTTGTGGGGAAAAATTCATTGCATTTATTTTCTGGGCATTATTATTATGTATTTTGTGACTCACCTCTTCGTGATTCATCTCTTAGTATAGACTCACTTCCTTTACAGGGTAGTTGTGAGGACAAAAGAAGTGGAGGAACTATGCACACCATCTTGAGCTCCTCAGGGGAAGGGTGGTATAAAATGTGATTAATTAATTAATTTTGCCATGGAGGTGTCAAAAATGTGTGGGCCTTGGGTGCAAAATGACCCAGCTACGCCACTGGCCCTGTGCAATTGCCCCTCCTGCACTTCTTCAGCTACACTCCTGCCTCTGATGTTTGTATACATTTTCAAGTAATCTTATTATGATTTTAACTTCTAAATACTGAAAAGTAAATTTCTATTTCCACTTTTTTCTGCCATTAGGCTCATGCGCGAGTCTGGCATAACTATAACAAGCAATTCCGGCCACACCAGAAAGGATTTCTGTCCATCACGTTGGGATCCCACTGGATTGAGCCAAATGGAATCAAGGACAACTCAGACATTGCAAAGTGTCAGCATTCCATGCAGAAGGTACTTGGGTGGTTTGCCAAGCCAATACATGGGGCTGGAGATTACCCAGAAGAGCTGAAGATGGAACTTGCCTCTGTCTTGCCCATTGTGACCAAGGCAGAGAGGAACTATATCAAAGGGACTGCCGACTTCTTTGCCTTTTCCTTTGGCCCTAATAATTTTGGCCCTCCAGACAAGCTACCTAAAATGGGGCAAATCTTCTCACTCAATCTGAGGGAAGTACTGAACTGGATTAAACTGGAATATAACAACCCTAGAATTCTTATTACAGAAAATGGGTGGTTCACCAAGAGCCATGTGAAAACTGAAGACACCACTGTTATCTACATCATGAAGAATTTTATTAATAAGGTCTTACAAGGTTTGTAAACTTGTTCTTTTTTTAAAAAAAATATTGCTGGATTCCCAGACTGCTAGGAAAGTCTGAATAAGAGCAGTATGCCTCTGAATACTAGTTTCAAGGGAGTAATGCTGGCAGAGAAGTACAGGAGCGCCCTTTTTATCTGTGGGTTCATGACCCACAGGCTTGACTCACTCAGGTTCTGAACCCATGGTGGAGGGCCCTATATTACCTCCTGGGCATGGAGGCACCTTGCAATCATCTCTGGGAGTCTTTCTAAGATGCGGGAGCTCCATGCAGTGTCTCGCATCTTCGAAGACCTGCTGGACACCTCAGAGATGCACCTCCAGCTTTTTTAAAAAATGCAGCAATGCTACCTCTGTCAAGCCTCCTGAGATGCGAGAAGGCACAACCTCATATCTCAGAATGCCTGCCAGAAGACTTGGAGAGACACTTCCAGGTTTTTCAAAATTATCTGTGGATTTCGGTATCCTCGGAGGCTCTGTGAATGGATAATTATCCCTATGGGTAGTGAGGTCTGACTGTTTGTCTTTTTTAGTTTCTTAGAGGCAGGTGGTGGGCCACTGTGGGAAACATGACTCTGGACTAGAAGGGCCTGTGGCCTGACCCAGCAGGGCTTTTCATTTTGTCTTCAGGTAGCTTTTTCAAAAGCATCTTGCTTTGCATGCTTGCAGTGCAGATCATATTACATATTTACGAATGGTTTTTTTTCCTTTATGCAGCTATTAGGTTTGATGAAATTGATGTATTTGGTTACATGGCTTGGTCCCTCCTGGATGGATTTGAATGGCAACATGGTTACAAAACTAGACGAGGATTATTTTATATAGATTTCAGTAGTAAAGAAAAAGAGCGGATTCCCAAGTCATCTGCATTTTATTACAAGCAAATCATACAGGAAAATGGCTTTCCTATGAAGGAATTGACCCCAGCTTTACATGGTCAGTTTCCTTGTAACTTCATTTGGGGAATGACAGAGTCAGTTATTAAGGTAAGCGTAATAATTATAAACATCTCAATGTGTGCTCTTTTACAGTGCAAGCCTATGCATGTCTACTCAGAAGTAAAACCCATTATACTCAATGGGGATTGCTCCCAGAAAAGTGTGTGTATAAGATTGCAGCCAAGGAGTCCAATCCTATTTAACTTTTCAGCATCGATGTAGCTGCAGTGCAGCTCCAAAGTAAGGGAACCTGCCCACCCAGAACCACAGCCTGCACCAGCCAAGTTCAGCTGGCACAAGAGCGTTTTCTCCACCTGCGCTCCCAGGCCGGCGCTACATTTAGCATCGGCCTGGGAGCCGTAGCACCGACGCGGGGGTGCTGGTCAGCGCCCCCACGTCAATGATACAGACATAGCGTCAACTCAACAAGGTCCTTCCTTGCGCAATGAGGAACTACGTCCTTCCTTGCGCCCTGAGTCTCTGTACCTATGGTCTGATCTTTCTCTATTCAAATATATCAGCCTAGTTCTAACCAACTTTCCAGCGCTGATGCAGCCATGTCAACAGGGTGTGTGTTGCACTCTAGGGTTTGGGAGCAGTCATATTTTTTTCCCTTACCTTAGGGCTGCATTGCAGCTGTATCGGCACTGGAAAGTTGGTTAGGATTTGGTTAATAGTCGTTCAAGGGTACTCTGACATAAACAGAATTCCTGAAGTCACTGCTTCCCAAACTGTGAGCTATGGATCCCAGAGGAGTCACAGAAACCAGCAAGCCGAGCAGTTACGAGAACCACTATATTCTTGCAAAAACCCCACCATCCTATACAATGTATAGGATTGTAGCCGTAATGGGGAGCTGCAGCCAATGGCCCAGTAGGTCAAAGGAGCCGTCAGTAAAAAACGTTTGGGAACCACTAAAGTCAAGCATAACAGTGTTGATTGGTGAACTTATGGAAGGGGGAGTGGACAATAAACATTTTTTTTTGCATTAAAAATAAAGTATTCTGTTGTGATTTACATCTACAGGCAGAATCTGTTGCTTCCTCTCCGCAATTTTGTGACCCCAATCTGTATCTCTGGAACATTACTGGAGATGGACTTTTCTATAAAGTGACAGGAGTGAAATTGAAAACCCGACCAGCTCAGTGTACAGATTTTGTCAGCATTAAAACACAACTTCAGCTGCTGTCAAAGATGAAAATCACCCATTACAGATTTGCACTTAGCTGGTCATTGCTTCTACCCAGTGGCAGTTTGTCATCAGTAAACAAGCAAGTCCTTCGGTATTATCGTTGCGTGATTCAAGAAATGCTCAGACTCAAAGTCCAGCCTGTTGTAACCTTATATTATCCAACTCACCGCTCTTTGGGTCTGCCTGCTCCTTTACTTCATCATGGAGGATGGTTAAATCAATCCACTGTCCAGGCTTTTAAAAAATATGCAGAAATGTGTTTTGAGGAACTTGGGGACTTGGTTAAAATCTGGATCACAATGAATGAGCCCAACCGACTCAGCGATATTTATAACAGCAGCAGTAACATTACCTACCAAGCAGCTCACAATTTATTGATAGCACATGCATTGGTTTGGCATGTTTATGACAAACAATATCGGCCCTTTCAGCATGGTCAGGTATCTTTGTCTCTGCATTCTGATTGGGCAGAGCCTGCCAATCCCTTTATTGACACACACTGGAAAGCAGCGGAACGATTCCTTCAGTTTGAAATTGCTTGGTTTTCAGATCCAATTTTCAAGACTGGGGACTATCCAGCAGCTATGAGAAAATACCTTGCCTATAAGAATAGCAAAGGCCTCTCTGATTCCTCTTTGCCATATTTCACGGAAGAAGAGAAGAAACTTGTAAAAGGTGCCGCTGATTTTTATGCACTAAATCACTTCACCACAAGATTTGTGATCCATGAGACAAAAAATGGAAGCAAGTATGAATTTGATTGGGACATTCAATTTCTGCAAGATATCACCTGTCTGAGTTCCCCCTCTCGCTCAGCAGTCATACCCTGGGGATTACGCAAAATTCTAAAATGGATTAAAAAGCATTATGGCAACATCGATATTTACATCACAGCAAATGGGTTGGACGATCAGTCTAATGACAATGATGGACTTCGAAAATACTACATTGAAAAATATGTACAAGAAGCCTTAAAAGGTGAGTGGATGGTAAGACAAGATGATCTTGAACAGATCTTGAACAGATGATCAGAACCTATCAGTGGGTTGTGAGCTGATTTTGGGTGGATTATGACAAGTTTTGAAACATTAAAAAAAGCATCCTTGCCCGTTTTGCAGAATAAAATCGTTAACTGATATGAGGTAAACACCCAAATTAAAATGTCACATTTTTTTATTTTTAAAAAAAATAGTAATTAGTATGCCATAGATCATGTGCCTGCAGGTCCCTAAATGCACATCTTGCTCAGGCTTTTGGGTACCTTGGAATGACTGTAAAGGTTTGGGAGAAAAGTCCTTGCACTCCATTTCTAGGGCGAGTCTAGCAAATATCTATATACACTATATGTAAAGTCCCTAGCAGTCTCAGGAACCCAAGACCCTGGTTATTATTAATTAATAATTTATTATTATTAATAAATACAATATTAATTTCTAGATCTCTCTTTTTTTCCCTAGTGGGTTGTGATAGATTGCCATTTTAAAAAGTAGATCCCGGTGCTTGGGCAGCACTGATCTAGAACATAATTACTGATTCCCACAAACAATAAATCAAGTGGCAAAACTGCATCAAGACTGTAACACCTCAGGGCCAAACTAGATATGTGTACAAATGTGTGCTGAGGCATACTTCACTGGGGAGCAAACTAGGGCACACTAGGGGGAGCTCTTTTTCCCCATATGTCATTTTCATGCTCAAAATGGCCCCAAAATTAAGTGACAATTTGCTCCAAAACCAGAGCTCTGATGAAATCATGACTTTGGGTGCAAATTGACACAGCAGGGGGTGATTTTCAATACAAAACCAGCATGCAAAAAGACAATGAACTTCCCCCACCTCTGATGAGGCTGTTTTTGAGAAAGAAGAGGCACTTCCAATTGGAAGCATGCCTCTTGTTCGTGCTCTGGCCCAGGGGTTTAATAGCCCATGACTTTCTGCCAACCTAGCAGTTCGAAAGCATGTAAAAATGCAAGTATATTAATAAGTACCACTTTGGTGGGAAAGTAACAGCAATCCATGTGCTACAGCGTATAGTCATGCTGACCACATGACCATGGAAGCTTGTCCTCGGACAAAACGCTGGCTCTTCAGCTTAGAAATGGAGATGAGCACTTCCCCCTACAGACGGTCATGACTAGACCATTTGGTCGTGGGGAAACCTTTACCTTTAATGCATGACTACTCAGAAGTCCCATTATAGTCAATGGGACTTACTTCCAGTTAAGCGTGGATAGGGTCGGAGCCTAAAATATCTATCACATGTTTGGGATCACTTTTTCAAAACATGTGAACTATCCCCATTGTAGGAAAATAAATATTGTTTTGGTTTAGCTTTTCGCCACACAAATGATGGCATGAATAGCTTTCTGGATGTACGATGGTAGCTTTTGAGTGTGCCATGGTAAAAAAGAGAGAAGAAAGCTATTCATGTGCTTAGTTGTGTGCCCCCTTTCCAACTATGCTTCAAGACACAGTAACAAGAAATTTGTAGACTTTGCTGCCAGGATACCGCCTTTGCTTAAAGATACTGACTTTTCACATATAAGCTGCAGCATAATGCTACATTGCCAAAACACCAAATTCTGACATCATGGCTGAAAACATAGGGTTGTAACCAAAGCAAATGAAGTCTGACTAGGAAATGGGAAAGTCTGAAAGGAATGGGATTTAAATCTGCCATGACTAACTTTTCTCATTGATTTCAATTTTGCTTAGTCAGGATTCACTTTCTTTGGCTGTCACACATAACTAGAGGTGGGTGAAAATAGTTTAAATTTTTTGTGGATTTCAGTGTTTTGCAAAGTTAGAAGTGCAGAAAGTGGGGTTATGTGTTTTTATTCCAAGGGTGCAGTTTAATATAATTATAAATAATTGCTTTTTTTTTTAATTATAAGTGTTCTAGGTAGGTGATATAGATGGCATAGTATCAGCAGATGCAGCAATATGCATGTAGTTAGAAAATGGTTTTATGTTTTCATAGATTTCAGGGGGGTTGTTTGTTTACAAAAATGAGAAGTGCAGAAAATAGTGTTATGTGTTTTTATTTCATTTTCACTGAAAAACCCACCTTTACTTATAACTTCTGAGGGAGGTGTAACAAATCTTTTTAGGGTAACAAACAGAGCGTGAGAGGTGTAGGGAAAAGCAAGATAACAAAGGATTGTCCCAGATGAATTGCTTCAGTTTTCCAGTACTGTAAAATAACTTTTCAGTTCCTACAGGTTTGTATGTTTCATGATTATAATCTTCTTTATTATTATTTTCAGCTTACTATATTGACAAAGTCAACATCAAAGGCTACTTTGCATTTAAACTGACTGATGAAAAATCCAAACCCAGATTTGGATTCTTCACCTCTGACCTGAAAGCCAAGTCTTCGGTCCAATTCTACAACCATCTGATTCGCAACAATGGCTTTCCTTTGGAGTCTATGAATGATATGTGTGAGCAACCAGAGGGAAATGTACCCTGTACTCTCTGCCTATTTCTAAGGCAGAAAAAGTCATTAATATTTTTTGGATGCTGCCTTTTCTGCACTCTCAGCTTGCTTTTAAGTATTATCATAATCTACAAAAGGAAAAAGAGAAAATGGTATCGGTCAAAAAATGCCCAGCCCATCAGCATTTCTGGGAAGACAAGATACAAGAACGTTCCCAACCAAATATAGAGTCATCTTCTTTCTGCATGCATGTACACAGCAACTGTGACAGGAATTTTTGAAAGCACTCCAAGCCACACCAAGGGATCCTAGCTGCAAAAAAGGAACTTTGTATAATTGGAACACCCAAAAAGGTTGATTCAGGCAGTTATCCTGAATCATCGTTTATACAGGCAGGGGATCCCAGTGTGTTAAGCCACATATTCTTGTTCACCATCAAGCCATTCTTAAAATTCCAACCTGCTTGCCAGGTTTGGGACAATGCTCATTCTATGATGTATACTATTACATAGTCAGAGATTGAAAGATGAGGAAAGGTGCAATTGCCCAGCTTCTCTCTCCACCCTTTTCAGATTCTTTGATTTCATAAGCCATGGAGGGAGGTGGGAAAAGCAATCTAAACATTACATAAATAGATGCATGGCAAAGAGAAACAGTGTGTATTGAACAGAGCTCACTTTTATTTTTAATTATAATTCAAACAGATGTTTCCCTGCTGTTACCTTAGAATAGCGGTCTCCAAACTGGAGACTGCTGCATAGCCTAAAATTGTCCTTGGCGCAAATGGCATCTGCCATTCTGCCTGGGACAATCACAAAGACCCCAGCTACAGCCCCCAGGGGTCTCTGCGGTGAGCCGCTTCTGGGGTCAGCCACCCCAGTATGCCTCATACGCTTTGTGTTTTTGCTGCAAAGATGGGATCGGGGTCTTCACATTCCCCCAAACAGAATGTCAGATGCCGTTCACTTGGGGGAAGGATTCGGGGGGACCGGATCCTGACCACTGGCCAGAGTTTGGAGCCCCCTGCCTCAGTATAATTGTTTGACTTGAAAAAAAAATTGTGCATTGTTATAGAAATGTCTTTAGATGTATAGACCTGAATGATGTCTGCAATCATTACGTTCACCTGTATACATCAATTGAACTAAAAGTGTGAAGCAAATTTGCAAAGTGTGAGAATTTTAGATGGTTCAAATACTCACTGCCAATTTGTCATCAGCAAAATGTCAGCAACTGCACTATTTATTGAAGCTCTGAGAATTTCAACTTAAGTCAGGAGAAGCATCCTGGTTTTCAAAGTTGTGAAGAAAATGCTAAAAACAATACATGTGCAGCCCGGTCCTGAGCTGCCTGGCCACCATGCACAGCGGTAGTCAAATGGCTACTGCTGAATCCCATGCCTGCCAGCCAGCCAGCCAGCCAGCCACAGGAGGCTCTGCGGGAGAAGGGGACGTTCATCCCCTTCCTCTGCGGTAGGGGTGCAGGGCAGGCGATGGGTCTCATTGTCTCTTTGCCAGTTATTTTGCCACATGGGTCTGTACCAGTCTAAAGTTCCAGTTGTTGCCAGCCCAGCACTATCACATTTGTACTAAAGCACCACTGAGGTACCTCCTGTGCCTGTGTAAAGAAAGTGCTGACGCAGCTAGGCACAATTTGAACATCCATAACTTGGCAAGCCAGTGGTCATTCTAGAAACATGCCTGTAGGCAAATGTACAAATCATGGGTGCCCACTGGCCGAGAGCAATTACAACGCAGAAGGGTGTGGCCATAAGATTGTCCCTTTTAGTCTTAATTAAGGGCCTCCAAACCCTGGCCTGTGGACTGGATTTGATGCACCCGGATTGTCGTTCCAGGCATAGTGCAGCAAAGCTTTACCATTTTGCCCCGCAGCCACCATTCATCTTGCCCAATTGTTGCAGAGCCTTGTGCCTGACAACCACTTCAGCTGCATGTCACCCCAGAAGGCTCTGCACCCCAATTTCATGGGGGAAGCAGTTGTCCAGCACAAGGCTCTGCGACAATTGTATGCAATGATTGGTGGCTGTAGGGCGGAATGGTAAGGCTTTGCCACTGCAGTGCTGTGATTGGAATGATAATCCTGGTGTGCCGCGGGCCGCAGTTTGAAGACTGCTGGTCTTAATCTTTAGTCACATTGATTGTAATTATATGATTCCAACGGTAAACTTTGCTGTTGTTAGGCATAGATTCTGACTCCAAATGTATGATTTAATAGAAAGGTTTATTCACGTATTTGCAAACACGGGTGACAAGGGAAAAACAAACAAATCAAGCCACAAACCACCACTCATTAGGTTTAACAATTTATGCCCCTTAGGTGTGTTTTCTCACTCTGCACTCATTGGTTCCAGCTCAACCAATCAACAACATTTAAACAGAATATTTTAGGCTTCCCCCACATAGCTCCTTGTTATGTTTTCCTCTCCCCTCTACATATTCCTACATACAACATATGTTAATGCTAATCTGGATTTAATGAGTTAGGGGTGTGTTTTAATATTTATGAGAGCTATTTACGCATGCTCAATGCACCTCCTCTTAAGGTTGCTGCGGAATGTTACTCTGTTATCTGGCTCTCAGGAACTAAAGCCAGAAACGAAACCATTTGGGTCTGGAATGTCCCCCTTTGTAATTTTCCTTTGTAACTGTCCCTTCCCCCTCGCCAATTCATCTGGCTAGCACAGAGGTCAGCCTGAGAACCCAAGCTGATTCTTCACCAACCATTCCTTGCCCTCACACATTGCAGGCGTTATGTTTCAACTTCAGTGTTCCGGATCACGGATCAATATCTATTTTTTCATTCTCCACACTGTGTTTGCTTTTTAATGAGTAGGTGGCAGTTGTAGGTGGCCTTGATCAAATTCAGCTTTAACCCTCCCCTCCCTCCTTTCCTGCTTCATAGTGGTACAAAATGGCTGTGTTTAATTCTGTTGTTGAAGTTGCCTTCATTCAGGGCCCACTTTTTCTAGTAGCAATACTTCCGAGCCTTGCAGTGCCTTGTGCCTGATCAGTCTTGTTTTCCTCCATTGCTAAGGGTTTGCTATACCCCTGCTAACTGGGCAAGAGGCACTTTTTCAAGTGGTGTCCTCTTATATTTATCAGGGGGAGAGCAATTGTCCCTCTTCACCCCAGCACAGTGTCTTTCTTGTGGCTGTTGCTGGTGGTGTTCTCCATTCTTTTAGACTGTGAGCCCTTTTGGGACAGGGAGCCATTTAACTTTAATGTTATTTGCCTGTAAACCGCTTTGTGAACTTTGTGTTGAAAAGCGGTATATAAATACTAGTGATTGATTGATTGATTGATTGATTTTCAATGCTGTTGAGCTGCTCAAGTTGTCTCCAAGCAGCTTCTATTTATTTTGCTGATGTCTTCATAGCTGTGCCTGCTTTATAGCCTAGGCCAACCCCATTCATAAGTGAGATGTCTTAATGCAAAAGTCTGCATGTCAAAGACTTTTTGTTAACTGCTTCCTTACAAGAATGCAAGAATCCTTGCAAGCAAATATTGTAGAGGCATGTAGTCAACACAACCCCTGCTTCAAACCAGCTTCAAATTGGGAGGGGGGGCTGAAATATATAATTGGTAGGAACTCCATTATCCCTCATTGAAGAAATTAGGCTGAAATTCAAGAGGTGGTTTGGGAGGGCAAGGCAATTGGCAATGCAATTCTCTACAGGCTTATGAAGACAAAAAAATCTCACTATAAGAACCAGAAAAGTATACTTCAGAAAGAAAAGTTTCAAGGATTATGATCCCAGGGCACAATCATAGGTACTTGGGACACATGAGCAACCACATTTTCTTGACTAACAGCCCAATTCTTTCCAAATTCTTGCATTGCAGTGTAGCGGGGCCAGTACAGCCTCTGCCACATCCAGCATAGGAATTGTAGCTACTGGAGGACTCAAGGGGACCTTCATCCCCCTAGCCTGGGTAAAACCGCAGCACTCTATGGGGCTACCTAGATCCACACCAGCTTTATAGCTGGTGCAAATTCAGACTGCCCTGTATCAATCTTTCAGGCTTGGGAGGGGGAGGCCTCCTCCACATTCCCCACTCCCTCCTGGGCCTCCCTCTGCCCACCACCCAGGAGAACAGCAACTTGCTATGGTGGGCACTGGCCTGTGAATGGTGTCAAGGAACTGGCGCAGGACTTGCCTCTGCACTGTGCCTTATGGCACGGTTGCAACAGTGCCTGTACTTGTACCGCTAGCAGAAGCCAACATTGGATTTGGCTGCTCATTTGTAAAATACCAACCTATTTGTCCTGTTAGAACTTCCAGATCATGACTTCAATAGATGTAAGTAGCAACATCTCCTGCTGCAAGGAGATCCAATCGGTCAATCCTCCAGGAAATCAAGCTTGATTGCTCCCTGGAATGATAAATCCTGAAGCTCAGATACTTTGGCCACCTCATGAGAAGAGAGAACTCTTTAGAAAAGACCCTCATGCTGGGAAAGATTGAAGGCTAAAGGAGAAGGGGGCGGCAGAGGATGAGATGGTTAGACAGTGTCACCAAAGCAATGAACATGAAATTGGGCGAACTCCGGAAGCTAGTGGAGGACAGGGAGGCCTGGCGTGCTGTGGTCCATGGGGTCGCGAAGAATTGGACACGACTTAGCGACTGAACAACAAGCAGCAACATAAAGAAATGCACGGAAAATAATACAACAAAAACAAAACAAAATAATGCACGGGAGGGATAGAGTCGATAGAGGGATGTTCTTTTCCCTCTCTCAAAACACCCGAAGCAGGGGGCATCCGCTAAAACTGAGGGTTGGGAGAGTTAAAACAGATAAAAGGAAGTACTTTTTTACCCAGCGGGTAGTTAAACTGTGGAACTCTTTGCCATAGGAGGTGGTGATGGCATCTGGTCTAGATGCCTTTAAGAGGGGATTGGATGGATTTCTGGAAGAAAAGTCCATGGTGGGCTATAGGCAATGATGGGTTGTAACCTCCTTACATTAGTAGTAGGCTACTTCAGAGTACTGGGTGCAAGGGAGTGGCAACAGGATGCAAGCATCTTGTTGTCTTATGCCTCCCTGGGGCACCTGGTGGGGCCGCTGTGAGATACAGGAAGCTGGAGTAGATGGGCCTTTGGCCTGATCCAGCAGGGCTCTTCTTATGTTCTTATGTTATGTTAAGGAACCACTGCAAACTTGCGTGTGGAAAAACGCTTATTTAAAATTAGAGTACATTCCAGACTGTGCACTTGAGGTGTGCAACTTCAAGTATCATTTGTTAACCTTTCATGCAGACTGGACAGCCCGTTGTATTTGAAATTGTAATTCTCTTCAATGTGCACTTTACCTATTAAAGGCATACTTCCACAACCTATAGAAATGCATGTTTTTATTTCCACTACAAACTGTTAATTAGGTTTCTTCATATGCATGCTTTTCTGGTGTAGCCTGCTCCAATGACAGGAAACTGCCTCGAGATTTAAGTAGTTCCAGAATTCCATGCATTCAGGCAACCAGTATATTTTCATTTTGTTTTATTTCTTCACACCACTTTTAAGTCCTATCAAGTACCTACAGCACAGAGGTCCAGCCTGTTTATCCACAAATTCAGGCCCATGATTTTGAACTAACTATGGAATCTGAACCTGCAGATTGGGCAGGTGCGAAAGGTGACCGGATTGTCAGCCCAGAGACCTTGGAAGACCTCCTGAGGGTCTTCTAGGCTGTGCACTCCAGTTGCCTGCCAAAACGGCAGATTAAGCTGGATGGAACCCCCACAGATGCCGAGGCAAAACTGTGTATTGTCGATTCAATTTGTAACTGCTGAACCTATAGGTACATATGGAGTAAATTTGAGTAGATACTCAAATTTCAAAGCAGGACTGCATGGAGAGGATAAAAGATATCTGGGAGAAAAAAAAAACACTTGTCAATTAGACCTTTCACAGCTTGCCTTCCCTTGTTTTGTACTAAACCATGCTGCAGCAAGTCTTTCAGCAGTTGCCTCTAAATCAAATCTTTTATTGGCATAAAAGACACAGAAATGAGAGGTTCCATCATAACACTTTCACAGGCAAGTTAAATTACACAGCTCCTTGCCTGTTTGGGGACACTGCAGTGAGTACAGGTATGAGGCCACTTTGCCATGTCACAGGGATCACCAGACTTATGGGAGAGCGGACTTTGTTTGCCGCACTATGAGGGTTCTGCAGTTCAGTATCAGAAAATGCATTTAATACTCCGGTACGCCTCTGAGAGAGCATGCCAAAGGACAGCCCAACAGAATTTTTTCCTCAATAAGAACTAATCCATGTGGATGGTTAATTTCCAGAAACTGATGAAGAAGGCTGCAAGGATTGTAATGATAATGGATATGCAGTCCGAGTTTAATAACCATCAGCCTAGCCTTGGTTTCAGTTAGGGCCTGTTCTGTTTCTAGACACATAGCTGCATAGGGCATGGTCATTCAATAATAGAGTAAATAGGATGGGTGCTAGCATGCAACCCTACTTGATTCCTTTGTTAGAGGCAATTTTTGATGCGAGTCTTCCCGCAGATGAGCATTTTATTTGGCAGGTTGTGGTGTGCACCTCCAACAACTGTAAAACATATGGATGTCACAATCAGTGACTTGTTCTGTGGTCCAAATCCCCTACATGTATTTCACCTAGCAGCTGTCACTCCATTAAAGAAAGCTTACAGCTTAATCTTAACTAACTTCCCAGCACCAACGCAGCCATGTCAATAGAGCATGTGCTACATTCTTCAATGTGGGGCAGTCACAGAATCCTCCTCAAGGTAAGAGAAATGTCTGTGCCCTTACTTTAGGGCAGCATCGGTTCTGTAAATCTATTTGTTTGCATATGTTAATTTACACAAACATATATACCTACACAGAGGTGTGCCCATGATTGCTGCAGATTTGGGACCCACAGATTTCAGAACATGTGGGGGAAAGGCTGACTTGGACCCGCTAAAACAGACCACAGTTGTGCTCCGGTTGAGTCCAGAGGGTTTTTTGAGGCCCCTAGAGGCTGTGCCACTGCAGGCTTCAGATTGCCTGTTTCAGGCAACAACAATAAAATTGTACTCAGAAGTAACGCTTTATGCTTTAAAGCATTCAAGTCCTCCTGTAAGTCATGGGTTGTTGTTGGTTTTGTCTGAAACAGGCATTGAGGCCTGTCAAAGCCATGGGCAGTTGCACAGCCTCAGAAAATCCTCCTGACTGGACCAGAGCACAATTCTGGTTGGGTTCTGTGGGTGGGATGGCTCTGAATCAGTGCGTTTGAATACCTGTGAATTTCAGTATCCACAGGGGTTACAGGTATGGAACCCCCACAGATAATGAGAGGTTATTATACCTCTCTCTGGGTTATATAAATAAATCTTGGTCAACGCACTAAAGCTCAGCTGTGTAGCACTCCAGTTTTTCAAATGGGCAGCAGTTCACATGAGGGTTTTAGAACAGATTTACTTGATTATCCACCATATGAAAACTCTGTCCTAATATATACTCTTGTTTTCCAAGGTTATTTCTCTATAGGTGTATCAAGAATTTAACATACATGATTTAAACAAAACATGAAACTGTTCCATGCTCAACCACAAAATTCAGCTTATGGAATATATGTTTTATTTTTTTCCCCAAAGAGTATCAAATTGTTCAGTCCATATTGAATAACCACAGTCCTGGTCTGCAATGAGGGCTAAATGTTTCCTGTCCTGGGGCAGTCACTTCAGGATCTAAGGATGATAAAATACATTAAGATTATTAAAGTATCTAAAAAATGTATAGCAATTGCTATCTCCCAAAATAACTTCCAACACAACATGATGGTTATGATTATACATAAAAGCTTACAATCAAGTATTCAAGACATGTATACAAATATGAAGCACCAGACATTGGAATCTGAAAAGTGAGATTCTGAATCACTACACTCTGAATCACTGCTTTTCCAATCTTAACTATAATTCAAGGGTTTGAAGAAAAACAGAGTTAAAATTAAAATGAATAAACATAATACCAAAGTATATGCATTCTTTATACAATTAGTGACATGATTAACTAATACTGGCCTAGTGGCTCCCTACAAAACTTAGTTTGCAAATCAGGAGCCAAGTTCAGGAACATACATTCCCTTCCCCTTCCCCTATTATATGCCACAGCAACTTTCCCTCCTCCTGCTGCTGGAATTATATCAGTGCAAATCATGGTTAATGCAAACCAGGTTTCCTTGTCACCATGGTTTGCATTAGCCAATACTTACATTGATCATGCAATTTGGAACAGAGACTTAAAAAATATTTACAGTGTCTAAGCACATTAGGTGCTTCATAAATAATATCAACAGGTACTTATATACTGCTTTTCAACACAAGTTCACAAAGCGGTTTACAGGCAAATAGTAATAATAAAGTTAAATGGCTTTACTACGATTTTAAATACGCACCTCAGCTACATGGTAATGTTTGAGGTACCCAAGACTAATTCTATCTAGTAGACTCATTTTCACACCTATACAGAGCAACCAGTAAGTTACAGGAGTGAAGAAAAGCATCTGCAGGAAGGTACCTCTTATACTTTGGAGCCTACACAGTGTGGTGGTGGAAAGAGCATGAAAATATGAATAAAACTAGAACTTGGGGGGGAAAGGAGGGAAATCCCAACCCATGTGCAGGCAGAATTACATCTTGTAATATTATGCCAAAAGATGAAACTACTGGATATTTTCTTTTTCTAATTATTCTTAAATAGTTAAGCAGTTCTTAAACTTTTTACCGCTGTGACCCACCACAGAATGCCTTATGACTACTGGATTGTGTCCTAGAATGAAAATCCAAAAGGCATTCTGGGACATGATGTGGCCATTAAGTTGATTGCACAGTGGTACTTCCCAGAAGTCCCAAGGCATTCTGGAGTGCAATGTGGCATACCAAAAATTGGGTCACGGCCGATCAGAAAGATCAATCAACCTTCCAAATCCAGATGGTTGAAATTCCCAGCAATTCTTATTCTCTGTGAAAGAAGCGCAAGACCTTGCACATTTCTACAATGAAAGGGACTGAGCCAGAATTTCTTGAATGTTGGAAACTTTAAAGGCTACACATCAAAAATAGATTGTTGGATCTGTGAGATAGGATAAGAACTACTTTCTTGTTTATTGTGTCTTGGACAGTAATATATAATTAGTGACACTGTAATACTAAGAAAAATATGTGGCTTCAAAGAACTTTTTTCAATCAGAATGGCTTAATTAATCCTTACTTTTACATGGCTGGAAACTTCCAAAAAGCAGGTACAGTAAAAACTTTCCTAACCTGCAAGCCTGGAAATTTGAAGGGTCCTTTTTCATGAACCCAGAAAAGGACAACAGTAACATAGTTTGTCATAGGGCATGGGAAATTTCTGGCAAGGAGAGGCTACTGATAAAATTATGCTTCGTGCACTCATTCACAAAAAAAAGGCACAACATGCTGCCTTAAGTTACTCATGCTAGGTAGCAACAGATCTGCATTCATTAAGTGATAACCTATGATGGCACATATGCAACTATTTAGTCAACCAGTCATCTTTACTATCATGTCAAATGAGGAGGAATATCTTATCACTTCTCCACCTTCATCAGGTGCACAAGCGGGCCAGGTTTCTCCTCAACACTTGGCTAGTAAAGAGAGAGAACCAGTTTACTGAGCTATTACAAACCACTATGGAAGTGGCTATCAATGGCACACAAAGAGAGGCTATAAAGTATCGCCCCGAAGTGTGCTACAGAATACCTTCAGATTCGAATATCTGCTGTTTTCCTTATTGGAACACCCATAGATAATGAGGCCCACTGTACTAAAGTATACAAAGTACTTTTTATCTTTATAGCAGAAACGAGACTCGAGCCAGAAGTTGCTGGGATTATATATTTTTATACACACCACACTAAACCAGAATGTATTCATAACGAATACACACATTTTCTATCATAAAAGACATCACCTCCAGTTAATAAAGATCTGGACTCTATGTTATACAATGCATATTAATGTTAAAAAAAACCAAATAAAACACCAACCTGTTAATGTTTTATTCATCTGCCTGCTGTACTGTTCCCTTCTCAGAGACATAGATACCATCCAAGAATTTTCTGATATCTTTATTCTTGACTGTGGTGGCCTGCTGTATCAAGGCCGCTAACAAGAAAACAAAGGCCTTTAAGTTAGGTCAATCTAACACTCATTTAACAGTAGCCAATACAGTCAGCTTCAAGCCAAATCCAACAGTTGCACGGCCCAGTCAATCATCAGTGTTTGTACAGGAATTACTAGATGGAAAAATGACAGCCAGAGACTATGAAGGAGAAAGGTACAGGGGGCTCCAATTATCCACAGATTTGGCACAAGCAAATTTCATAATGGCTCACCTGGACCCTCCAAAGGGAACCAGAGCCATATTCTAGTTACCTCCAAAGGGTGATCTGAGAACTACAGAGGCAATGCACAACCACCTACAACTTCTGCCTCAAAATGCCTGTTACTGGCAAAAAAAGCTAAAACCGGGAGTGGTGATTTTATGCCTTTATAAGGCATTCTGAGACGCAGAGAAGCCCTGCACAGCTTTGCTGACCTTCAGAATGCCTTATAAATAGGCAGATACAAACTGGGACACAGTGCCTATAACCACTGCACAGAAGAGGGAATTTGGGCATGTGTAGTTTTTGAAACCATTCCATGAGCTGCACCTGCCCAAATTCCCTCTTCTATACAAAGGTTGAGATATAGGCACTCTGTCCCAGTTCGTACCTGGTAACCCTACTTATAAGGGCATAAAGATGTCATTTTCAGTTTTTCAGTCAATCAATCAAAAAGTATTTATACACTGCTTTTCTCAAAGCGGTTTACAGGCAAATAATAATGAAGTTAAATGGCTCCCTGTCCCCAAAGGACTCACAATCTAAATGCAGACCACCACCAGCAACAGCCACTAGAAAAGACACTGTGCTGGGGAGAAGAGGGACTAATTACTCTCCCTCTGCTAAATATAAGAGGAACACCACTTGGGAAAGTGCCACTTGCCCAGTTAGCAGGGTTGTTTTTTGCCTGTAACGGGCATTCTGAGGCCTGCAGAAGTTGCAGGTGGCTTGAGCAGGCGACAGAAAAAAACCCAAACCTGAAAGGAGCACAGCTCGAGTAAGGTTCAGAGGGTGATGTGGTCCCAAATCTGCAGGTTTGAAGACCTGCAGATTTCAGTATCCAGCGGGGGAATGGAATCCTTGTGGATAACAGGAGCCAATCTGTACTAACATGGTTTGACAGAGTGCGGGTTAGCACAATGCAAGGTTTGTCTGAATTTTAGATAATCTAAAATAATTGTAGGTTTTCAAATATTCTAGATCAACAGTTCCCAAACTGTGGGTGCATGGCCCATTTTAGTGTGTTGTGAAACTGACAAGGCTGCTTCAGCTATGTTCATCAAGAGTTAAACAAGTTGCTACTTGGAGGGGGGGGGTACTGCTGTCCAATCATCATTATGGCCAAAGAGGCTTGAGCAGCTGGTAAAGTGAAACTTTTTTTCCTGGTGGGTCCTGATGCTAAAAAGTCTGGGAACTACTGTTCTAGACGATATAAAGGTAAAAGTTAAAGGTTTCCCCACGACCGAATGATCTAGTCGTGACCGACTGTAGGGGGCAGTGTGCATCTTCGTTTCTAAGCTGAAGAGCTGGTGTTTATCCGAGGACAAGCTTCCGTGGTCATGTGGCCGGCATGACTATATGCCGTAGCACACAGAACGCCATTAGCTTCCCACCAAAGTGACACCTATTTATCTACTCACATTTTTAGGGGCTTTCAAACTGCTAGGTTGGCAGGAGCTGGGACAAGCAATGGGAGCTCACTCCGTTGCATAGTCTTGAACTGCCAACCTTCCGGTCAACAAGCTCAGTGGTTTAACCCGCAGCGCCACCACATCCCCTACCACGATATGCAAACAGCAATAATTACATCTTTGTGTCAGACTTTGAAATTAATTTCATTATGGACATTAGTAGTAACTGACATACCAGAGTTAGATACCAATTCAATGTCATTTCCTTCAAGAATTAGTTCATCTTTCTGGGCTTGAGATACTGCGCAATTGACACCTAAGAAAAAATATTTATTAAATAATATTGAAATATTTGTTAAGTCAACATTTTGCAAAAGAAAAAAATATTGTTAGAAGAAAAATTATGGTTTCCTTATAAATAATCTAATACTACAATCATTTAAATATAATCATTTAGCATAAGGTTTGAAACCGTCTACATAGGCTGAAGTTAGTGAGGACTGACAGTCCAAGATAGAACTCTACCTTATTTAATCACCATTATCTCAAACTTGAATTCTCTTTATTTTAAAAGATGTAAACTGTACCTTGGAGGATCTCAAGGTGGCTTACATAATAAAACAGTAAGAACAGCCAATAGAAACAGTGACACCCTAATTAAAAGTGCTGTGAAATTAAAAGGTCTTCAGATCCCTATTTCTGGCCTGGAAGACCAGCAAAAAATCTTCAATTCAAAAGAAAAAGAGAGAGAGAGAGAGAGATGCGCGTGATGACCTTGTGATGGATGAACTCAAGCAGGGGGAGACAATCTTTCAAGAATCTGGGTCCTAAACCATTTAAGACTTTATGTGTCATCACGAACAACGTGAATTGTGCTTGGAAATGTGCAGGTACCCCTTGGAGATGGAGTAACAAGTGCATGACTTGGCCAAATCCTCTTGCTCCTGTTAGAAGACTAGCAACTGTTTTGTACTAAATGAAGTTTCCAGTTAATTTTCAGGGACAGCCCCACACAGAGCACTACAATCTATAGCCTAGATGCTCAGTATTACTTGTTTTATTGCTGTGGCTGAGCTGGGAACAGTACAGTGACCTACAGAATTTTTCAACGGCTCCATTTGGGAAAATGAGAGCAAACTTCTGTACAATTCAGGCTTGCAGATATGGAATTTCCCTAGTCCAGGAAAATGCTGCAGTCTAAGAATGTATCAAAGATACACTGCACCTGCAATATCCAACATCTATCATAGCTTCTTGTAATCTTGCAGACTGTGCCACTAGCCTACCACAACCCCCCAAAACCAACTGAATCATTCCATCAGTGTATTCGCTTCTTAACAATGGAGAAAGACACTATCCTTTCCCCTGAAGACTTGCTGATCTTTCCACCCCAATCTGATTAGATGTAGCTGGAATTAAAAGCACAGTATAAAATATTAAACCTGCTAAAATTTAATGGGACTGTTTTATTCCGAGGTCTTTTCCTGTTTGCTAGATTCTGCATTTTAAGAACATTTTAGATTACTCTTTTGAGATAGGAGAAGGTAGAACTCAGAGACAATTATCACAAATTCTGCAAGCTATCTTTTCAGCGCAACTATTATATGATGCACACATTACATAAGTATTTTACATGGAAAAATTCAGTTTTTAGAGATTATCATGGGACTCAACTGCCAGACCCTTTTGAGAGGCACTTTCAGTATTTCTGGCCAGGCCTCCCCATGGATTTAGTTAGCTGCAGATATTGGTATCCCCCATGGCTATCAAGGGCCCACTGAAATCTTAGCAAGAAATATCATTGTGCTAGCTGGTTCCTTACCTGGCCTCATGCGCACTCGACGGATATACTTCTCACCAAGAAAGTTACGGATTTCCACAAGTGAGCCATTCTCTTGTATAACCACGTTGATGGGGAAATGAGCATACACAGACCTCATCTTGTAACGAAAGCCCTGAAATCATACATATTCATATCAACAACATGTGCAAGTAATTTAAAATCTTAAAGATTTTATCATCAAAACATAAGCTTACAAGTGAGGGGTATTAAGTTCCCCTTATGTGCCAAATGGCATGTATGAAGCAAAGCAGCTGAAAAACTGAAAAAATGAAGCATTCAACTTAAATGAAATGTATACATAAATTCCTATAAACTTAACAAAAAACAGAAAATATACATTTTACCAAGATTTTTTGTACTGATTATTCACTATAAACTAAGCACAAAGCAAGAAATTAAAACATGTTATATTAACTTTACTGCAGAAAACACCAACTAATATATGATTCTGCAGATACATCTGTTTGTATATGTATTCCAATATACTCGAAATACAAATGGTTTATTTTTTATCACATTTGGACTTGCATTCCATGTTAAGACTCACCAATGTGACACCCTTGATCATATTCTGCACATGACTGCAAATTGTGCGGACTGTTGCCAGCTCCTTCCTGTTACCCCACCATTTGTCAACACGCAACTATGAAAATTAAAAAAAATATAGATCTCAAGTTGTTCATTTCCAGTTCACAATTCTGAAACGAGCTTTCTCTTCAAAAAAAACTAGAAAGTTTCAAAAGTTATTCAAATTTCCACACCAGCATCATTATCACTAATTAACTTAAAAAATGGCCAAATCATGCTACTTATTTACCAAACTGTACCACTGTACAGACACACTCATCCACCAACAGTCATCTCACTGAAGTTTATCAAGCCATACTACGACATGTCTCTCACTCTTCCTCTCTCTCACACACAAACAGCAGGTATGTTTGCTGTTTCAGAAAAACTGGAGACTGGCTGAAATGAGACATGTTGGTGGTCCCTATATACAAACATGTTACATTTTGTGCAAAGGTGATGTGGGATCTGAAAACCAGAAGAAGTATAACCACCACCCTCAAAACACCCCTAAACTGCTCACCTTCCTGCGTTTCTTTCCCAGAAGAGAGAGCTCCACATTGATATGGTTGAAGTCCCTTCGCAAGGTTCCACGAGGGCCCTTCACAATAACTGTCCGGCCCTTCAGAGTAATGTCAACTGATGAAAGAAAAAATTATTTAGCACAACAGATGACAAATCTCACGATTGAAGCATTAAAAACTTTTCAAGACTAGAATTTTATTTTAAAGATTAAAACAAAAACACCCAAACTGATGCAATTACCTTTATCAGGGATGTCAACCGTCTGGTTGCTGAGAATGGTCTTCATTTTAAACCTAATAGAGTAAAAGCAAAATGAGAAACAATACAATGCAATACAGCACTGAGAAGGACTTCATCCATTTCATCCATTCCTGCCCACTACAACTAGAAACCTTTCAAAACAATTGTAGACAATGATGCAGTACACAATTATGACATGCTGAATTACAGTGTCCCATGGGTTTCTAACTCTTAGCCCACCCTTTTCCCGCTGCTACTATTCTTGCTCTCACTCACACAGCTGTTGTCACCAAAACACACCTGTTATATATTCTCTAAGCCAAACTGCCTCTGTCTCATATCTTCTGTCTCACAATTAACAGCTTAAACCTATTTTGTGTTTTCCAAGATCTAGGAACAACTCCCCAATATTATGAAAAAGGCGCAACTGCTGTATGACATTTTAAGGCAGCATGCTCACTGAGCAAAGTGGGTGCACACTCAACTCTGAAAGAATCTCAAGTATTCATACCACAGCAAAGTCCTCAGTTTGCAGACTACTTGAATAGAACTGCTAACCCAGCTCTGCACGGAAACCATTCCATCCCTACCCTCATAACCAAATCGAACAGCATTTTAAAGCTCTTTACAAAAAAGAAGAGGCAACTGACTCAGTGCAATGCAGCCTTAGGCTCCTTTTTTTAGGCAGACTACAGCATGGTATACTCGCCCAAGCAGTCTAAGGAACCAGGTGGTAATGGTACCTCGAGTCTGGCGGAGCAGAACACGTGAAGAGGGAGCATATTCCCTCTCAAGGAGGGCCAAGCGGCGGATGGGAGCGACGCACTGCTTTTGGATCTCCCTCTCTAGAGCTAACGGAGCCCAACTCCTGAAGCTATTCTCATTTCCTTCTCTAGTCTCTATCTGTGCCCGTCGGGGGCCGTTCGGAGCCTCACGCAGCTTCTACTCCCCGGATGGAACCGGATTCCCCCATACTCCCCAGATCTCGGAAAAAGAACCGGCCCTCACCTATTCAGTCAACAGCCAGGAGGAAAGGAAGAGCGTCTTGCGTCATCACGGTCTTGTACGCTCCGCGAAGTAACGTCATGACGCCAGCACGATCGCGTGGCCGTCAGCGCGGGGGCAAGAGACCCATCCAATCGCTCGCCGAATAAAGCTTGTGAAAGAAGTGCTAGGCAGCCGAGTGCCGAGCCGAGGATCACGAAGGAAGACGCCTCTCTGCAGGCCGATTGGCCATGTCTCTGCTCCACCAAGGCATCATAGGCAGCCTGAAGAGGCTGGCGGCGCCGGGGAGGACGGTAAGCAACAGTGCGGAGGACGCCGCTGCTTCTCGCAACGCCCCTTGTAACGCCTTGTCCTGCGGAGGCGTCGTGGGGCTGACTTCTACTACGGCGGGCGAAGTGTCCGGGCCCGCTGCGGGGCTCGTCCGTCCGTCCCTCCCTCGGGCCGTCATCGGGTCAGTTAACCGGGAAGGCCCCGGAGCGGCAGGTGCATTTTCGCCCTTCCTCCGAATGCCAAATTGCGTTGCGACCAGGGCCCGGCCCTGCTTGTTAAATGAGTAGGAACGAAGTGAAGCCAGGGGGCGGGCTTAGCGGCGACGTCATTATACTCAAAACATTGCTGATTCCAAGCATTTCAGATTGGTTTGCGCGTGATGTTTAGGACTTAATAGTTTACTCCTGAAGTAAAAACTTACCAAAATAACAACGTGTGATCGTGGAGAAACATCATTGGTAACCTAATTATGAGTTAATATGCAATTCCAAGGTTTAATTCTGCATAATTATATTACTGAACACACTGGACGAAATGCCACTTGCTGTCTATTTAAACTCGGATTGCACTGTTTTGACAGACTTATTTTTTTAAATCTACACAACCAAAAATAAAGTGTGAACGGGAAGGAAAGAAAAAAAGGGGAGGGTGGGCAAAAATTAGATAAATATGTAGGAAAATTACATTACAATCTCTCAATGTATAACACAAGTAGTTGTCAATATGAGAGTAATTCTTTTTTACTTCTAGGCTATTAGGAGTATTTTTTTAAACTTCTACACTCACCCCCCCCCCCATAAAACAAATTATGTTAACATTCAGAAGTTCGAAAATATTACCGTAGAAAATGGAAGGCGGGGAAAAAAAAGTATAAACGGGAAGGGGGGAAAAAGGAGGGGGGAATTTTTTTTTTCACCTTCTAGACCATTAACAGTGGGTGTCAGAAAATGGTGAATAAGACTGCTAGGAACAACAAGGACACAGCTTCAAAAAAAGGCACTCACTGACCGGTCGTTTTATTGAACCAATGTAATGTTTTATTGAACCAATGTAACGTTTTATTGAAACATGAATCTTTCCGTGGAAATTAAATCCCATTTTTCGTCCAGCGATTCGCACACCCTTATGCAGAACACGCAGGCATGATTAAAGATGTTGAGATTAACTTTTACACACGGGCAGGGAGATTTTGATTCGTGACTCCGCGGCGGCAATCCTCCCTCGCGGCGATTATCTCAGTTTATACCCCTGGCTTCAAGAATGTGACGTCATGTTCCCTCCAGTCAATATATAAGCTTCTTGGTTGCGACCCGTCGCCTTCATTTAGCCCAGTGCAGCGATTTCCAGCCCTTTTCATCTCATGGTGCACTGATAAGGCGCTAAAAAGGTCAGGGCAGGGCACACCCTCAGATTTTTGACAATTGACAAGGCATACCAAGCTGCTTGTGGGGGTTTCAAATCCCACAATAGCCCTACTAGCAAATGGGTCTCCCCAAACTTCTGCGGACGGTTCACCTCGGCAGACTGGTTGAAAATAGCTGGCCTAGTGGCTCCCAAATGTTTTAGCACAGGGACCCACTTTGGCACTCTATCTGGACCCCATAGCTTTCTGAAACTTAAAAAAAAAAAGGTGATCTAGAAAGAAATATTTTTATTTACAGGTTGAGTATCCCTTATCCCCAGTGGCATACCAGTGGGGGGGGCAAATGCCCCTACCAATGCCCGCGTCCCCACCAGCGCCCGTCCTGTCCTCCGGGTCCAGGATCAACCAAGCACACTCAAAAGAGCTGGACGCCCCTTTCTTGGAGAGGCGAGCTGGCCCTGTGTGCCCATGTTGAGTCACTCCGAGAAGTGACCTGGTGTGGCTGTGAAGCGTAGCTGTATGGGGGGCAGTGGCACCTGCTGGGGGGCACACCCTTGGAGGCGTGCCCACTGGCACTGACCCTCGCAAGCTCGCCCCTGCTTATTTGGACTGCTTGGGACAGGAAGGTGTCTGGATTTTGGATTTTTCTGGATTTCAGAATAATTGCATAAATATAATGAGAAATGCTTCCTCTTGCTCTTTGTCCCCATGTGGGTGCCTGCTGGCCATTTTGACATTTTTCAACAATGTCTGTTCAGGTAAACACCACAGACCAGAGACTAGAACTTACAACCTGTATATGGGAATGAGCACAAGACCTTCTAATGGTCACACTCAGAAAGTTTTTTTTTTTAAGTCTTGGACAAAATGTCTGGATTTTGGAATAGTCCAGATTTTGGATGTCTGGATAGTCTATCTGTATTAATTTACAAGCAACATTTTATTTATTTGCAAAAAACCACAATTTCTCATAATGAGGCTGCCCTAATGAATAACCTCAAAGGGCTTGGCTATGTGTCCCAGCCTACCCCTGCCCCCACTACCTGTCTTGATGGACTTAGGGGAAAAAAGATGCTCAATCATTTTATTTACCCAAGCTTGAAAATTGCAAGAACTCTGCTCTTTGTTAGCACCTATCTGACTTTTGAATAGCCCCAGAGCTTGAGGCAATTAGTTATCTTTCCATCACTCATGTTTTAATTCTCCCCATGGTGGCTCTGTGGGGACCCACCAGAAATCAAGTCACAAGGTCATAACCCACCATTTTGAGAAAAACTGATTTAGCGTAATGAATGTTTTGAGGTGTTTTGTTTTTGTGATTGCCACTTTTGCCCTTAAGAGAAAAGGCTTCACCTTGATTAAAGGGTCTCATTTGAGGGTAGAGCATGCAGTTGGTAGGAATGAGCCCCCACCCCGTCCTCAGTTCAAACCCTGGTACCTTCTCTTGAAAGAATCTCAGGGAGGGAGGCTGCAAATGAATATGCCATCAGTCACTGCCAGTTGGAGTAGGTTTGACTTGAATGGATCAGTGGCCAGAATTATGTAGGTCCTTATGTGTTTTGGCAGCAGCATAAGATGTGAATGTGCTTTTTAAAAGATGACCTTGACTCTTGTGTAGCTACAAGAGTTGGCCTCCCTTGTAAATATGACCATGGGAGGAGCCTGGCACAAGTCTCGTCTTTCCCCTTCCAGTTCAGGCCTTGTGTGGTTATTTATTGGGCTACTATGTAGTACGGTGGTTCTCAAACTTAATTTAGTGCCACAATCCACCTCACCCTCTGCAGTGGGTCATGCTGTGATGCTCTGGTTACTCCCAAAGCAAACTGGATACAGCAAACCGAAAGTCACTTCTAGTCACTTCCATGCGGTATTTTGGGGCCTGTGGAAGCCAATAGAGGGTGACCCACAAGTGGCCTCTGAGAGCTACCAGTAAGGAACCTTCTGCACAACTGGGCACAGTATCTTCAAACTTAGGAGCATTTCAGAAAAGGCATCTCATGCAGTTAGATTAGGTGCTGCCAGAAAAGGAGGCTTGAGGGGCCTCATTTTTGCATCAACAAGACTGCTGTGTATTTCAGAAGATGCTTTGATTGTGGTTCTTTGAATCAGTCTACATATTTCATTTTCTGTATAAAGCTGAGATTACTATTGAAAATTCTGTACAGAATTTCCAGATAATGCAATTACTGTACTTTCTCCTAGGTATTTGGCAGCAGGGCATGCAACCAGTCCAGAGTATCAAATGCATTACCAGACAAACAAAAGGCACATTTGCAAAGTGGACCTGATTTACAAGACTTCGTGTCAGGGGAACTTTCAGAGAAAAGCAAGTGGGCAGAATATAAAGACAACTTAAAGCGCCAGAAAGGAGAAAGGTGATTAAAATAAATTTAGTATTCTTTCCAATACTGTACTTGTTTTATAAGCGCTGTAGTTCATTTATGAACAGATTTATTTATCTGGACTGCTATTCCTTGACAGGTTCTCCTCTCCCTAAACAAAATGCCAGGATCTTAAGAATATCTCTCTCTCTCTCTCTCTCTCTCTCTCTCTCTCTCTCTCTCTCTCTCTCTCTCTCTCTCTCTCTCTCTCTCTCTCTCTGAGAGACTTAGGGTGCAATCCTAACCTGAAGGCACAAGGGACTGTAAGGCGCATTTGGACCACTCTTGGAGTCACAGATGTGCGCCATCCTCCCTAAGTCTCAGAGTGGTTCAAATGCACTTTAGAGTGTGTTTGTGACACTCCTGGGCTCGCACAAGTCCCTTCTGCTGGTCTAACTCCAGGTTAAGATGGTGCCCTGAAATTAGCAACTTCTTAACAGTAAAAATAAGCAGTTAACTAAAGATAGATGAAGGTATGCATTGCTTAAGCAATGTCATTGTTTAAGTGATAAATGTATAAAAACCTTGTTGGTGTTAGTGGTGCCCTTAGGAGACCCCAGAGGCCTCCTCTGGATTGCACCAGGACTTAGAATGGCCCACAGACATGTCTGGAAACGATTTCCAGTTTTCAGAAGCAAATAGGAAATAGTTTTACAAGATTGGAAGTAGCTTCCAGAGGCTTCTGCAGACCATTATGAGGCCCAGCATGACCCAGAGAAGATATCTGGGGTCTCTTGGTGATCCTAAGGACATCACCAACATGAAAGCTACTATACAGTAAACCATTGGTTGGAACGTCGCTACGCAGTTAGACAAAAGTAAAACCAACTGTCAAATTTCTGCTTATCTAGCCATGAGCAATATGTGGTGCCCCTGCTGGGTAATAGGAGAATGTGAGAGTGAAAAGAGCAATATTTGTATTAAATGTTTTGTAATTTGGACATTCAGACGTATAAAATATAATGTCTAATAAAGGAAAATAGCAAATTATGCTTTTTTTAAAAATTTTAGGCTGCGATTACCTCCATGGCTGAAAACTCAGATCCCAATTGGAAAAAATTATAACAAATTGAAAAATACACTGAGAAACTTGAATCTTCATACGGTAAATCTAATACTTGATGGATTCTGGGTCAATCCTGTCTTGTGAGTAAGGTGGTACACGTACTTGGAAGTAATTTTATTGCAATCAGTGGAACTTGGTCCCAATAAAAAATGCTTAGAATAAAAGATTCTAAGGGGCTTAGATTTGGTAGACAGAGTGCCTGAAGAACTTTGGACGGAGGTCTGTAACATTGTACAGGAGGCAGCAACTAAAACCATCCCAAAGAGAAAGAAATGCAAAAAAGGCAAAGTGGCTGTCTGACGAGGCTTTACAAATAGCTGAGGAAAGAAGGGAAGCAAAAAGCAAGGGAGAAAGGGAAAGATATACCCAACTGAATGTAGATTTCCAGAGAACAGCAAGGAGAGATAGGAAGGTCTTCCTAAATGAGCAATGCAAAGAAATAGAGGAAAACAATAGAATGGGAAAGACTAGAGATCTTTTCAAGAAAATTGGAGATGTCAAAGGACAATTTCATGCTAAGGTAGGCACAATAAAGGACAAGAATGGCAAGGACCTAACAGAAGCAGATGAGATTAAGAAGAGGTGGCAAGAATATACAGAGGAACTCTATAAGGCCGATCTAAATGTACCTGATAACCACAATGGTGCGGTCACTGAGCTTGAACCTGACATCCTGGAGTGTGAAGTCAAGTGGGCTTTAGAAAGCATCAGTAACAACAAAGCTAGTGGAGCTGACAGCATTCCAGCGGAATTACTCAAAATCTTAAAAGATGATGCTGTCAAAGTGCTGCACTCCATATGCCAGCAAATTTGGAAAACCCAGCAGTGGCCACAAGACTGGAAAAGATCAGTTTACATTCCAATCCCAAAGAAGGGCAATGCCAAAGATTGCTCCAACTACCGCACCATTGCACTCATTTCACATGCTAGCAAGGTCATGCTCAAAATCCTACAAGCTAGGCTTCAGCAGTATGTGAATCGAGAACTACCAGATGTTCAAGCTGGTTTCCAAAGAGGCAGAGGAACTAGAGATCAAATTGCCAACATTCGCTGGATCATGGAGAAAGCAAGAGAGTTCCAGAAAAACATCTGCCTCTGCTTCATTGACTATGCTAAAGCCTTTGATTGTGTGGATCACAACAAACTGTGGCAAGTTCTTGAAGAGATGGGAGTACCAGACCACCTGATCTGTCTTCTGGGAAACCTGTATGTAGGTCAGGAAGCAACAGTTAGAATTGGACATGGAACAACCGACTGGTTTCAAATTGGGAAAGGAGTATGACAAGGCTGTATACTGTCACCCTGCTTATTTAACTTATATGCAGAGTACATCATGAGGAAGGCTGGGCTGGATGATTCACAAGCTGGAATCAAGATTGCTGGGAGAAATATCAACAACCTCAGATATGCAGACGACACCACTCTAATGGCAGAAAGTGAGGAAGACCTAAAGAACCTTCTAATGAGGGTGAAAGAGGAAAGTGCCAAAATTGGCTTGAAGCTCAACATTTAAAAAAAACCTAAGATCATGGCAACCACTCCCATCACTTCCTGGCAAATAGAAGGAGAAGAAATGGAAGCAGTGACAGACTTTATTTTCCTGGGCTCCAAGATCACCTCAGATGGTGACTGCAGCCATGAAATTAAAAGACGTTTACTTCTTGGGAGGAAAGCTATGGCGAACCTAGACAACTTAATCAAAAGCCGAGACATCACCCTGCCAACAAAGGTTCACATAGTCAAAGCGATGGTTTTCCCAGTAGCAATGTATGGCTGTGAGAGCTGGACCATAAGGAAGGCAGAGCGCCGAAGAATAGATGCTTTTGAATTATGGTGTTGGAGAAGACTCTTGAGAGTCCCCTGGACTGCAAGGAGATCCAATCGGTCAGTCCTCCAGGAAGTCAAGCCTGATTGCTCCCTGGAAGGACAAATCCTGAAGCTGAAGCTCCAATACTCTTCTCTTCATGAGAAGAGAGGACTCTTTAGAAAAGTCCCTCATGCTGGGAAAGATTGAAGGCAAAAGGAGAAGGGGGCGGCAGAGGATGAGATGGTTAGATAGTGTCACTGAAGCGATGAACATGAAATTGGGCGAACTCCGGAAGCTAGTGGAGGACAGGGAGGCCTGGCGTGCTGTGGTCCATGGGGTCGCGAAGAGTCGGACACGACTTAGCGACTGGACAACAACAACAACAACAAAGGGCCATCTTTAATTCCCACTGTTGAAGCCTCCTTCATTTATAATATTGTCTTGCATTATTGTAGCCATTAAAGTATCCTATTTGTCGGAAGAGCCAGTTCTTTGCCAGCAAAATCCACCCCTAAATAGTTTGAGCCCAAATCATGGTTGCGCCAGTGTGGATGTTTCAGATGGAATAAAAAGAACTTTTGGATACTGTTTGTAGAACTGGCGCAAGTGAATGTAACTACCAGAATAGCAGGGCAAGCATAGCTGTTGCATTAGTTCAATGCTAGGCCTGACTGCCGTTTTCCACATCATGTAATAATTCTTAGCTTATCAGTGGTACTTAACTTTTTAGAGCTAGCCATGAGGCTGTATTTGTTATAACAGCGCTGATAGATTTCATTTTAACTGTAGGTATGTGAGGAAGCACGTTGTCCAAATATTGGAGAGTGTTGGGGAGGGGGCGAATATGCTACGGCCACAGCAACTATCATGGTAAGTTAACTGCTGATGACTCAATGTTTTATTAGAACAGCAGATCTGGGCAACTTTTCAGGATTATTAAAGGGACATTGTGGAAAATGATCCCCTTATCTTTATTTCTGTCCTGTAGAAAATCCTGAGTCTTGATCACACAATCAGGGCTCTACGTCATGGTCCTTAGAATATGGGCTGAAATGCTGTAAAAACAGCACTCCAATACTGTTTAAACAGGAAGACCACATAGGAGGGGCACATGGCAAGACGGCATTCATGATGTGGGGTTCCAAGGAGGTGTGGTGCTGGCAAGGGAAGTAACCACATCATCTACTGTGTGCAAATTTACAGGAGTTGTAGCTGCTCTACTCTGCCTATGTAAGAACTGTTCCAAAGTACAACTTCAAGAATAGATTCCACTCTTAACGTGGAGCACTCCAAGGTACTCACGTGGAAGGCTACTCAAACTGGCACTCAAGATAATACCGCTAGCCATAGTTTCACTCCCTGTGTTAGACTGTGTCATTGGAGATAGGGCTTTGTTGCACCTTGGGGTGCAGGATCACAGCAGTGGCGTCATTAGTGGGGTGTGGACTGCACCAGGTGACATGGTCGGGGGTGGGGAGTGCCACCACTACTTGCCAAAATTGGTAAAATCTTGGTATTTTTGAATACCATCATGTTATTTATCTTACAATGTGGAATGTAATGCAGAATATAATGTAACAAACCACATTGAAATATCTATACGCTATCAAATATTATAGCCAAATAACAAGAAAAGGAAAACACAACTGCCTTATATCACAAAAAGTGAATTTTCTTAGAAATGTTGCTAAATGGATAATATGTGGATACTACAGTAGATGGTACAATAGCTGCATTTAAACATTTGATAAAATAGATACATTTAGAGTCATTCAATGAGCTCTCATTGGTGACGCAAACCCTAGTGATGCCCCTGGATCATGGTGTATTGTTTTCTGACTGGCAGCCCAATCATAACCTGCACTGGAGCAGGCAGGCCAGTGGGCCTGTGCTGTATTCAGTGCTGCTTGCGAGGCGACTGGTGCTTCCTTGGTGCCAGGGCACTGGCACCAGGGGAAGTGCTAGCCTTTCTGATGTGCTCCTCAGATCTGCGCCCATGAATCAGATCAGGCGCAGAACCAAGGAGGCCAAGCGACCCGCATTGGGGCTGCGCAGCCTGGGGATAAGGCCTTGGATGTGGCCTAACAGCCGCATTCCCAACCCGACCCCCTTCTCTGGGCCAGCACACCCGCTGGCCTACCCCACCCCCTGCCCCTTTCTGCCCATGCCAGCCAAGTTCGCCCACGCTCCCAAGCCAGCTCTACAGCTAGCGCCAGTCTAGGAGCATTAGTGTTGATGTGGGGGTGCCACTCAGTGCCCCTGTGTTAGTGCTAACGACGTAGCACCGACGCAACAACATTGTGTTGGCACTACCTTCCCCCTGGGTTTGTGCCCCTAGTGTGACAATATATTGCGGTAGGAAATGGGAGGTTTGCCTTGGGTGATGCAGCTCTTTGGCCTGGTTCATAAAATGAATTCTTTTCCCATCTATTTTCTATTGTTTAATTCTTATTCTTATTTTTCTTCCATGTTTTCTTTTTAAAGAACACAGCTGCCTAACCAAAATGCATATCTTTTCCTCTTTCAGCTAATGGGGGACACGTGTACCAGAGGTTGTCGCTTCTGCTCTGTAAAAACAGCAAAACGTCCTCCTCCATTAGATCCCGAGGAGCCGTTCAACACAGCGAAAGCAATAGCTGAATGGGGTCTGGATTATGTCGTATTGACATCTGTCGACAGGGATGGTTAGTAAGCTTAATTTGTTTTGCTTCCTAAGAAATTTCCTTGTATTGTGTTCTGAAATCTCATCATTTAATGTTTATCTAAGGTATTTTATGAGCCATGCAAATCTTTGTTAGTTAATTGAGTCCTTAAATGTTATTGTGCCTTCTCAAATAACTGTAAAAAATTGTTTAAAAAACCCAAGTAAAAAGTTTCTGTTAAAGTTGCCGAAGTTTCTCTCTGTAGTTGTTATTCCTGTGGAAAGGTTACTACCAAATATTCTGGATGCTTCTATTGAAACTCCATGAGTTTAAAAAAATATGTCTTTTCAGTGTGTTTCTCTGTTCAAACTAGCGACATGTGGCAGGTGAGGCAGAACTGCCCCACTGGAGTTCTTTGAAAAGTGCGGCCACTGCTCAGACCACACAGACACAACCCACAGGCTCTGAGCAGCTGGAGTCCATGAGTCATGCTTGCAGGATCACAGCCACCAAAGCAGCGGTGGTTCAAAGAACCCCAGCGGGGTGGTTCTGCCTCACCTGTCACACCCACAAGGCATGTCACTGGTTCAAACTATATTTGAAATAGATTCTCTGTGGAAAAAAAGAACCTAAATTCAGATGCCTGGGCCAAGATTCAGATGCATATTGAGGGCTGAAATTCAAATGTTATCCTAACACCACATTTTTCGGTAATATGCTACTAAGAGCGCAATCCTAAACTGGAGTTAAAAGGTAAAAGTAAAGGTTTCCCCACGACCGAATGGTCTAGTCGTGACTGACTGTAGGGGGTGCTGCTCATCTCCGTTTCAAAGCCTGTAGAGCCGGCGTTTTGTCCGAGGACAAGCTTCCGTGGTCATGTGGCCGACATGACTATATGCCGTAGCACACAGAACGCCATTACCTTCCCACCAAAGTGGTCCCTATTTATCTACTTGCATTTAGGTGCTTTCGAACTGCTAGGTTGGCAGGAGCTGGGGCAAGCAACGGGAGCTCACTCCGTCGCGCAGTCTTGAACTCCCAACCTTCCAGTCGGAAAGCCCAGCAGCAGCGGTTTAACCCGCTACACCACCACGTCCCGTAGTGACGTGTTAGTGACGTAGTTTACGTAGTGACATAAACTGGAGTTAGGCCGGCATAAACTAAGCCAGTAAAGTTTGGCCAGCACAAGGGCCACTATAATGTGTTCTTGGACTACTCTTGGAAGGGAGGATGGATCATGTCTGTGTGCTGGCCTCTCTGACTCCAAGAGTGGTCCAAACATACTTTATGGTGTTCCTTGTGCTGGCCAAACTTTGCTGGTTTATCGTATACCAGCCTAACTCAGTTTAGGATTGTGCCCTCAGAAAGATATTTACAGGAATAAAAATTTAAAGTGTAACTCAGTGGTAGGATATATGATGTTTTTAATTATGTCAGGATGGGATAGCTAGAAGGAACACACTACAAACTGGAGACTGCTGCAGCAGGGAAAAGTGTCCCTGGTGCAAACGGCACTTTCCGTCCTGCTGGGAGCGCTTCTGACTTCAGCCACCAGGGGTCTTTGCAGTTAGCCACATCCGGGGTGACAGAGTTCTGCAGAGAAGTGGCTAGCAGCTAAGACCCCTGGATGCTGCAGTTGGGGTCTTTAGGAGCATCCCCAGCAGAATGGTAAGAGCCATTCACACTGGGGAAGGATTGGGTGGATGCCGGATCCTGCCTGCTGACTGGAGTTTGGCAATGCCTGCACTACGAGATAGTAGTGTGTGTGTAGGGAGGGGAGTGTTTTGTTTTTTAAGGAAATGTTCTGTATTACTGTAGGAATAATCATGCAGTGGATTGCATGATTGTTGCAATGATGAAGTGGATTGTAATCTATATTTCATCATAGGCTTTTGTGGGCTAATTAATTTAAGATGTCAACATTGCTACATAATAAGTTAATGACTTGTACCTTCAACAGTACCATATATTCGTAACAATTGACCTCTCCTTTGCATGTATATCTTTTTCTACTACTTTTAGATATTCCAGATGGTGGAGCAGCACACTTTGCAAAGACAGTATCACACTTAAAAGAAAGGTATGCTTGAGTATAAATAGATGGCGTTTTAAAAAGCCAATATCACATTTTTATTGACTATCATTTATATTTCATACTAGAAAGACCATTGCATGTATATATAATTTGTTTCTCAGGAATCCCAGAATTCTAGTGGAATGCTTAACCCCCGATTTCCGAGGTGATCTTAAAGCTGTGGAGAAAGTTGCTCTGTCGGGGCTTGATGTGTATGCCCATAATGTGGAAACAGTTCCAGAACTGCAGAGGTGATGAAAGGTGACATGTATATAGATAACGTAAGACTAATGCAGCAGAGTACATTGAAAAAATTTGAGTAAGCTCTATTCTTTAGTGCAGCTGATATTGCAAGGGCATGCTGCTTATTTATACTGCGTTGGCATTGAAAATGTGTTTCTTCATAAAAGATGTTGCACTGACAGGAGCAGATCTGCTTTGTCAATTTGAAAATGATTCTTTTGCAAAGTGCATGCAGTCAAATACCATGCAGATTTCTGCATGCGAGAGATGGAACAGTGGATTGGCTACTATCTTTGCACAATGAGGGACTATACAGTTTCAGATGAAGAATATCTGTTCATAAAATATCTGTTCTGCATCTGTGGTTGTATTGGGGCAAATTTTTTCTCTAGGCATGCTTTGGAATTCTATTTATGTTGCATATGTTCTCAGATTTTATCATAATGATGGACCAATCCTATCCAACGTTCCAGCACCAATGCAGCCCCGAGACAAGGGAACAAACATCCCCTTCGGGGGTCCTCCATGACTGCCCCTCTGACTTCAGGACGCCATGCTCACCTTGTTGACATGGCTGCATTAGTGCTGGAAAGTTGGATCGGATTGGGCCCTGAGTCTCCTTGAGCCAGCTATTTATGCCTAAAGTGAAACCTTTTTCAGGGAGAGGAAAGCAAACCAGAGTAGGGGTGATTAGTATGGGGTGCGCTCCCCAACTGGCTCTCATATTATCTTCCTATTCAGTAGTGATTCCTGCAAGTTGCTACTGTGATTACATACACACACAAATGTCTTGTGAGAATGACTAAGGAGGCAATCCTAACCAGTTTTGCAGCCGTAGAGTAAGGGCAACTCTGAGGTAAGGCAACAAATATTTCCTTACCTCTGTGACTGCCCCGCAACTGCAGGATGCAGCACCTACTCTATTGGCACAGCTGTGTAAGTGCTGGAAAGCTGGTTAGGATTGTGCCCTAAATCTTTTAAGTGGTTTGTGAACTGCCGGCCAGATTCCAAAATCTTGCAGTTCACAGGTTTGTTGAAGATCAGTCTTATATGATATTTGCATCATTCTGGACATTTGCCTGTTCAAAATTTCAAGATTCATCCAATTCTATAAATATAATGTGACTTCTGAGAATCTGCGCTCTCTGCCATTCTGAAATTTTGTTCCTCAGTCTGAGTAGAGGTGATGTTATTATGCCTAAAATACACCAATACTTATGGTATAAAAATTAGTGGAAATGCATTCACAGAGATTCCAACAGGAAATGAAACTGTAAAAGACAGCTTTTGATCGTTTCTGTCAGGTCTGCTAATGCTTAAACTTTTGTTTTGGGAACATCAGCAAATCTTTGCCCTAGGAACCCACTTATGCTGAATGTGTTGTGCTCACGCACACCTCCTCTAATTTATTTTGGGTATTTTTTGAAATACAGAATAATACAAAATAATCAGATAAACACATAGCTTCAAACTTTAGTGAAGTTTCTGCTAAATGTTACCGTCTACAATTTAGACCTATGTATCTTTCTTTAGGAATGTGGTGGCGCAGCGAGTTAATCCGCTGTTGCTGGGCTTTCGACCGCAAGGTTGGGAGTTCAAGACTGCATGACGGAGTGAGCTCCCGTTGCTTATCCCAGCTCCTGCCAACCTAGCAGTTCGAAAGCACTTAAATGCAAGTAGATAAATAGGGACCACTTTGGTGTCGGTTTGGTGTGTTTGGTAACGGTGTTCCGTGCACTACAACGTAGAGTCATGCCGGCCACATGACCACGGAAGCTTGTCCTCAGACAAAAACGCCGGCTCTACAGGCTTTGAAACGGAGATGAGCACTGCCCCTACAGTCGGTCACGACTAGACCGTTCGGTCGTGGGGAAACCTTTACCTTTACCTTTCTTTAGGTTGAATACTCTGTTCACTAGCCTGTGCAGAAGACATTAACTGCAGCTTGATTGACTTGTGCTATGCTCAAAATGTGCTTGCTTTTTTTAATTGTTTGTTAAAGAAAGGTTCGGGATCCTCGGGCCAACTTTGATCAGTCCCTTCGTGTCCTGAAGCATGCAAAGAATGTCCAGCCAGAGATAATTTCTAAAACATCCATTATGTTGGGTCTGGGTGAAATAGATGAACAAGTACACGCCGTTCTAAAATGTAAGTAAGATTTTTGCGTGCACATAGACCCTATGTCAAAGCAAGTTGAGGTGTGTACAGCACAGCAGAGTTCAGTGCTAGAACATGTGATTCAGGTGGCTGTATGGCAAGTTGTGTGTTCACAATTTCTGAAGCCACTCCTTCCAAAAGCAAAATCTAAACTCCTGCCTGGATCCTTCTAATCTCAAGTATATGCTTGATTGGACTCCAAGGCATGGTACTTTTGTTTATTGGGACCTGAGCTGTTTTCCTTTAACCTCCTCACTTTAGCTTTCAATACAGTGTCTTGAGGGAGATATTTGTATTAATCATTTTTTCATGTAGCGAATGAAATCGGACAACAGCGAATTAAAGCGCTGTTTTCTACAACAGCAAATTAAAGCGCTGTTGTAGAACATTTTGGAAGCAAAGTAAGTGGCGTTTATTTCTGAGTAAGACTCTAACCCTATCCAGATTTCCAGGGCTGATGCAGCTGTGCTAGGGGAGCATTTGCTGCATTACAGTTACAGAGGCCTCCTGAGGGTAACCTTGAGGGTACATTTGTACCCTTACCTGGGGCTGCATTAGCACTGGAAGGTGAGACAGGATTGGACTCTATGTGTTTAGAGTGCTAAACAATGCCATATCATAATTCAGTCATCCTGTTAAAGATATGCTTCACTTTTTTTATAGTACTGCGTGAGGCAGACGTGGACTGTTTAACTATAGGACAATATATGCAGCCGACAAAGCGCCATTTAAAGGTAAACATTGTTTATTATACTGGAAATGGGTGTTCAAAGGCTATCGCTTTTTCTGGACACGAAAGCTTATAGTTGGTTCAGCATGTGCTCTTCATGTGCGACATCCCAGAATCCACAGGAAAGGGTTCGAAGGAGGCTATGATGTACCCCAGTTCATCAGTCTTTCCCAATATGCACTTTGCCTTGGGATTTCATTGTAGGGAAACTGGGTCAACAGCACAAGATGTTATGGTTGTATATTTGCCTGAGAATAAAAACTGGCAAAGACCCCATTGCCCCAACAGCACCGCCCACCCCTCACTTTGCACATGCAGCCTGAGAAGAGCAAGAGCTCTGTCAGAGAATTTCCAGTTTGCCTCTCCTGCTGCTTCCAGGGTAAGAGGGAACTACTGAGAGTGCCTTTCATGAAAGGTCCCAAAATTCTAAAACTGGCATGGAACCATTTCTTACTTCCTTAAAGTGGTATAGAGCATTCTCCCTGACCTCACGTTGTGTGGGATATTGTTGTCCTCCTTTCAAATATTTCATGGCACGTTAGCACACATACTCACAAATAGCTGTGATGTGGCAGCATGCCATTGCACGCTGCATAATGTGGCATGCCCTACTAAGGAAACTTTACAGGTCTGCTCTACGCATATTTATTCAGAAGTTCCATGGTTCTCAGTGGGACTTATTTTAGGGACTGGGATTGCAACTTTAATTGTGAGCATGCACAGTAGTGTCCTGTTTGGAAAAACAATCTATCTGCCTCTCCCTTAAAAAAACTAGGCATAAACTTCCATATGGATCTCTGCATACAAATTCGGCTCAAAATGGTGTTAGCTGGAATAGTGTATGTGTGGAAATTTGCATTTCAGTTTCAGGTGTATTTAAAACATTTTTCTGGAAAGAAAAAACTTAAAATACCTCTAAGCAGAAATAACTCTGTTGTGTCTTATTCTGGAAATACGCAGTTTTGTAACTTTAAATTACAGGTGTGGTAGGTTATATTTATTTCCATTAGGAAATATGCATTTCTAAGTTACTAGATCATAATTTTTCCAATCCAGGTAGAGGAGTACGTGACTCCTGAGAAGTTTAAATACTGGGAAAAAATAGGCAATGACCTTGGATTTCACTACACAGCTAGTGGGCCTCTTGTGCGTTCCTCATACAAAGCAGGTAAAAAAAATTATATTTATTTGCTGGAATGTGAGGATAGGTATATACATACGTACGTACACACAAACAAGCTCAGTGATTGTGGGTTTGAGCCAAAGGTGCTTTGCACAAGCAGACAAGTAATTCTCTTTGCCCAGGACACCCCCAATTTCCACTATTTCCTCTTTTACGTTGAAGTGTGTCGTCTTCCCCACCCACCCCCATCTGCTTTCACATTGTTCGGGTTGGTCCCACTGAGTCTTAAGGCTAGAGAGAAGGTGCCACAAGGGACCTCAGCAGCAAGGCAGGTGTGAGAGCCTCGTTGCACAAGCAGGACTTTCCTTGCCCTTCTTTGGAATGGATTGAGGACTAGGAAACAGAGGGTGGGTGCCAATGGGCAGTTTTCATAGTGGAGAGAGGTGAAGAGTGGAGTGCCTCAAGGATTTGTCCTGGGACCAGTGCTTTTTAACTTATTCATAAATGACCTAGAGGCAGGCATAAGCAGTGAGGTGGCCAATTTGGCGGATGATACTAAACTTTTCCGGATGGTGAAAACCAGAAGGGATTAAGAAGAGCTCCAGCAGGATCTCTTCAAACTGGGAGAATGGGCAGCAAAATGGCAGGTGCGTTTCAATGTGAATAAGTGCATATTGGGGCAAAGCAAAAATCAGAAATTCACATATAGGCTAATGGGTTCAGAGCTGTCTGTGACAGACCAGGAGAAAGATCTTGAGGTGCTTGTGGACAGATAAAAATGTCGACCCAGTGTGCTGCGGCAGTGAAGAAGGCCAATTCCATGACAGGGATAATTAAAAAAGAGATTGAGAATAATGCAGCCAAAATTGTATTGCCATTTTACAAAGTGATGGTTAGGCCACATCTGGAGTATTAAGTACAGTTCTGGTCGCCACATGTCAAAAAGGACATAGTGGAATTAGTAGAAGTACAGAAGAGAACAACCAAAGTGATTACTGGGCTGGGGCATTTTGCCCAGGAAAGGTTACAGCAGTGTGTGGCTCTTCAACCTAGAAAGAAGGTGCCTGAGGGGAGGCATGATTAAGACGTACAAAATTCTGCAGGGAGTGGATGGAGTAGATACCACTTTTGCCTCTCACACAATACCAAAACCAGGGGACATCAACTCAAGCTGAGTATGAGGAGAGTTAGAACAATATATTTACCCAGCATGTAATTTGTCTGTGGAACACCTTACCACAAGGTGTGGTGATGGTGTCTTGCCTAGATGCCTTTAAAAGGGGATTGGATAGATTTATGGAGGAAAACTCCGTCACAGGTTGCAAGCTATGATTGCTGTGACCTGTCAGATTAGCTGGTTGCTCATCATGAGAGTCAGGTAGGAATTTTTTTCTGTCAGCCCAAGTGGCAGTGGATGGCAGTTTTTGTTTTGCCTACCCTTGACTGGGGCAGGAGGATGTGTTCAGTAAGTTTCATGACTTAAAAATTCGTCACTTGTGTTTAATAAAGTTAAACCCCAACCACAGTCTGGTGTATTCCTTGAGGGTGGTGCACGGGTAATAGGATACCTCAGAATGCCAGAGGCAAGATAGAAGTAACTTGTCATGCGTGCTCTCTGAGGCAACTGGCGGGCTACTGTGAGATACAGAGCCTGGACTAGATGAGCCCTTCTCCTGAGCCAGTAAGACTTTTCTTATGTTCTTAATTGATCCAACCATGGATTTAGACATGCTGAAATTGCTTGTTTCCTCCAGGTTAGCTCAATATGTTGCATTATGGAACCATGTCATCCAACTATTAAATATATCTAGGCATTCTATCCCATTTTAGTCTATGATCTCTTAAGCACTGGGTTGTACAACTTCCATTTCTGTCATTGGGAACTCTCCTGTGTGCTCCATAAGAATGAATGGCAGTTAGGCAGAAGCAATGCAAAGGAGTTGTGGCACTAGTTTAAAATGCAGCTGTAACCTGATGTGTATTTAAGGTTCTGCTATAGCTTGTTCCATTTGACAGAATTCATCTTTTCAGTGCTACAGAAAAGGACATCAATGGACATCTTGTGCATCAGGTCCTTGCCCTAGTTGGTAGGGCTCTGGTGTTTATGAAAATATCATAAAATCACTGCTGCTTTTTCACAATTGTTACTCATTGCTTTTTTGTCTGTCCACAGGTGAATTTTTTTTGAAAAATTTGGTAGAGAAAAGAAAGACAAAAGTCATCTGAAACATCAACTATAGCCTTCTGCAGCTGTAATGTCTAATCTGTGCATGAATTGATTAAAGGAAGTGCATTCAACTGGGTTTTGAGATGTCAATATTTAAATCTTCCCTGAAGTATCTTGACAAAGAGTAACTACTACAGCATTATCAAGGCATATCTGGAGACTTGTGACGTTTAGGTTCATTTTAAAATACATTGTTATTTGGGTAGCACGAGTGATGAAATAAAGGTATCAGCTGGATAAAGTATGTAGCATTTCTTGCAAAAGTGTTTCCACAATCCACAATTTCTTGCAAATTTCTACATTTCCACAATTCAGTATGCTTTCATTGTTTTGCTTTATATGCTTACCCCTACAGGCATATGAGAACCTTGTCATAAAGCACAACCCGACCAAGTTAAGCAGCTATTGAGCCTATTGATTCTTAGTGGGAGATATTTAAACTTACCAATTGAAATAGGGATTTCTGCTTAAATCTCCGTGAAGCATAACATGTATTAAGATAGTGAAGACGTGAAAGAAAGTGATGGTATTTGGACACTTACGAACAGCTTGGTCCTAAGCATCAGTTATGCTTCTAAAGCTGTGAATAGAACTGTGCTCAACATACTGCTTAACAGCCCAAACCTAACCTATGTTGCCTGCGCTGCATCTGACACAAGGGTAGGCAGCAACAAAAGCTCATCACACGGCAAGGAAGTGTTTGTCCTGTGGGGCTACTTGGATTTCTACCAGCGAAATCACTAGTGCAAATCTGAGCACCAGGGGCAAGGGCAAATCTGAGCACTAGGCACCGGCCTAGCTGCAGGATCCACATACCTCATTCCACCCCCTCCCTGTTCCTCAGGCAGCACAGGAGCAGCTTGGCTTACCAGCTGGTCTCCACAATGTTCCTGGGTCAGCACAACTGCCTGTGCCAGCCCAGTGCCTCTTGTGCTGCCGCAGACATGCCTTGTGGCACAGCTGCGAAAGTGCTGGGCCAATGCAAGCGACATGCCCAAGGGAAAGGTAGGATTACGCCCTATTGTGGCAGAGCAGGGCAAGTCAATTCAAAGCATTTCACCATGCAACAACACTGGTCATGAATGTATAACAGATGCGGATTCAGGCAAGTACTGTATGCAGTGGCTAAGTTATTGCTTCAGTGCATGGCTAATTTCACCATTGCTCTGGGCACCAAAGAAGTTATTGGTACGGGAACCTCTCTGAACTGGATGTACAAATAAGAATTACAGGAAAACAGGACTGGCTGTACTATCCATAACAGCTGAGGTACTGAACAGTACACACAGGCTCAATATAGCCTATTTCAATAAAAAGTAAATGAACCTTAGCTAGACACTCCCTTTGTTCTGACATACTGATCTTAAGTCTATTGGCAAAACATTAGTTTTTAGTCTGTGTTACAGATGCTACATCTAAAACCAACAGCTGCAAAAACAAGAACTTGAGCTTATTGCCAATGATCTCAGCTGCAGTTTTTGCAACAGCTCAAAAAGATGTTAGACTAATTCCTAACCATGACTGTTTTTTTAAGTCCTGCATTTGTTTAGCATGAACAGAATTTCCAGTGCATTAACAATTCCATTTTCTATCTCTATGCTAGTTGGAAAAGTAGAATTAGAAGAATTGCTACAGTAAGCAGCAAGTATGGGTTTGGTCTGGCCTACTCTTTAAATTAACTAAACTTTAAATGAAAAGTGTCATTTGGAAGCCTGTAATAAATAGGCCATACTTATCCTCATAATTTTAACAGGAATTAGGCAGCAGAAAACTACTGCAGCACAAAGGAAACCTTAGACTACAACTCACTTCAGCTGGGCAAAAATATTGTAGCAGTACTTATAGAGAGAGAGTTGTTGGTATAACATGCCTTTCTTGTACAGAACATGGGGATCCTAGCTTTCTCTTAAGTTTTTAGTCCCCATGGATGCTATAAAAGCTTGGAATTTAAGAGTTCATAACCCAAAATAAGTGTAATATGTAACACTGCCAGGAAACAATACATACTTTCTTGGCCCTGTGCCACCACACTCCCAGTTCTAAGGAAAGCTCCATTCAAATATCAACCAGCGTAATGCCACAAATTGATCAAGTTTATGCCAAATGGAAGGGACGTGGTGGCACAGCAAGTTAATTCGCTGTTGCTGGGCTTTCGACCCCAAGGTTGGGAGTTCGAGACTGCGTGACTTCCCGTTGCTTGTCTTAGCTCCTGCCAACCTAGCAGTTCGAAAGCACCTAAAATGCAAGTAGATAAATAGGGACCACTTCGGTGGGAAGGTAACGGCGTTCTGTAGAGTCATGCCAGCCACATGACCACGGAAGCTTGTCTTCAGACAAAAACGCTGGCTCTACAGGCTTTGAAACGGAGATGAGCACCGCCCCCTACAGTCCGTCACGACTAGACCATTTGGTCGTGGGGAAACCGTTACCTTTACCTTATGCCAAATGGATACAATTTCATAAACTCTGCCAGCATGGTTAAAGATGCTGGCATTTTTCCAGGTCCTCCCCCACCTCAGGCCATTATGAACAACATGAGGAAAGGAGGAGAGATCAAACTGCAACATGGCAGGCAAGTACCAACGAATATAAACAAAATTACTTTTGTAATCACAGTGAGGTAGTAAAGCTGATCAATATATGCCATAAGACTTAAGAGCCACAGAATGTTTGCTTCTGCAACATTGTCAAGAATTAAGTTGGAGTATCAAAATGGTTTTAAGAAACCCAGTGAATTCTATAGTGTTCATGAAAGCATTTGTTTCATTCAGGCCGAGAATTTCAATGTAGGCCCCTGTAGATTTGTGGAACATGAAGTTCTTCCCAAAAGCAGAAATGGGACACCTGTGCAAATTATGCTTATGAGCCTCCCAAACATCAAAATCCTGGGCATGCTTAGCTGTAAATGACTTACTCAGAAGTAAGTCCTACTCTGTTTAGCAGGGCTTACTCTCAGAAACATTGCATAGAATTGTAGCCTAACTTTAAGCAAAATGGTTTGGAACCTAGATTTGAAGGGCAGTGCTCACACAACTGATGAAAGGAAAAGGGGAGGGTCATGGCCACTTGGTATGTTTTTAGTCCCTGAATGCAAGACCGGATAAAGTAGAGCACCTAATCAATGAGATGGTTATGGCAGAGCCTGCAGCAACCTCCATTCAGATCAATGAAGGAGGGATAACTCTTCCATTCATATTGCACTGATTGGAATTCTTCATTCCAGCTCAATGTCTGGAGAGTGAGGAATTGTCTCCTTTCTACCACCATCCTTATCTCACTGCTCAGGTGAAATGAAAGGAGGACTCAAACCTGCACAGTCAAATATAGTGCATAGCTTGTAGAAAAGAACATGCACCAAAGATGAGAGTATAAAAATACAGCAAAATGCTTTACACCCAATCCATAAATCTGGAAAAATGTTACACAAGTCTAACACTATAACATGCAATAGGGACCTAGTACCAAGTCTCACTTGAGTCAGCTTTAGCCTACCTGTAGATGGACTCATTGTTCAAATCAATACAAATGGAGGTTGGCCATCCCACTACAACAGGAAGTAGAACACTGATTCTCTCATGCAGCCTTCTAAATAAGGCTGCAAAAGTCATTAACCAGAATGTGTCATTTGTGTCTCAAAGGAAAAAAAAAGCACCAACTTAATTCCATGTTACAAAATCTTCTGGCCTGGTTCCTCTGAAAGGATTCTTATTAATCTCAGGTGACCAAATGTATGGCTATTTAAAAAATCTGCAGTAATGGATGCTAAAGCATACAGATGAGCCAAATGATACAGATAGAAGGTTAGCAACATATGATCTCACGTGCATACACCACCGCCCCAGCTGTTTAAATGCCGGATTTAACACAAGTGTTCTATCAATCAGCTATGATTCCTTTTTCTGCCCAGGTTAGGAATAGCCAATCAATGAGGTAGGCTGAGGTGGCCTACCTTAAGTTTGGGTATAGCAAATACCTTGTCAATTATAAAGTTCATTATTAGGATAGCATAGGGGAAGGATAGCATTTTTCTCAGGCTCCAAAATGCCTTTGAGCAGTCTCTGTGGTTCCACCTGAATGTTGGCAGAAATTCTATTCACCCCTGCGGTTTACAAATTATAATAAGAAATCATCTGTAAAACTTGCTATAGCTTATCAGAGTTCAATGAAAATTACACAAACACCATGTTATTGTAATCTATACTTTACAAAAACAACGTATCAAACAGGAGGCAGATATAGTTTCTTTTGGATTTTAAAAGAATTAATACAAATTCAAAGCACAGTCTGTACATCTTCTGAATGTTTGCCATTAGAAGCTGATGAGTTTTGAATTTTAAAAAAATGATTACTAAAATTGTTTATGTCTATATAGTTTTTCTTTAAGTGACAGGAAGCTCTGGTATTATAAAAATAGAAATGATAAAACAGATTCTGAACTGAAATGTCCCAGGTACAATGCTATTATTCCTGTAAAGTTGTCTTCCTGATGAGAAAATATTTAGCACAATTCAACCAGAGCTAAGCACTTTTTAGTTCAAACTGATTTCAGTGGGAGATATTTAATCAGTTTTGCTTTTGAAATCAAAAGGAATTAAATGTGCTCAACGTTGGCTAGATTATGCCTCCCCTCATTTTTTCCCCTCTTTTAAATCATGCTGGTTGATGCTCATGAGATTTATTATGACCCTTCAGAACTGATTAAATCCTATACCCTTGGCTTCTTAAGTGGGGGATCCTGCAGGCTAAACTTTGGTATATCACACGAAGAAGCAAATGGAATCCTTTTTGCAGATACTTTCTTCCCAATTGTCTCTATCTGGTGAGGAAAAAACAAACACATCATTAATTAGACAAAGTAGATCACAGCTTCTGTTTCCAAACATTTTTTCTTGTTTTTCGTTTTAAATATTCAGCTGTGATTTTCCCATCTACATTATTAAATCCAAGAAGGGCATAATTATATAGTTCAAATTATATAGTTCAAATCTGAACATGTGGTTGTTCATTTTAAACAGTAATCGTATTTGTTGATCTCCAGTTCTTCATGCACCTAGAGGCTGATGTTGCTTCTCCTCAACACACACACACACACACACACACACTTCAATTTGCGACAAAATCAATGGTGGATCCTTCCTGCACACTCTCCTTACTGGCAATGCCAAAATAGGAAGATCCCAAAACTATCTGAATGTAGGATCTGATGACCCTCATGCTGGATGTTGAATCTCCTACAGAAAGGGATTTCTTTCAGATCTAGGAGAAGTTGTGTGTGTAACTAAGCAGGAAGTCTCACAGCTACTATCTTCTGTGAGGCATCAGTATGGAGCAGCATTTCAGCTCAAACCTGCAGCAGAGCTCACATGGGCTTGGGGCAGAATGCACTTTTTTATTTGTGTTGCCTCTGGACACTACTTAACTTGCCTGTATGCAGTGGTGCTATCTGGGAATGAGGAAGTGGTACGCTGGGCGGGACACGCGTGATTGGCTGCCCGTCCGTTGCATTCCGCGGCTGCCCTGGCTTTGGGAGGGGCTGCCCCCGGTTGGCACACCCCACCGCTGCTCGCCCAGGCACCCGGCACGCCCCCCGTCCCCCCCCGCAAGCAGGCGCCCCCCCTGAAGCCAGGGCAGCTGCGGAATGCAATGGACGGGCTGCCAATCACGCATAAGTCCCGCCCAGCGTACCGCTTCCTCATTACCAGATAGCACCACTGCCTGTATGGCTGGGCTGGCCCTGGCTATGTTTGACAAACCAATTCTTGCCCATGTTACTGAACAGAGGTAGAATGTTTTTTAAAATCGCGCCAACTAATGGAACATCACATCGCAAACTGCTGGTTGTCTACAGAAGTATCAGTATACTGAAAAACTAAAAGGGTAGATGGGAGAATTAAATAGGCCTGTATTCCATTTGCCTTTGAAACCATATGGAGATCTTCTTGCCGACAATGGGAAAAAATACCTGGAAACCAATGATTTGCAGTTCATTATGAAGGTCATCCAAGACTCTCCTGCCATCAAAGATGAAAGCTGGCTTCAGCATTTTCTTGTGAATGCGTTCATAATCCAATTCCTGCAAATGACCCCAGAAATTGTTTCAGTACAAAGAGTTTCTTCCCCTTGCTGCTCAGCATGCAATTGTATTGCACTTTGTTTACCTTAAACATATCCCACTCTGTGCAGATAACAAGGGCATGGGCTCCATCGCAGGCTTCATAGGGATCTTTGCTAATGGTGACTAGTCGAGATACTGCAGCGAGGAAACATACAAAGAAAAAGAATAGTGTAATACTATGAATGCCATCGATCAGGTCAAAGATAAGGTTTTTAAAGAATTTGGGGACTTTAGTTTTAAGTCAGTATTTGTGTCGGAACCCACTAGGTGGGTCGAGAGCCAATTTCAGGTGAGTCATGTAGCACCTAGTAAAGCCATAATTGAAAGTATGGGATGAGGAGACTCTGGAAAAAGGGAGGGCTGTGTGGTTATTTTGCTTGTGTCAAGGGTGTAAATAGGCTCCCCCCCCCTTTCTGATTCACTTTGCTATTGGAAAATGGCTGAGAACTAACCCAACTTAATGCTGCATTCTCAGTAAAGCTGCAGGCTCTGGCATCACAATGACGGCACTTCTGCCATTACATCACTTCCAGGGGGTTCTGGACAGATTGTTATTCTAAAAAGTGTGTCCCAGTTCTAAAACGTTTGAGTACCACTGTTTTAAGTGATAAGAAGCCGGACTTTCTTAGTGGTTTCCCTAGTCCTGTGTTTCAACTCTTCCAAGAAATTCTTCAGCATTCAATTTTGAAAATTCTACTTATTCCAAAAGCTCTTTCACTAGATCAGTGATGGCAAACTGATGGGCTTGGCGTGTCAAAAATTTGGATAATTAATAACTCAACTCTGCTGGTGTGTCCACACACACACAGACACACAGACACAGACACTCTGAACGAAAGACAAATTCTTTATACATTGGAAAATATAGCTTTTTATTTGATTAATTAATGAGTTTCTCAGGAACTTTAAGACATAAAAGTAGGAATGAGAGTCTAGATTAGTTATACTTGAGTAGTGTAAAATCACAGGATGGGATTTTGGTGGGGGGGGGGGTGGAGAATCAGGGAGAATTTATCTCTCACTTTTATTTGGTTTTTGTTTTAAAGAGGAACAGGAAAGCACTTGTTTGTGACATTTATACATGCCAAGGATGTAAAATTTGTTTTCCCAGGTACAAAATGCCAAACAAGGCTTGACCTTAAAACTCTGCAGAGGAACAAAACCGAGATACAGCATGTATTGTCCATTTTCTACTCCTATATATACTTGCACAACTACAACAAGAACTTGGACACAAGCCAAACAAAGCAACATGTGTAAAGCCATTCAGGGAACTTTCTGGTGAAGGGGGGTGTCACAATAAGCCTGAATAAAGGCACAGAATCCTTTCCCCCCCTTAAACTCTTCATTGCCTTCCAACTGCTTTTGCAAGCTAGGAAGAAGCAAGGCGTCACCTGCAACATTCCCAGTCCTGGATTCCAGGCTCTTTCCACACTCACCCTTTTACACAACAGTGAACCTTGGAACTGTGACACAACATTGATTCTCTTAACGGGGGACAAGGCTGGCCCAGCTGCCAAGAGGAACTCTCCTGCAGCAGCTCCAAACGGGCAGTATAGGTAAATTTTGCCAACCCCCTTCTTTTACTTACCCTGCTCCTTAGGCCACTTGTCCAGCTTGCCCAACTTGACAAAAAGAGCACTGCTGTCCCAATTCCGCCCTGCTGCAACTTGTGCTGAAGTGAGCAGGCTTGGAGATTGCTTTTTGCGCATCCCTCAAGGATGTGCATGCCTTTTGTTCCCAGCTCCAGGGGAGAAAGGCACCATGGCCCAGTTTCTCCCTGCCACCACTCAAGCTGACATGAGCAGGCTCTGAGATGCTTCTGGTGTGTCCCTTGAGTGCATATGCACCACAAGCCCTTCACCCAACTCCAGGGCACCGCTGGCCCAGCTGCTCCCTGCTGCAACTTGTGCTGGCATGTGGGTTCAGGGATTGCTTCTGGCGCGCGAGTCCTTCAAGTAGCTGTGTATACCTGAAGCCCAGCTCTGCAGCAGAAAGAGCACTGCCAGCTCAGCTACTGCTGCAGCTCATTCTGGTGCTTCTGGTGCATCCTGTAAGTGCCAGTGGCTCCAGTGGGGCTGCGTCTAGGTGCTAGTCTGCACGTGAGCACCTGGCTCACGTCCCCTGGCTCAGCATGTCACCCAAAATGCCTTGACATGTCAGGGGTTCGCCATCACTGCATTAGATGGAGGAAGGAATGCACTGTGGTTGGAATAGTTTACGTATACTCCCTAAGCAGGAAATTGTAAAACACAAGCCAACCCACCTTGATCATCTGCCGAGACACCTGGGTGAGAAAGATCCAAAATGATTTGTTCCCTCCGGACTTTGGGGTCATAGATATGTAGTTTGGCACCTTCATCCATTAAGTACTTGCTGATGTAGATGCTGGAGGATTCTCTAAAGAAAAAAACCACCTTTTATTGAGAAGCCTTCATAAACAGACATAACTGGCAATCTGATGTTCAATCCCGTATTGGAGATTATTTTAAGTAAATTTGGCTATAATTAGTTCTGCCCTTTGGCCCAGTTCCATCATTTTATTAGCCCCAAGGACCATTGAAGTTTTATTTCAATATGCTTTGTTTTGTGATGACCTATAGTTTGAAGCAAATAAAATGAACCAAGAAGCCTTCATTAAATAGTTACATTCAGGATCCACAATGTGACATGGGAAACGGCTGGAGCCTTTTGGGAAGGAACTATTCAGTAATATAGTTATGTAGAAATGGAAATCTCACCAATAATGTGATCTAGTTTCAGAAAGGATTTTCTCTTTCCAGGTTTTCTCTGGGACTATGAAAGCTAGAAATGTGAAGACTATGATCCTCATGTATTAGTCAGGGGTGTCAAAAACCTGTTTTTTGGGCCCGAATAACATTCACGGAGACTGCTGAGGGCTGAAAGTGACATCATTAAGCTGGAAATGACATCATTAAGCAGGCGATGACAAGAAATAAGCACTATTCTCGCCTAGTAACTCAATAGCTACACATGAGAGAAAATATGCAAATCTTGTTCATATTTTTAAGATATGAGAGAACTCAATTATCACACGGGCTGCCCTTTCAACTGCACTGTTTCTGCCAAGGTGTCACTTTGCAGCTCAGGAGCCAAGAGGGGCCCTATGAAGTGATAGTATGGCAGAAGCGGCACTGCTGGAACTGCAGCCCATGTGATAAGTGGGCTCTCCCAGTACGTGGGCAGAATCTCCTTTCTCCTTCTCTCACCCTCTTAGTTTGCTGCCTCCTTCATACCCTTCCTCACCTTCTGAGTTTTTGCCCCTCCCTTCCAGAGGCTTGGCAGAAGCAGCACTGTGATACAAGAATTGCAGGGGGGAAACTCCATCAGGTGTGCTGCCCTTTCAGCAGTGACAATAAAAGTGGCATTGCTGAAAAAGGAACTGTAGTAAAAACACGGAAGACCACCTCAAGGAGGCAGGAGATGGTACCAACAGTGACCCTTGGGCTAAGTACAGACAGGATCAACACCAGGGAGGTGGCTGGGGTTGGGCTACACAGCTGCAGCCACTCAGAGGCTTGAAGCCAGGATATAAAGAGCACCTGGAGGAAGGAGAGGGCATGGGTGTATAGTAGGAAAAACATTTGATGTGAGAGGAGCTGGAGAGAACTGACAAACCGGAACGAACTATTGACTATGAGCTTGGATCCTGATTTGGCTTGACGTGACTTGGACTGGACTTGGCTCACTGACCTTCGGAGTGGCTTACGGACTTGATTTGGCTTACCGACCCTTGGACCAGCTTGTGGACTACTGGACCTTGCTCGTGGACTAACTCCAACCTTGGACACTGATTCTGGCTTGGGCTTTTGGCCTCCAACTACTGTGGACCAGTGCGATTGCAGCAATTGAACAGGCAAGTTGAGAAGGTGAGGCCTAGTCGTGTCTATTCCACTGCCAAACCAGAGCTGTTTAAAGGGGGGGGCTAGCCAACCTAAAGTGGGCAACAGGGGCCCCAGGGCAGAACAGGAACTTGCATGATAATTGGGCTCTCCCAGCACCTCCCTTTCAATATGACCACTTTTGCAGAGGCAAAAATTTGCTGCACAGCAGCTGATGGCAGCAGGAGTGATGAGGCCCACTGCAGGGCATTCCTGTGGGGTCCCCACCCTCGATGCATAGCCCCCACAAACCAAGAAGAGTACTTGTGGTGTGTGCAAAGCGTGGCACCTGGAAATAGTTGGTGGTGACCTGGCATCACCATTGACTGCCTATTTTGGGCTGTTCATAGGCAGGGGCAGATGGGAAGGCCCATGGTAAAGCTGCTCTGACTTGCGGCCTGTAGAGATCATGACTGCTGCAGCGGACAATATGCTCACTGCAGTGGTGCGAGACCCCCAAATGGTCACACTGGCTTAAGGCCAGCCCTGGGTGGCAATGCTGGGAGAGCCCAATCATCACGCAGGTTAGATAAAGAGGACACCTGCGTTAGACGAAGCATTGGACAACATGATTGGAGACATGAAGAGAAATAGTGTTCCTGTTTATCACAATTTTACACTGCAGGAAGAACTAGTTAACTAGTAAAAAGCATACAACCTCACATAAATATAATTGTATCAGTTAATTCAGCAGCCTTTCTTCCCTGCATTCCTTGACAAATTAATTAAATTTCCTAAACCATGTATTAAAATGTGTTTTAAATTACTTTTAAAGAACAGGTGCTCTACTCAGATCTCGGTGTTCCATATAGTGCTGTCAGTTCAAACTGCAAATGAGAGGATTTCTGCTGAGTCACAGAACGAGTATGCTCTGTTGAGCTCAAGGTCATAAAAGGAGAGACACTGCAGGTAAAAAGTAACTAGAACAGAAGTTATCAGTTGGGAAATCCTCCTTTTTCATTTGGTGTAAAAGCTTTGAATATACAAAACAACCAATAAAATCCACAGTCAGAAAGAGGAGGAAGGGGCTCGGTGCTCCAGAACAAATGCTCAATTCCTGCAGAGGCATCAACTTCACCACACTGGATAATCAATGTTGGACAGTAGATAGATGGTTACACACATCAGGGATATCTGGATTCAAACAGCCACTGTGCCACAAAGCACATAGATGACTAATAAGCCACTTTGCCCTAGGCTATCTCACAAGGTTATTGTGAAGGCTTTAAAAAAAATGAGGACTACTCTGCCACCATAGGTCCTTGGAATACAAAATTTTAATAAATGATATAGCCAAGTCTTCACAAACATCTCATGGCAGCATCTCCCATGTGACGAATCCACAGCCCAATCCTAACATATGCTGGTGCAGCTGGGCCAAGTGGTGTAGGCTGTAACAAGTCCAGGTTAGAAGCAGGTTGGAGGTCTCCTTGGGGTAAGCCTTACCCCATGGAACAGCTGAGCTTGCCCAGTTGTAATACTCAGACCAGCACCAGCTAAATCACTGGAGCAAATCCGAGCTGCCCTGCATAAAGCCAGGCCCAGGAAAGGGATTAGAATACAACGGAAGCCTTGGTGGAATACTCACCTCTGCTGGCAGCCTTTCCCTTGGATGCCACAGCAGTGGGCTGGTGCAGGCTGTTTAGAGTAGCTACAAACATGCCTAACAGCACATTTGCAACACTGTAGGATGGACGCAGCTACTGCTGTGCCGATGGAACCAAAAGTTGGGATTGTACTGTCAAAATCTGGCCTTGGCTGCATGGTGAGCTCAATCAATATCCAAAATGAAAGCCCAGCTATGCTTCCGCTGAAATGGTCTGTTACACCATGAGAATGTCTAATTGTTCTGAAGAGCATACTGCTAAAAATCAATTTGGTTGCACGACAGACCAATTTGATGAACATATGGGTGCACAGTCAGATGTACTGTGCATTGAGCTCACCACAATGCTACAGTCAATTGCTTAGCAGGCAAATTAGAGTTTAGAATCAACCAAGCCTGGTTAAATAATGAAGGGCCATTAATTTAACAAAGAATTCCCCTTATCTAAACTTTTCCCCCAATATTTTGTTATTCAGTTATGTGGCTTGTGTTACGAATCAATCACCAGCAACATTTTAACCTTCTACAATTTCTCTTCCCAGGAAGCTAATAGCTGGCACAGAATTTGCATTCCTGAAAGTGGACCTTCTTGCAGTTTTTACCAGTTTTAAAAAGCAAATTTCTAGTCCTTATGTTTTTAGAGATAAGAACAGTAGACGAGCCCTGCTGCATCAGGCCAAGCTTCTGGCCCAGCTTCCTGTGTCTCACAGTGGCCCTCCAGATGCTTCTGGGAGCAACCCAAGACAACAAGATACCTGTATGCTGTTACCACTCCCTGGTATCTGACATTCAGAGACACTTCCTAAAACCTGGAGGTTGCACACAGTCACCATGACTTGCAACCTTTGATGGACTTTTCCTTCATAATACTGTCCAATTCCCTTTTCAAGGCATCTAGACCAGGTGCCAACACAACATTCTGTGGAAAGGAGTTCCACAGATGAATTACGCACTGGGTTAAGAAATTATTTCCTGTATCTCTCTACAAGAGACAATGTTTTGAACCCAGGAAGTAGTAATGAAGAACCCAATGAAGTGGTCTCTCTTGGGGGACTTCCACACACATATTCCTGTGAACTTAAAAAGAAGGATGGTCCAAAGAGACTGTCAAGGGTCATGGATAAGAAGCACAATACACAGACAAGTAGGACAAGGGAGACTGCAGTGGAAGGGGCCATGGGAAATTTAGCAGCAATTGATAATGATTTATCCCTTTTGGGACAGGTTCAAGCTTTTCCCAAGAGCCAATGTCTCAAGGCACAAGCATATCACAACATGCTCCAGGCACACAACTCCCTTTTGCTATGCAATATCCAATGTATGAGAATGAAATCTTGTTTATTCTGGATCCAGAATTCCTGTTACTAAAGGAGTGAATTTGTTTTGAAGAGCATGAATAGCCCAGCTTACACATGCTGGTTGAGTTTACTTTGCATTACCTTGTATCACCTGTGTCTTTTTTGAATGCAAATCCCAAAATAGCAATCTTCTTGTCCGTGACAGTGTTAAACAAGCTGTCAATGATTCGAGAAGCAAATCTTCTTCTCTGATAATCATTCATGTCGATCACCTGCAATTATACAGAATACAGAGATGTGGCTGCAAAGCGCTCCTGTTGGTCATGCCAAGTAACCGCTGCTTCTGTGACTTATGATAGAAGGAGGTCATAAAAATCTAGATGCAACTGCCAGGTTTATACAGATCCATAAACCAAATGCACACCTGTTACCAGCTGGCTTCTTCAGTTTACGAGCAGATTTTTTCATAGGCTCTCTTGTATTGTATTGCTCCTGGCCAATACTAGTAGTAGGGGCAGGAGCAATACAATACATAGTGGGTGTGTTATGTGTGGACAAGGGGTAAAACAAGTATATGGGTTTAGGTATGTAACAAAAAGCCATGATAGAAATCAGATTATCCAAAAAAGCCAGAGAAACTCCTATTCCTGAATAGAGGCCCTGAGAGGAATTTTATCAGGGGGTACAAAGTTTCTTTTGGCACATTCCCATCTCCATTAGTCATTCTTCCAGGCCTGATCTGCTCATCATCTTTGGCTCCTGGGCCCCCCTTTTGATCCCAGACCCAGGTACCCCCCATACCCTGCCCTCAGAGGCCTTGCTCTTAAAAAAGATGTTTTGTAAGCCAAGGTTTCAAATGTAATTTTAAAAAGGGGGGAAGATAGTCAATTGATGAATTGGGTGTGAGAGAAAATCAAGTCTTGCAAGGATTGTATGCCTGCAAGCCATTAGCTGAAGCTCTCTTTCATTCTCTAGCTCCAGACAGCCCCAGTGCTAGAGCTCCTTCTCCTACTGTGAAGTCAGGAAACAGCTCAGGCTTCCAAACGTATACAAGTGGACACTTGTTGTCAGCTGTATCTAAGCAACTGGCGGTGCAAGATCTTTTGGAGACTGGTTTTACTTTTCTCCAGATCACCTCTAAAATTATATCCCTGATCCTAGTTTGTTACCTTGGAAGAACTATTGCCTGATTAGCAACACCTCAGTTTCTCTACCAGAGGAGAGTTGCACCAAAACCTGCACTTCGGCTGCAGCTTTATTCCTCTGGCAACTTTCCCTTTCCTGCCAGGTAGGTAGGATGCAGGATATGGTTATTCTCAACAAACAAAAGACAGGGAGGAGGATAAACATCTTAGGACAGAATTTCTACTATGTGTGTTCTTACCTGTTGCCAGTAACGAGCTACTTCTGGCAAATTTAAAGCCTCACAAAGATAAACCAAATTCAAAACATCTTTTTGAAAGCAGCTCCCACCAAAACCTGGGAACAAAACAAAAAGTTCTGATCGCCTGCATCAGAAGGATTTCTCTCCATAAACCTTGATCCTAGGAATGTTTACTCAGAAATAAGTGACAATGAATTTGGTGGGACTTACACTCACGTAGGTATACCTAGAACTGCAGCCTTAGAAATAGCTGATGGGTCCTGTCTCTAGAGATTAATTATTAACCAAAGAGTGAGTTTGTTTTAAGATCAAAACACAAAACCCTGACATATGGAATAGTCTGCTTAGGAAGATTTCATTCTTCACAATATTATATAGTCCAGTAGTTCCCAAAGTGTGGGTCCGTGGCCTACCAGTGGGTAGGGGTGGGTGGGTGTTGCAATGGGGTGTGTGTGTTGCAAAACTGACAAGGCAGATTAGGCTATCTGAATCAAGAGTTAAACAATCTGCCACTTGCAGGGAGCACTGCTGCCCAATCACCATTATAGCCACAGAAGCTTGAACAGCCTCTGGTGAAATGCCACTTCTTTTTTAGGTAGGTCCTGATGTTATATAGTTTGGGAATCACTGATATAGTCCATTTAAAATAAATTAGAATTGTGTACCTCAGGGGTCTCTCAAACTATGGCCGGTTGGCCTGAATCAGCCTGTGGACAGCCAGAATCAGGCTTGTGGAGACCCCCACCTAGCACCCACCACCCAGCCGGCCAAATTTTGGCCTTGCTCTGGCCTGGGAGCTCACATGGGCTGAAGGGCCTGTAGCGTGAATCGACAGGACTACCCCAGCAGCCATGTGGGCCTCAGGCTCATTGTGCAGGCTTCTTGAATCACCCCAATAGCCATGTGAGCTGCTGGGCTGTGAAGTGAGCTCCGAGGCTCTGGAGGAGGGGAGGTTGGAAGTAAGTAGATATCTGCTTTCCTCCATTATTTTCTAAGTGGTTTGGGGTCATTTGTCAAGTGAGCTATACCTTCTCCCCCCCCCTTATTTTCAAAGTGATTTTATATGGTTTGCCAAGAGATTGATGCCTTCTTACCCTCCCTCGTTATTCTCAAAGTGTCTTGGACTAGTTTGTAAAGAGGACCTTTCTGTTGGGAATAACCTTAAAATCTTGTATGTGGCTTGTTTCCTTTCAGATTTATTTTTCTTAATTTAATATTTTTGCCTGATAGGAGTGAGGAGAATCTTTCTGTTGGGAATAATCTTGGAAAGTGGTTCATTGATCTAAATTCCATGTCTAATATATGTATTTAAAGTTATTTAAATTTTGCATTTATATTTATTTATTTTCTTGGCCCTCTACACCATGTCGGACATATGATGTGGTTCTCATGCCAAAAGGTTTGGAGACCCCTGGTGTAGTTGAAGTCCAAAGGCTAATTACTTTGCTGACCCCTAGGATTCAAAAAGAAATTCTCATTAACCGGATGTGTTTTGTTTTGTTTTTAATAACAGCACTGAGTTACACTGTTCAGGCTTCAATTCTATGCACAATTATCTGGAAGTAAGTTCCACTGAACTCAATAGGACTTACTTTTGAATACATATGCATAGTATTGTGTGGTTAAGAGTGTTTATTTCAACAGAGAATCATCTAATTTTAGTTTGAAAAAAAACAAGGAAGAGAAATTAAAATGGACAGCCCAATCTTAGATTTGTTTAAGGCTACAATCCTATCCATCCTTACCTGGGAGTAAGATCCATTGACTATAATGGAGCTTGCTTTCAAATAGACAAGCATAGGATCGGGCCTCCAAATATATAACCATGAGTTTATCTCCACCAAAATAAAGTCACTTTCTGCAAGCCTATGGTTAAAAAAAATCACTTAAACTAAAACTTTTTTAGAACGTTGTCAATTTGATGCAATATTATTAGAAAAATCAGAATTGAAAACTACATTAAAAACCAAGCTCTGTGGAATTTAAATATCTGCAGTCTAAAGGCAGCTGCAAACAGAAACAGACAATTTTTATACTTTACCAACACTGGCTTTCAAAAACTTATTTCCAATTCTTTGGTCCATTCCAATAGCTCTTGCAACTTCTTCAACATCAGCACCTGTGGCCTCACAAAGTGCGCTTATGGAGTTGATGCTGCTAATTCTCTGGGCAAGAAAAGCATTAGCTGCCTAGAGAGTAAGAGAACAGAAAACACATTCACAATGGGCAACCCCCAGTACAATAAGGCAATATTAACATCTATTTGAAGCAGGAAAAAGTTACAAGTAGGTTTGTTCAAGACAACTCATATCTTTCTTACTTATACAAGGCTCGTTCTGACAACCCACAAACCGAAGTTTGTTGGGTCATGAAAACGATTGAATGCTTGCAGAACCCATATGTTCCATAATCTGCTTGTGTAGCTAGGGAATCCTAGTTTGCTTAAAGTTAAACCACAGCCTTGTGGCTTATCAGTCTACATCAACTACAGTCTAATTGTGGTTTACAAACCAAAATATAAGATTGTCAAACCAAGATTTGAAACTGGGATTCAATAATTTTTTTAAATGGAAAACCTGCAGATAGATTTAAGAATACTGCACAATATATATTGTAATTGGGATTTTGAGGGCTAATGGAAGAAAAATATCTATCATTGCCAAACCTGATACTTTGCATTTTCTTTACTCATTGATGTAAGATTTTTTTGTAGTGTCTTGCCACCATGTGTTTTTTTTAAACTGCCTATCTGTACCCCTAAGAGTACAAAACTATACTTCTTTCTCATTCCATAGGGACTGAATTCCAAGACACCCTAATAAGGTAGTATTAATGCCCAAATCCAATCCACCTTTCCAGCGCCAACACAGCCACAATGTACAAATGTTCCTTTAGCTTGACGATGCTTCCATGACTGCTCCTCCCCTGCAGGATGCAGCATATGCCCCATTAGCACAGCTGGATCAGCACTGGAATGTGGGATATGATTGGGCCCTATGTGTATTTGAAACAGAAACAATATTACCAAACCAAGTGGGATATTTTAAAGTGAAAATATTAGTAAAAATGTATTCTAAAAATGTATCCTCTTGTACTCTATTACCAATCAGGGAACATTTTTCCTTCAGACATTATAAGGCATCTCACAGAGCATATCCTCCAATGGGCATAACAGATCCTGACCACTCTAAAACTCAGAGATTTTATAAACAATCACAGCCCTTGCCCAACACCATCAATTCTAAAGGAGTTCTGTTTCACAACCAGCCAATTAGAATAGTGTATAGGAGTGTCCTGGTATCCACTGAGTCGTTATCTCAGTTATCCACGGATACTGGGATGCTTATTAAAAAGATAGAACATTAAACAAATCTTTTTTTTAACCTTGTTGCAGCGAAACCATTGATGTTCTATCTTTAAAAAGGTGTCCCTTGTATCCATGGTTTCAGGTATCCATGGCGGGGGAGAGTCCAGAACAGAACCTCACTGGATTCCAGGGCATGCCTGTATTTTGTATCCTCAAATTCTCATTACTTTAGAGGGTTTTGTTCTGTTCAGTAATACCATACTATTACAGAGTACACATTTAACAACTTTAACACATTTAAAATGAATATTAACACACAATACAACATCATGTTGTCACACTGTAACAGTACCCACCAATTTGGAAAGTTCAGATGACCAAGTATTGGTTGTAAGGATTTTCTCTTTGGGCACCCAGTGCTCATAGACTGCGCACAGAGCACCAACCGCTCTTTGACCCTCAGGAGTCTCATCTCCACCAATCAGCACTCGGTCTGGATTCTTCAGGTCTTTAATTGCTGTGCCTTCAGCTAGGAATTCTGGGTTAGACAGAACCTATATACAAAGACCAAAGAGGAATGTGAAATTCATACAGACAGCATCCATTCAAATCAAATTTACCAATTTTTGTTATTTTACCTGCAAACTTAAGTTAGGTTTTGTGTTGGCATCAAAGATTCGCCGAATGCTCTCCGCAGCACGGACAGGGACTGTGCTTTTCTCAGTCACAATTTTATAACCATTTGAGTTTTGCACAATTCGTCTTGCACAGGCCTCAATGTATTTCAGATCTGCTGCCCGGCCTTTTCCCATGCCATAGGTTTTTGTTGGGGTGTTAACCTAGTTATGGGGAAAGAAAAAGGGGAATACAAGAAAAACCTGATTACATTTCCCTTCTCAGCTATCACAGTGTCATGTAACAATATAATTTTACTTTCAGAAGGAGCTAAAGGGTAACCAATCCAGCAGAGTCTTCCTGAGTGTCAATAGATCCCAACAGATCATGATTTGGAACTGACACAAGCATCTACATACAAACATGCACAGACTCACACTGTGAGTTTTCCTGCAATAAACATGGAAGCAAGAATACAGTGCTCTCTCAATCACTGCTTCCACCAGGAAATCACTGTGGAAATCCTGCCATTTTGTTCCCGAACTTGTGAAAGGCAATAAAGAAGCAGTAGATATATTTTTGATTTAGCCTTGCTTCTCCACATGAACTCACCAGCTGAGAATATCAAATTGTGACTGCTGAAGAAAAAGACCCTTTTGTCTATCTGTGCCTTGAAATTCTAAAATTATCCTTGAAATTATTTAAGGGCAAAGGTAATTACTTACAGAAATAAACACAAGATCAGCTTCTTTAATGGCATCATCAATACTTGTAGAAAAAAAGAGATTCTTCCCTCTGCAGGATTCTACCACTTCTTTTAACCCTGGCTGGAAAAAAAAAATCAAAACTTTTTTTGGAATTAATATCTACTTTATCCCCATTTCTTTTTTCCCTTTATTTCATTTATCCAATAGAAATAATAAAAAATATAAACTATACATAGATACTTCATAAGATACTGCAAGAGCAAAGCAGAATTATACTTCCATATAATTTTCTTACTATCAAGTCAAAAAATATCAAAATCAACAAAACGTATTTTCAACAGCCTTTCTTATACTATCCAATTAATTCCCCCATTACGATTTTAATCCATTCCCATTAATTTTATTCACCAAATCCACATTTCACTGAATCATTGTTCTCTCTCATATGCAAGAAGTCTACGAATGGTTTCCAGTTATTCAAAAAAAAAATATTACTGACTTCTAAGTAAAATTGTAAGTTTGTCCATTTCTGCAAAATCCAAAACTTTTATCCACCATTCTTCAACTGGGGGTATTTCTGTATTTTTCCAATATTGTGCACATTCTTGCTGCATGTGTCATATCTATATATATACTCTGTGTGTGTGTGTGTTTTGAACAGGCTCCACAACGCCTGGAGCGATCGGAACGAAACTCGACAAGCATACACCTTGCGGCCTGGCGACAAACACTGCGGGGGTCGGGGCCCCCTAGCACCCCCGGGGGTGGGGGTACGTGGGGGCCCCACGTGAAAACGGTCAAAAACGGCCGAAATCGGCGTCAAATCCACAGTTTCTGGGGTCGCCGAGATGAGCGGCGACGCTCCTGATGCAGTTGGAGTCTGGGTTTGGCCCCCCCTCAACGTGGGGGCAAGAAGGGGTGCGAAACAATGTCCGCCATGCCCTGCTGTAACGCCTGGACCGATTGGCACCAAACTCGGCATGCGGAAGCCTAGCAGCCTGGCCACAAACACTGCGGGGGTCGGGGCCCCCTAGCGCCCCCGGGGGTGGGGGTGCGCGGGGGTCCCCGCATGAAAATGGTCGAAAATGGCCAAAATCGGCATCGAATCCATAGTTTCCGGGGTTTCCGGGACCAGTGGTGACACTCCCGACACTGTTGGAGTCTGGGTTCGGGCCCCCCTTGGCATGGGGTGCAAGAAGGGGTGCAAAACAAAACATCCGCCATGCCCTGCTGAAACGCCTGGATCAACACGAAACTTGGCACGCATACATCTTGCGGCCTGACGACAAACACTGAGGGGGTCAGACTCCCTTAGCGCCCCTGGGGGTGGGGGTACGCAGGGGTCCCCACATGAAAATGGTCGAAAACGGCCGAAATCGGCGTCGACTCCACAGTTTCCGGGGTCGCTGAGATGAGCAGCAACGTTCCCAACGCATTTGGAGTCTGGGTTTGGTTCCCCCTCGATGTGGGGGGCAAGAAGGGGTGCAAAACGAGACATCCGCCATGCCCCACTGTGACGACTGGAGCGATTGGCGCCAGACTCAGCATGCATATGTCTTGCGGCCTGGCGACAAACACTGCGGGGGTCAGACCCCGCTAGCACCCCTGCGGGTGAGGATACACGGCGGTCCCCGTGAGAAGATGGTCAAAAACGGCGTTGAATCCATAGTTTCCGGGGTCACCAGGGCAAGCGGCAACGCTCCCGATGCCGTTGGAGTCCGGGTTCGGCCCCCCCTCAGCATGGGGGGCAAGAAGGGGTGCGAAACGAAATGTCCGCCATGCCATGCTGGAACGCCTGGAGCAATGTGCACCAAACCTGGCACGCGCGTGCCTTGCGGCCTGGCGACAATCACTGCGGGGGTCAGGCCCCCCCAGTGACACCTGGGGGTGGGGGTACGCACGGGGCCCTGCATAAATCGGTTGAAAACAGCCGTAATCGGTGTTGAATCTGTAGTTTCCGGGGTTGCCGAGGTGAGTGGCGATGATCCCGATGCCGTGGGAGTCCGGGTTCAGCCCCCCTCAGCATGGGGGGCCAGAAGGGATGCGAAACAAGATGTCCACCATGCCCCGCTGCGATGCCTGGAGCGATTGGCGCCAGACTCAGCACGCACATGCCTTGAGGCCTGGCGACAAAAATTGTGGGGGTCAGGCCCCCCTACCGCCCCGGGGGTGGTGGTGCGCGGGGGCCCCTGTGTGAGAATGGTCAAAAACGGACAAAATCGGCTTCAGACCTGTAGTTTCTGGGGTCGCCAAGGTGATCGGCGATGCTCCCGACTCCGTGGGAGTTTGGGTTTGGGCCCCCCTCAACGTGGGGGGTGGGAAAGGGTGCAAGACGAGATGTCCGCCATGCCCCGCTGCGACGCCTGGAGCGACGGGGGCCAGACTCGGCACGCGCATGCCTTGCGACAAACACTGCGGGGGTCAGGCCCCCCCCAGCGCCCCCGGGGATGGGGGTAGGCAGGAGGCCTGAAGTGAAATTGGCATTGAGTCCATAGTTTCCAGCGTCGCCGAGGCGACTGGTGACGCTCCCGACGCGGTTGGAGTCAGGGTTCGGCCCCCATCAGCGTGGGGGGCGAGAAGGGGTGCAAAACTCAAACTCTGGAAGATAATTTTGTTACCCGGGCAATGCCGGGTAACAAAAAGCTAGTATAAAATAAAGTTTTATTTTTTTGTCCAAAGGTTCGTCTTTCATACCCAACAAAGGATTTCAGGCTTCATTTGCAAATTAGTTTTTAAAATCAACTACATCTGTATTATGTATCTGAATCAAATAATTTTTTTACTTTCTTACATGTCCACCTCATGTGATAAAAGCAATTCCTGTAAAAAAAAGGACAGGAAAAAGTTGCGGGTAGGTTAGTTAACAGTTCCTGTTTAGAGCTTCTCGGCCATACCTTTATGTGGTATACCAAGGCTTCTTTTGCCTTGGTCTGCCCTGATTCTCCTTGAATTCCACCCACCTTGGCCCTCCACATCCAGCTATGCTGCCCCATGTCCCAATTTGCCCCCTGACCCAACCCATTACACCACACTGGCTCTCCCACAAGCCCACTTATTCAGTCAGGAAAACATAAAAACCTATATCTAGGCCTGACCCTTTTTTGTTATCTTACTATCAACTAGATATGCAACCTAACAGAGGGAATTTGTCCCCGATTTATTTCACATAAAAATCACTGATCCTATAGAAACCATGTCCAGCCTAAGAAGATGAACATTTCAGAAAGCATTTTTGCTGAGCTTTAGTACAATGTGAAGATTGGTCCTAGAGGCAGGGTAAGATGCTAAATGGATTAAGAAGTATGCTTTTTTTAGTAGTGGGTTATATTTATATGGTTTTTATCCTGTTTTAAATATTTGTATATGTGTGTTTGAGTTTAATGTTAAAATCAATGTTTTTAATGCTCGTTTTTTATGTTTTCTACTTATTGTGTTACACAGTACTTTTTATGTAGCCACCTTGGGCATTTGCTTCAGCATGGAAAAGGAAGTATATACATTTTTCAAATAAAAATATTTAGAGAGGGCAGAGTCATTATTTCCTACTCATCCCAGCATAATGTTTTTTCTAGTGACTGTTTGCTGTGCTGCTTGTATCTTTTTGTCTGATCAACACACCAGCCTCCTGGCTATTGAACCTCTGGCTCAGAAAACAGATAAAAAGGGCCATGTTAGTAAACCCCAATTCTGGATATAGATCACCCACTCTGACCCAGACTGGCCTTCATCCACAATTCATTGCTGAAAATTTGTATCCATCTTCTGTAAGTAACTAATACTGTAGGGACATGGTGGCGCAGCGAGTTAAAGCGAGTTGCTGGGCTTTCCGACCGCAAGGTTGGGAGTTCAAGACTACGTGACTGAGTGAGCTCCCGTCGCTTGTCGCAGCTCCTGCCAACCTAGCAGTTCGAAAGCACCTAAATGCAAGTAGATAAATAGGGACCACTTCGGTGGGAAGGCAACGGCATTCCATGCGCTACGGCGTAGTCATGCCGGCCACATGACCACGGAAACTTGTCCTCGGACAAAACGTTAGCTCTACAGGCTTTGAAACAGAGATGAGCACCACCCCCTACAGTCGGTCACGACTAGACCATTCGGTCGTGGGGAAACCTTTACCTTTACTGTAGTAGTAGGGACAAGACTGTATATGGTTTAAATAGTTTAGTTTTCAATGTATCACATAATATCCCATCCGCACTAAGATTTGTATCCAGATTTGTATCCATCTCAGAACATATACTTTACACCCTGATTAAAATTTAACTCAGTCATGGAAACAAGGGCAGAGGCCTTAAGCAAAGGTTACAATATTTTTGACAGTTTAGATTACAATGAAGGTGAAATCCACTGGCAGCTTACACTGACAGCCATAAAACTCATCATGTATTCAGAAAATGAGTGGATGGATTTAAAGCTCAGCAAGGGCATCTTCCAAAATGTCTCCCTGCCTTCTTTTTAAAACAGAATAAAAATAACATTGGATTTTTTGTAATCCTGGGTCACAATCTGTGACAATTTCTAAACCACCTGCCCAAGGGGGGAGCAAGCAGGAGAGGGTTCAGCCAAATCAACAGCAAGATGCATGATCAGCATTCCACTAATACAAACAACTGGAAGACAAATAGAGGTGACTATAGAAAGAAGGTTACTATAAGCTAACATCTAATTGCAGTTTGAGCTAACAAACTGCAAACATCTGAAAAGTGACTATGTATAAAACCTGCCATCAAGAGAGTGTAAAAAAGGTAAGTTTTCCCACGACCAAATGGTCTAGTCGTGACGGACTGTAGGGGGCGGTGCTCAACTCCGTTTCAAAGCCTGTAGAGCCGGCATTTTGTCCGAGGACAAGTTTCTGTGGTCATGTGGCCGGCATGACTCTACGGAACGCCGTTCCCTTCCCACCGAAGTGGTCCCTATTTATCTACTTGCATATTTACGTGCTCTCAAACTGCTAGGTTGGCAGGAGCTGGGACAAGCAACAGGAGCTCACTCCGTCATGCAGTCTTGAACTCCCAACCTTGCGGTCGGAAAGGCCAGCAACAGCGAATTAATTCGTTGCACCACCTTAAGTACTCCTTAAGTACTAACACTAACACTACAGATGGATCTGTTCACACTGAAAAACAAGGATGCTTTTTGCACTATGACCCCAAAGCAGTGATAACCACAGCTCTGGTGTCAGTGATTACTTCCACATGTCTTGAAATGGAGCCCATTTTGGTTTCTTGCATAGCAGGAAATGCAGTTTCAATCCATCCACCGTGAGAATGAATATACTAACTCTCCACAAAAAATTGCAATGCCTTTTTTCCCCTGCATGTGCAGTTGAGATTTAGTTGTTAAATTAGTTGTTATGTTAAATAGTTAGTTGGCAAACCTAGACTCTAATCAGCAGGAGTTTCCTATACCTTTAACAGAATGACAGGCCTGAAGAGACGTGTGAATAATCTGGTTTAATCCCCTCTATAAATGTAGAATCCTGCAGACACTATTAGCTTCCAGCCATTGTCATGCAGATAATGTGCTTCAAGCAGACCTTCTCTATAGACAAACATAGCTATTCTTCTGCAGTATAGCTCAGCAATGTGAACTTTCTGGAAGTTTCTGGAATTTCTTGAACAAATTTTTGATGCCCTAAAATCAACAGTATGTTTATTTCACTTGTATTAAACCATTTGAAACTTTAAAAAAGTACATGATGTTAATTTTATATGCTGTGTAAGTATTTCAAATGTTTTGTTCTAATTGGCAAAATAGTGGGATTAAAATATATGATTAGGAAAAAAGATAATAAAGTACTTTTAATGTGGCTTAAATACTATTTTCAAGAACATTCAATATCAAATACAGTGTTTGACTTGGTCAAGGGAGGCCTAGATCCAAATTTGTCCTGAGCCATCTCTCTCAGCTTGACCAAGCTCATTGGGTAGTTTCTTATGTGTAGGTTCACTTTTACCCAGCACACCCTCATAAAAGCAGACCCATGAGAGGGGGGTGTACAGCGTACCTCGGCCAGGAGTCAAAAGAGGGACCCAAAGGAAGGAAACCTAAAATTTCCTGGGATTTCAGAAAGCGTTTGCATATATTGTGACTAGCATTTACATTTTGTATAAGCCTATACAGCTGGCCCTGATCCATGGGGGTTCTGTTCTAGGAACCCCCACAGACAAGGAAAATCATAGATATTCAAATCCATGGTTTAGGGGAACCTGACTGGAATGGAGATTCTGTCAAGTCTGGAGGCTTTCTGAAGCCCCCAGATGCCATGAGTGTCAGCCCACAACCTCCAAGGACTTCAGAATGAAGCCTGGAGCCATTTAAAGGCAACTTCTGGTTTTTGCTGAAAACAAGAAGTCACATTTAAACAGCTCCAGGCTTCATTCTGGAGCCTGCAGAGGCCATAGGCAGACGCACACAGCTCTGCAGCTTCAGAAAGCCTCCAGACCTGACTGGTGCTGTGCTCTAGTCAGGCTCAGAGGGTTTGGGGTGCCGGTTCAGCACCCATGGATAGCAAAATCCACAGATGTTGAATCCATGGATAACACGGGCCCTGTGTATAGTTTTACATATCGTAATTAGTAGATGCTATGAGCCAATGACCATATGAAACTATGAATCAATGGAGAAGGGACGGAGCCCAAATAAACTTTGTACCCTCTGATAAAATTCATAGAAGTCATTAAAACAATATACTGTAAATGGACTCAGATGCAACACCCCCACAAACAAAATCTTGAAACAAAAGTCTCAAAGCCAAGAAAGTACACCAATGATGCATCTGGATAAGGCCATTTTGACATGTCATCTAAATATGCCAAGTGGTAGAATGGGATATAAATTATGATTATCATGATTAATAGGAGGATTTTTAATAAAGGAACAATGATTTTTGCAGTTATATCTGCAACAATAAGATGCAGCAGAAAAGAGACTATGACAAGGCAAGTACAGTCAGGTTAAGGGAAGAGAAGTACTTATTAAACACATTTACCTCATAAATTGGAAGTGTGTCTGAATTCCACGCATTGATTCTATCAGCATTGACGTCAACAACCGTGACCTTAATTTTCGGACACATGTGCGCAATGACACTGCATGTTGGCCCACCGACGTAGCCAGCACCTATGCAGCAGATTTTCTTAATTTCAAACATGATTGCTCTAGCGAGAAGAAAAATTGGAACAGGATCCATTTAAAATCATTCAAACACCAATATCCAGGCACATTTTTATATTAGCTAGAAATCCAACAGAAACAACTCAGCCAAACACTGACCAATAATGCAGTGTTCCTATTCATTCATTTGAAGACATGCCTTATCTCTATTTGGAAACACTTAATGGCCTACATTCATTTAACCAGTAGGTTGTAGTAACACATTGTAACAAAATATGGTTCTTTTTACATTTAGCAGGGGGGGGGGAGTAACTGCCACACTTCACCCCAAAACTGTCTTTTCTAGTGGCTGTTGCTGGTGGTGTTCTGCATTTTTTTTTTTGGCCTTTGGGGACAGGGAGCCATTTAACATTATTATCATCCTGTAAACAGCTTTGTGAACTTTTTGTTGAAAAGCTGTATTGAAATACTGTTTGTTTGATTGACATCTGCAAACCAGTATCATAGAATTGAAGGGGTCTTCAAGGATATCTAGTCCTACCTCCTGCTTGAAGCTGGAAAATGCTCTCTAGATTAGTAGTTCCCAAACTGATATATCCCCAAGGATACTTACCAGGACCTTTAGGGTACTCTAAAAAGAATTGAATAATGGTGGAAAAGGCAGTCCGCATTAGAATTAACAGCAACTATATTAATGACAAACATTTGGCTAATATGAGGGGCACAATTTATGGAAATGGGCTGCCAAGGGGTATGCAAGTGAAAAAACATTGGAACCTACTGCTCTAGAGTGGAACAGCAGGCTCCAAAAGCTGGACCACCTGCTCCTTCCCTGGCATGAACACTTTCCATGGCATAACATTTTCCATTCTACATCTCCCAGGGGTCCTCGTGGCCAGCTACATCTGTGCCAAATGCCAGCTGCAAGGCTGGGGTGACAGACCCTGGAAACAGCTGGCTTTGAAGACCCCTGAGGGATGTAGGTGGGGTATTTCGCAATGTCACTGGCAGAACAGAAAGTACTCATTTAATTCATTTAAAATAAAACCCTCACTTGAAAATTCAAACTTAACACTCACAAAAGGAATATAACAAGAGTAAGGTCTGCAGTTTCCAAGATGGCTGCTCCCAGCTTTCCACGACCCACCTGACATCAGGTCGCGACCCACCAAGTGGATCCTGACCCACAGTTTGAATAACAATGCTCTGCACTGATTAGCAACCAACAGTTTCTCTTTCCCCAAACTGGCTCCCTTCCCTTTCTCTTGCCAGCTCTGGGGACTGAACTTTCACAGGTATACATGCTATTGTGCCAGCCTAATCCTGATTAGCAGATTGAACAGCTACAGAAATGCATTCAAAGAGTTTAAATTACTGTACAATAATTTCTCAGTTTTTCTTCCTTAGGTAACTTGCTTGGGGACTGATTTGATTGGATTATTTTTGCAGCCTCTAAAATGCATTTACTACAACTGTGCTGGGACAGAAGTTAGGCTGGCTTCATCTTCCTTTAAATGAGTAGGTACTTCACTACTGACAGGTAAATTTATCACACTTGCTTTTGCACATTGCCTCTCTTGTAATCTTGCCAGCTCTATTGTCCTTCATACAACTCACTTTCATTGCCAGAAGGGACTTTCATCATGTTTAAATCATAACAATTATTTTAATGTACGGTCTGGTTTCCTTTCTTCTTGTGCTCCAGAAGATATTTCAACTGCATTGTAGGAGTTCTGTTTGCCCATCATCAGATACATTTTTAGGCAAGATAGTGATTTAAAAGATGCATGCCCCCTTTCAACTGAACTAGAACTCTTATATTTAATCACTTATTAAAATAGAAGAACTGCTTTGCAGATCCGACCAAAGGTCCACCTACTCTATCACAGTCTGAAGTCCAGCAATTTGAACCAGTGTGGTATGACACATTGGTGTGCCGCAAATGGTCCACAGGTGTTCCACAGGAATTTGGGGGAGAGTTATGTATTAGTAGGTCCATTGGGAGATTTGAGCTCCATCACCACCACCAGCAATGAGGTGTGCCTTGTTAATTGTCAGAAAACAGATGGTGTGCCTTGACAATTTTAGTGTTATAGTCAAATGGGCCTGCGAAACTCATTATCAAGGCAACAGAGAGAAGCATGGTCCGTCCTTTACCTCTGGTAACCAGAAATACATGGTTTCTAAAAGTTGAATTTCAAACCTCTATTCATATGTCAAAGGGCTCAATTCTATAATGTATGGTAGAAAAACAAAACCAGTCTGGACCAGTGTAAGACTTGGTGCAAGTCCTCTATAATGGTGTACTTGAGATACAACAAGGCGACAATCCTACTGAACATGATACCTTTACTTCTAAGTAGAAATGCATAGGATTGCTCTGCAAAGTATCTCCAGAGTTACATTGGAGCAAGTTACACCACAACAACTAAGGGCGCAATCCTAACCATCTTTCCAGCACTGACATAGTGGTCCTAATGGGACATGAGCTGCATCCTGCAGTGTAGTCATGGGGGCCTCCTCAAGGTAAGGTAATGTTTGTTCCCTTACCTCAGAGCTGCATTGCCCTTACCCCAGTGCTGTAGGTTGGTTAGGATTGCTCCTTTAGCCATTCTAAAGGCCAGAAATGGGCAAAGAAGAAGGTGTGTCATGAGTGGGATAAAAAGAAGCAGACATGTCAAATCCTATAATCCCATCCAAACCACAGGCACATCCCAAACAACGGTCTGAAGTTATTCTGACTTCAGAGATGGTGTAAGCCTAAACAAACCCACAGAAAAACAGACAGCAAAAGAAAACGTCTAGTTCCCACCTTCCCTGCCTCCCTCTGCTATAATGGTATAGACTAAATGCCACAGTTAATCACAGCACACTACCCCAACACAGCACCTAAACTCCTTTCAGGGAAACCAGAACTCATGTGATATAGTCTGCAGCATGGGATTATACGTCTCTGGTCTCATGTTGTGCATACGTAGCACACAAGGTTAATTTTAGTGACTATGGAAAAAGAGGATTTTGCATACAAAAAGTGCAGTTTGACAAACAGCATGCTCCCTCACAGCATGTACAGGTAGATTATCCCGTAACCAGACATCCAAAATCCAGACTACTCCAAAATCCAGACTACTCCAAAATCCAAACATTTTTGTCCAAGAAAAAAAACTTTCTGTAGTGTGAACACTAGAAGGTCTGTGTTCATTCCCACATACAGGTTGTATTCTCTGCTCTGTGGTGGGTGACATTGTTGAAAAATGTCAAAGAGGCCCATAGACACCCAAATGGGAAACAGTGAAGAGCAAGAGGGCCCTTGCTAACTGGCAAGAGGCACTTTTTTCAAGTAGTGTTCCTTTTATATTTAGGAGAGCAATTGTTCCTCTTCACCCCAGCACAGTGTCTTTTCTAGTGGCTGTTGCTGGTGGTGTTCCACATTTTTTTTAGATTGTGAGCCCTTTTGGGACAGGGCTGATTATGATACAGATTGTTTCAATGAATTTGAGATATATGTGTGTGTTGTATTTTGATTATATCAGTTTGGAGCGCCTTGATTGTTTGTTCCTGTTATGTTGCTGATACCTCTCCCTACCCTATAGTTGTGGTTTTTTGAGGGGTGGGAATTAAAACTACGAGCATTAGAGGACAACCTGTGTGATACAGTAAGCAGAATCTAGATTTGGGGAAAGGGCCTTAGCTTTGCACAGAAGTCTTTAGTTTAGTCATTAGCATTAACAGGTAGAGCAGAAACAGACCCTGCACCACACAAAGCCACTACAAGCCAGCACAGACGATACTAGACAGGGCCTGACTCAGTATAAGGTTCATGTGTTGGATCAAGGTGATTTGGCATCAAATACCCACATTGAATTGCTCTATTTTTGGGGGGTGAAAGTGAGGTAACTAATTCAATCAATCAATCCTTGCCTGGTCACAGAACTAAACTCAACGAGAGCACAATCCTATGCATGTCTAGTCAGACACAAGTGTTAAGTTGGGCTTACTCTCAGGAAAATGTGCATAGACTTTCAGCCTGAGTGAGGTTGGTCAGCTACTTTCTTTCAGCCTAACCTATTTCACAAGACTGTTGTGAGGATAAAATGGAGTAAGTATAATAAAGACACATAGGGATGTGGTGGCACAGTGGGTTAAACCACTGCTGCTGGGCTTTCTGACTGGAAGGTTGGAAGTTCAAGCCCGTTGCTTGTCCCAGCTCTTGCCAACCTTGCAGAAAGACATTTCACTACAGAAAATAGACATACTGTATTAATAGAACAATACTTAAATTATTTTAGAATATTCCAGAACAATCTCCCAGAATTTAAAATAAATGGACACCAAGGATTGTTTCATTAACCAGTTTGGTGGATTAATTTTTTTTACACAATCTGAAATAATATAACTTGTAATCTGCATGCTCACAGAACCAGGGTATAGTAATTCCCAATGGATTTCTATTGATTACAGAGTGGCAGAGTAATTTTGTGTATGTTAAGATACAGGTTAGCCTTATTCCAGAGAGTTGCCTAATTTTTTAGCAAGTCTCAAACTATACTCAGTCACTGAAGTCACTCTGGAAAAAGTGCTGTCTGAACTAAAGTTGAAGGAAATGAGGGAGAGGGGAGAAAGAGAGTGCGAAAGAATTTGAGTAGCTAAGTAAGGCGTCATTAATCACCAACACTGCAGGAAGCAGTATTGCAAAATACTTCTGAAAAAGCCACACGAATCATTCAAAACTTTGACAAAGGCAGCCTTACTACAAGCTCGTGAAGTGGGAGGACTTTCTTGGCATGTCTTTAATTAAAGTCAACGCGGTTTGCAAAAGACCCGCACAAACGTAACCGCAACTCCGCTGAAACAGACAGGGAAGTCGAGAAATCACACGCTCACCCTTCACCTCCTGCTCGTACCAGAACTAACTGCCCCTCTCGCGCAAATCCTTTGTCCTGTACGCAAGGAAACGGGCTCATCCCGTCTGAAGGGCGATCCCGTTAAAACGAGAGAAAAGAAACTGCACGAACATTTTAGAGCAAAGGGCGGGGGGAGGATAGCGAGAGTTAAAAGAACCCAGTCAGCCCATCGGCAGCACACAGGGCGGATACATACAGCGAGGAGTCCGTCGCCGCCGTGGTGAAAAGGCACCGGAGGCGATGCCGCAGCTGGACGGAGGTGGAGCAGATGGGCCAGCTCAGAGGCACGCAGACAAGGAGCGGGCAGGCGAGAGAAGCTCATCCAGCAGCGCCGCCCCTATTTAAAGGGTCGCCTTCTCATTCCTCGGGGAGGGGAGCAAAGACTGACCCGCCCCCTTTTTCGCTCAGGGCAGTAGGCGGGAGACGCGAGGCCCAGAGAAAAGAAGACTCCGGCCGAAAAGGAGGGGGTCGCTCTCGGGCGGGAGGCGCCTTTCAGCCGAATTAAGGCTGTTGCAGCAGCAAAAACAGCCACAAAACCCTGCACATGCCCTGAGATGCTTCCTGGGTGGAAGGAGGAGGAATGATGGAGTGGAGGCGTCTCAAGGAGGGAAAGCGACACGGTCTTGGGAAAAAAAGATTGGGATACCTGGGCGAGGAGGAAAGGGTTAACTGCCGGCAGCGACGAGGACAGCGAGGGAAGGAGACGCGGGGGTGGAACGTCCCTAGAGGAACGAGGCGGGCGGGAGCGCCTCCGTTTCTTCTGTGGAGGAAATACGGAGATCAGACGGGAAGAAAGGGGGAAAGTCTTTGGGCAAAGGACAGAATGAAATGGGGGGGGGGAGAAAGGAAGACGGCGGCGCTGCAAATGGAGTCCGAAGGAGGCGGGTGGCAAAAAGGGAGATCAGGCAGCCGGGGAAAGAGCAAGAAGATCCTCTTGCAGGTGTGAAGGAAGCGGGTGGAGAGCCTTGCAATGGGGAGCGGGGCTCCTCCCCGCACACACTTGAGCGCTCCCGCCGCCGCCTCCTCTTCCGCCAGCTCATGCACGGAGGCCAGATCCTCGCCGGAGCCCGAAGGCCGGCTCTCTCCCCTCCTGAAAGAGGCTAAAGCAAACGCGGCGGGTCGCTCTGCAGTCGGCGCGGCTTCCGCCTCTCGCCATGGGGAGAGTGTGCGGCAGGGACGGTGGCGGGGCTGAGCCAGCCCAGCCTGCTGATTGCTCGCCTGGGGACGAGCTTCCGCTTGTGCTCCGCCGCGCCCCCGGGCGGGAGAGTGCGCTGCGCTAGGAGGCGTGGGCAGCAGCCGTGGCGTTTGCCGAGTGCCCGCCGGAGGGCAGAATTTCCGTGCGTGCAGAGCCGCCGCTTGGCCTCGTCAGCAGTCACTGTAGTGTCGCAACCAGGAAGCTTTTGCAGACGCTCGACTGAGCGTAAGCCCCGCTTCTCTCCCCTCCCCCGACGTTTTCAGGCAACACAGCTGCAGGCTTTAAAAAGAGGGCGTTTTTCCTTCTGTAAGTGGTCTGAGCAACGTTCTTTGAGGTTGGCCCTGTTTGAAGGACCTGAAAAGCTCTATTGTCCCAGCTCCGATGGTCGACTGTAGTTTGCAAGCAGTGGTTTGTACTGTTTGGGACATGAGCTATCTGGCGGCTCCAGGTAGGTGTAGCGGTGATGGGCCTGTTACAATGGGTCATAAGAGCTATATGAGTGCTTACTTGAGTATGAGTATTTTGGTAATCTGGTGACCTGCCCTAGCCTACCAAACAGGTTCTTGCTAGAGAACAGTAGCAGTAGGCAGGTCGTTCTTGCTAGAGGAGCATGTTTCTGATCCATATTATCCGTATTATACACATACACTATCTTGTACAAGTTAGGTACCGCTGATCTGCAAGCTGATCTGATCTCTCTCCCAACTCTACTGAATAAAACAGGCCAGTGAGTTTTCAAAAACAGAAATGGTTTGTTTTCGAAAGACAAGATAAGTAAAAGCAGGCATTTGAAAATAGGGGCAAAGCAAAATAAACCCTTAATGCAAGTTAGCTAGAATTATATTAGTCCAGTTCCTTACCAGCGCACTTACCATATCAAATCAAAAGAATTCAAACGAAAGCCCTCTCAACTGGATTCGACAGTACTAGGTGTGCATATTGCCAGGATGAAACCCCGGGAAACTC
>JAJKFI010000113.1:544740-576807 GCA_029204185.1 Lerista edwardsae | reverse complement strand
TAAAGTTGGTTTAGCCCTTACTTAGTTACCTTGTGTGTTTCATGTGTCTGGAGGAATGTGACAACAATGTTTAGTTAACTCTGTAAGTGCTGGAATATAACACATACTTAAACCAATCTCCCCTTTTTATAGGGATGAAGATGTTACCTTTCCAATTCTCTCATATACCAATGAGAAACCAACTGAATCTTTCCTCAGCCATGATCAGCATTTTTCTCCTAGCCCATTCTACCCAAAGCCAGGTGTGAGCCACACTGCCACTGTTCAATACACATCCCAGATTAATGTGTTCCAGAGGATGTAGCCACTATAGGTGCCCCAATATGGGGCAGAAAAGCAGATAGAAATCCAATAAATAAATGTGCAGGTTACAGAAGTCATGCCCATAGGGCTGTGCATAATCCCAAAATGCTCTGGGGGTTGGGTATGAAAATACATGTTCTCATTACAGGCATGTATGTAGTCACACCAAAAGGCACAGATTTATGTGTGCTGCAGCAAGCTACACTTCTGGGATTTCCAAGATGCAGTACAAAGTACTATGAGAGCCTGCAAAGCTAGTTTGATTGGGGAAAATTGCAGTTCACACACACACAAAGTATATACTTTGGGCAGTGGCACCTCTGTGGCTTTGGTTGCCAATCTTTAAAAATGTTTATATTCAGTACACAATAACAAAACACTTGCCAATGCAATTATATACAATATGATATAAATTTGCTGGCACTGCCAGCATGCACACAGCATAATAGAAAATCATTCAGAGTTTTAGTTTGGGATGTCAGTGAGTTTAAGGCCACCTTTAAGGGGCATACAATAAAGCCTGTTGTAAATACATTCAACCCCACCAAAACTGCTATGCAAAACCCCAGTAAAATATCAAGATTTAAAATAATGAAAGTCAAAAAACCAGAGGCTATTTTGGGTACCCAGGAGAGGGAAGAGAACTACACAACATACAATGCAATCCCAAACTGGCTACTGCCAACAAGACAAGCATGGGACCTGTTGCAAGTGTGCCATAAGGCAGTTAAGGCAATGCTGAAAAATGCTGAGAAAAATCTGGGTAGGTTGGAGCTGGTAGGCTCTCTGTGGACCCTGGGAGGGGTGGGGGGAAAGGCTAGCTGAGGCCAGGAGGAGAAAGATCAGGCCCAGGAAGAAAAGGGGGCAGAAATGGCATCAACAGTGGCTACTGCCATATTCTATCCCTCTTCCTGACATGTGTCATGTGCTCAGACATGTCAGCAATGTTGCTGGTACAGGCCCAAGTGATCCCATAGTGGGTGCTGCTGGGCCTTATCCCAGGAGATCACCAATAGCCTCTCATTGAGCCCTGGATACAACAGAGGCCATTTTGATGCTACTGCATTGCAACTTGTTGAATTAGTTAGGATTGGATTGATAGCAAGACAGTATGCCCCTCGACAACTTCCCAAAGGCTAATCCAGTACGTATAAAATCCAGAGATTCACAGATTACCAATAGATTACTATTTTATTGTGGTCAATAAAAAGTGCATAGTACAAGCCTTTTTTCCCAAACCCAATCTCCATATAGGGAACAGAAATTCCCAAATGGCACAGATATAATTTTTATTTGCCGTGATAAATACGATCAATTTACATTAAAATATTACACTATCATCTTCCTTTTTTTTTTTTGCCCCAGAAAAATTACCATTACAAACTAAGGCTACGTGATCTGCAGAGATGCTATAAACAAGTGTAAGTCTTCACTCTGGCATCTAAATACAAATAAGATGTGATGCAGGAGATCTGTGATCAGAGATCTGTGAACAATAGCACTGCAGAGGAAAGTCTGGGGCAGAAGAATGTTTTAACTGTTTTATCATATTTCCCAATTAAATCTTCCCCAGCCCCGTAGGACAAGTAGCTCAGGTTAGCATTTTAATTAAGAAAACAGCATAGCAGAAGAGAGTTTAGATCTCACCTCCAGTAGCTCCAGTTGGGTTCCTCCCTCCTTATTACATAAAAAAATCCCAGAGGATTCTGATGACAGATTTCCTGTGTGTAACATCTAGTTTGTGCATTTAAAGCAGAATATTTTTTTTAATAATGTTATATAAACTGAAGTATAAACTGTAACTTGCTTTCTTATTCCTATTAAGTAACTAACTTTGTGTCTTAGTAACTGAGAACGGAACCTTTAATGTACAAAAATCATGTTCTAAACTGATGGTTCTTAAAGTGAAAGACAAATGTCACTGATAGTTACTAAGGAAGTGAGCTCTCTCCAACTTTTCCCAGACCTTTTTGTATGCATAGGATTTTTGTGACAGGAGGTAGAATGCAATATGGGGTGATGTCCCCTGCCCCCACAAGATACAGTCAGTCTTTATATGTGACCTTGCTATCTGGGAATTTACTTATCTGTGAGACCTGCTACTTTCCTTATTATCTGTGCCTCTAGCCTCTTTATCCACTCTGCAGAGACCTTCCAAAGATTGCAGGGACCTTCAGAATGGCACCAGTGCTGATCCACCAGCCATGTTTAAGGGGTCCATGCTGGCCGCAGGTGCCACTCTGAAGGTCCCTGCAGCCTCTGGAAGGTCTTTGCAGCATTCAGAGATCTTTTGGACTTTCCTTCTGCACTCTGTTGGCTTCCTGAAGGTCTCTGCTGATTCTTCTGATGGTAGATAAGGTGCACCTAACCCCATTGATCCTATAGGAGCCATGTTTCATTATCTGCAAATTCGCAATCTGCAAGGATTTCCAGGAACCTAACTCTAGCAGATAATGAGGACTGGCTGTAATATTAAACAGTCCCTATTTTGAAGAGCCCATCTAGAATCTTAGAAAAAATGTTTTCCACCTTTCTCCTTTTTTGCATATTTGGGTTTCTCAATGATTATTATAATAAAATGTTTATATACAGTACTGCTTTTAAATAAAATAAGAGCTCACAAAACAGTTTATAAAGCAATAGAAGTTTCAAAATGATTCTCTGTCTTATAGCACTCATAATCTAAAAACAGGCATGAACCACTAGATGCCGGAGCTGTGTTGGGATCAGTAAGTAACAGCATACCTGAAAGGCCCACCATACTATTTTCCTCTGCAATGTGTAATTGTAGGGGATTGTTCGGTGAGCTGTTCACTATACTAAGAGTTCATTCAAACCAATACCTATACCCAACAGGTCTAGCCAACACCCTAAGCTATATGCACATTCTAGAACAGCAGTTCTCAAACTGTAGGTCATGACCCGATTTTTTGTGGGTCATGTGCTGGAATTACTCAGAAGCCACAAGGCATTTTGGGGCACTACCTGGAAGCTGCAAGGCATTCTGGGGCACAATGCGGCTGCCACAATTGGTTACATTGGTTGTGGCAGTAAAACGATTAGGCAACTACTATAGAACATTTCCCAGAATCCTATGCACACACAGAATTCATGGCAGATGAACCAATGTAGAAAAGGTGCTTTAAAGCTAGCAAATCTGAAAAATACTGTCTTTCAAGTATGATGTGAGCAACCAGAATTGCCCTTTTGATCTGATTGTCCTTGGGGGAAAATGAGAATGAGCACCTTTATTTATTTGGTTCCAGCTCAAGTGGACACGGGGTTTGGTATGGAATTATCCACAACACAGTGTGAGAATAGTGTCTCCATATTCAACGTACAAATGTGCTATGAAACTGGTTTGTCACAATTTCTCCCATAACAAACTGGAAACGAGCAATGGGACCCATTAATGCAAACTTGGTATAGGACTGAAGGAGTGTTAAAGTAAAACAAAACAGAGGTTCATATGATGAGGCCACTAACAGTGGGGTAAGGTAGCTCATTGTAATCTTGCTGTAATTTTGTTAGGAAGACGTTTCATGTCCATGTGCAAACATGAAAGAGTTTTTTGTTTTCTTTTGTTTTAAAGTGATCAGGATGAAATTACTTTAGACTGCAAGCCAGGCGTAACCTGACTAGATCCAGCACCCTGGATGCCACCAGGTAGCTAAAGTGACTAAGGTGCTTTTGCGGCAGCGTGCGCTGGTAGAATGTGTGCCAGCCAGTGCTGGTCCTCAATAGGTTGGACCATAAACTTGTATCCTCCGCCCCCCCCCCCCACTCACTCACACACCAAATCAGCAAAGCCATTTCCATGTGTCTTCCTTGTTGGTCCTTCCAAGGATAAGTACCAAAGAAAGATTTATTGACAATGCATGAGAAAAACATAAATTGCAAGCTTTACCTTCTGCTGCTGGTAGGTATAATCATGTCTCATTTAAGCATTTGTTCAGAGAAGCTGAATTTAAGGTTTTCAGTCTCAGAATCTACAAGAGGAAGCAGATTCTGGATTATACTACTTGAGATTGCAAGCAAGAGGGTCATATGTTCTTTCACAGAATGTTCTTTCACAGAAGAAGACTGTGCAGCTAGCAAGCTATCACATTAGTCAGAAAAGGTTAGCGGTCCTCTCCCAGATATGCTACATTGCCACTAACAAGAACTTTTTCCAGGAAAAGGCTTCAAAAATGTGACACATGTCACTACCTATAATCACAAGTCCAGAACTAGTTCCTCAGAAAAAATTCATTTGCCACAATATGTAACATGGCACTTATTCTAGTTTAAATGTCTATTTGTGAATGAAAACCTAATTCCTGAAGTAATGTTTCCTCACTATAGTCTTATATCATCTTGAAGCAATCACAAGATACTCTCACAAGTGACCCTAAAAGCATCATTTAGGGAGCAATCCTAACCTGGCATTGTGCCGGCGCAGCACTCTCACAAACATGCCATAAGGTGCATCTGCACTGCGGATTCAGTTGCTGGGCTGGCAAAAGCAGCAGTGCCGGCTCGTGGGCGCCACCATGTTTTTCAGCTGTGCTGATCAGGCACCAGCTTAGCTCTGCTGGTGCAGGGCCACACCAATGGCGTGCCGGAGGCATAACAGGGTGAGGTGGGGCAGAGATGGAACATGGCCATTGGGCCCTATCCAGTTCTTGAGCTGGGAGGCCCCAATTTGGGCCACTCCTGGCCGTGCTGGACTTGTACCTGCTCTTTTGTGGGTGCAGATCCGAGCAGTTCCATAGGGACTGGCTGGCAATAACCCCGGGGGAGAAAATATTCCTTAGCCCTGTGCTGGTCGTCTGCCGCCTCCTAGAGCATAATCCTAAACTGTGCGGAAAGCCAGCAGGCCTGTGTTGTATCCAGCGCAACTTGGGAGTGCTTAGGAGCTGCCCTGGGGCAAGGGCACGCCCTTGCCCCAGAGTAGGCTCCAGCCTCCCCTATGTGCTCCTTGGATCTGCGCCTGCTATTTAGCAGGTGCAGAGGTGAGGACACTGCACGGTCCAAATCAGGGTCACACAATCTGGGGACAGAGGCTTGAATGCAGGCTAACAGCCACAACCCAAGTCCATCCCCCTCCCTGGGCCAGCATGCCTCCCGGCCCACCCTCGCCCACCCACTTCCTCCCACCCTTCCTCTGCCCACAACCACTCTTGTGCCAACCGAGTTCAGCTGGCATATGAATGGTGCACTGCACTGCGGCCTCAGGCCGGTGCCCTTGGGCCAACATTGCTGCTAGTGGGCCACGCCCTCGCATCAGCTCTGGTGCTGTTGGGCTGACTCAATCGGCTAGTGTTGGCCCTAAGGCGCCTCTAGGACTGTGCCCCAAATGTTGTTATGATGCAGTGCAGGTGACCCAGCCTGCCTGTTCCAACATGGGTTAGGATTGCGCTGTTAGTCTCTTCCATATTTTAGAGATGTTGAAAAAATAGTGAATGTTGTTTACAATGCATAAAATTACTTTTTAGAATTATTTAATGATGCAATCATTATATTGAATAGACCATTCCTATTTCTCTGAATAGATGGGGTCTTTAAAAATGTACATCATTGGTTGCCAAGTGCCATTTCTTGCCACCAAAGAAAATCATATCTTGGCTCTTGCCCTAGGGGCATGGCCCCTCCCTTCTTGGAATATGGAGGCTGTGCTTTACCTAGGGGGGCAAAAATATAACATCTAAAAATATGTAGGTTGAACTAATGGCATTGTACAGACCAAGGACATGCCGTGGCATTCTGTGCCAGTGAGGCACAGAGTATCACAAAGCCCAGTGACCCGGAAGTGATGTAACGCGTCCAGGCCACTGGGCCTCCTAACACAGCTGGATCAAGGCTCCAGGCATGTCCAGAGACTTTCTGTGGCCCACAGAGACTGTGCACAGCCTCTACAGGGTTTGGAACTTCCGGAAGTGCTTGTTAACCTCTAGGGGTAGTGATAGTTCTGAAGCCAACAGATGCTGTGTACAGTATCCAGTGACATCCGATCACGTCCTGGAATCAGGTCTCAGCAGGTCAGGTGAAGCTCAGCCTATCTTCCTCCCTTAATTGCACATCCTGATACAGATATCAGAATTTTTAAAAACTGATGGAAGTATCTTGCACAAACACCTTTCTGCTGAAATCCTAAACATATTTCTTAGGGGAAAAAAATCTAGACCTTGGTAAATATACTTCCAAGCATGTATATTTAGAATTGAAACATTAGCTCTTGAGTGTAAGAATTGGTACTAACTTTAATATTTTAGCAGTAATCGCCTAACTTCATAGCTTACAGTGCTGCACTGAACAGCCCCCGGTAAATGCCATCCAAAACGTTTTTTCCCCCCTAACACAGCAGGACTAAGCCACAAATAATTCATCCTACCATGTTAACACAATTGCTCAATATCTACTGCATCCTCACCTGTATATAGGATGAATCTAGTGCTATTGAATTCAAAATGAAATTAGATTGCTTTGTCTGGTCACTGCTTTTCTGTCACATTTGAATAAGATGTGCTGAAATGCCTTGATCCAGAGCATCATATACATTCCAGTGAAATTGTTATCATTTTCCAAGATTTGTAGTCCGCTTTAAAAAGCAATACATGGATTTTGTATGCACACCATGCTGTTGCCCTTCCATTGTTGTGAACGGGGAAGTTATAGGCAGAGTAGCAAAATCACTGAAAAAGTGTTACTGTTGATCAAAAAGAATTATACTATATATGGCTGGCTTGTTATTTTTTATTTATCAAATGTATATATAACCCCTATTTTTGAATGTATTATTATTATTCAGGCTTTAATTGCCTTAAAACATTATACTGAATGTTTCATTAGTTTACATTTAATTTAGCACTATGTTAGATAAATTGTCACTTTGGTTAATAGTAATAAAGATAGAAATAGTAGACAAATATCAGGTTCTGTCTGCCTGATGAAATTCTGGTCAATAGATTAAGAGCGCAATTCTAACCTGGAGTTAGGCCAGTGCAAGTCCCTTGTGCCAGCCCAGGAATGTTGCAAATGCACTGTACCTTTGTGCCAGCCTCCCTGACTCAAGAGATGTTGCAAGTGCACTTTATGGTGCATTTGCAACATTCAAGGTTAGGATTGTGCCCTAAATCAAAAGTCACATAGATTAGGTAAAATTTGGATGATTCTATTTATAATGTATGGGTACAGTGAATTAGAACTTCTGCACAATCCCCCAGTGAATAGATGTACAAATAGCTACGAGAAGTTGCTGATGGTTTGTAATCAATGCTGAAACTTTAAATTTATGTAGGGAAAAAAGCTAGAAACTTAGGTACTAACTATAAACTCAGAGATTTTAATTTTCCTTCAGAAATGATTGTGAGGCAGTCACTATGTCTATACAATTATCATTATGTCCAACAATTATCACCAAAATGCCTATCACTTCCTGCCATATATGTTATTCAAATATGATTTTCTAAGAATTCTAAGAGAAAAAGCAAAAATATTTAAATGTGTGAAACATTATATGGAGTTTAAGAGCATTCCAGCCACTTTCGTTCATGTCGATGGTACAAGGTTACAGCGGCTGAGTTTTTCTTGTATGTTCTAGTCAACAGGTGGAGCCGGTGGTTCTTGGTCCTGTTAGGAATACACTGAATTAGAACAGAGGGATGAAATATGTACAAGAGAAAAACAGCTAGCTGTTTATAGATCTTTTTGTGCCTTTTCCACTGGCTTCTCTTAGGGCAGGGGTGGCCAGCCTACCGCACATGTGCCACTAGTGGCACATGTACACTTTCTAAGTAGTACACACAAAATCCCCATTTTTTTTTGAAAAACATTTAAAGAAAGCACTACAGCAATTTATGGTTTGCTTGATTTCTTGACTACTCCTTACATGGTACACTCTCAAATATCTGATGCAGCAGTAGGTGCACTCAGTGTGGCTACATTTACTCTGTTTGATTTAGAAAACTGGGAGAAAGGCAGGAAAAGAATGACAGACAGGAGAGAAAGCCAACAGGGCAGATGCTAGTGAGCTGCATTCCACTAATGGTAGGTCACTTGCTTACCCAAGAAGGCCAGATTGTGGACCACTGAAAAGGGATGGGCGCCGAGCAGGGGCAGTGCAGAGATGGCTGATTAGATCAATAAAGCCCAGGTTGCCCAGCCAGGCAAAGACACGATCTTTGGGAAAATTATCCTCAAATCATCTTTGAGGACAAGATTGTGGGAAAGGGGGGATGCTTGGCTGTGCAGATGAAGACACCTTATATGGACCTCAAAACATCCAGCCTGCTGGATTGGACTAAAGGTCCATGCAGGCCACCTTTGTGGCCTCTTCAACAATCAGTCAAGTGTCTTTGGAAAGCCCCAAGTAGGCAACAACACTCCCATGTTTCTTGCTCTGTACCTCCTGGCACCTGGAGACATGCTGCCCTTGAACCTGGAGGCTTTAGCTATTGTGGTAACTAAGATAGGAGAAGACCCCTGCCCAAAATCCAGGAGAGCCACTACCAGTCAGTGTAAACAATATTGACCTAGATGGGAGAATAGTCTTGCTCAGCATAAGGCAGCGTACAACAATTGTGCCTCTATAATAATGCTTTTGTGTAAATAGGTGTCCCCCATGGTTTTATTAATTATTGTTTCACATAGTATGTCTTTTAGTACGGAATGTGTAGGCCGCCTTGGGCATTTTGCTTTGACATAGGAAAGGTGGGTATAAATGTTTTAAATAAACAAGATAACTCGTTTCTTGACAGAAGGAGCATTTTCTGCCTAAAGACCTTTCTCCAAACTATTCAGTCCCTTTCGTGCCTCCAAATCTATATGAAGGCCACCAATCTTCTCTGTAAGCACAGGAAGTGCACTTAACGTTGGAAAGTGGTTCAAAACACATCACAAGCATGATGCACAGAAGAACTGTGCAGCACTAATGCGTTGTACAGGATGAAGGGGAGACACACATCTATCTGTGTAATAACGTTAGTTTTCATTGGCTGTCACATTTATTTCCATTGAAACCATGGGGATTGGTTTATCATTGGGCCAGATTCCAATAAAAATGGCTAGTATAGTAATAGTAATGTTGTATAGTACAGTAATGCTGTAATAGAGTGAAGCAGAAACAAAAAATAACAATCTTACTGACACATCGTAGTACAATTTTTTTTGAAGTGTGCAGTGTGATTGTATTTAGTGATTGCACTTGTATTGGGCAATCCTTTCTTTAAACAGAGCCTGGGCTTTATTCAGGATCCCTCCCCCTCCCATTCAAGGTAGGCTAAATAAAGCACCAGAAGAACCACTCACATTACGCAGGCGGGATGGCTTTTCAACTGTATTGGATCTTCTTAGGTTACCAGGTCTTACCAAGAACAAGATAAGGGCCAGAATCAGCCAGCCCATCATTATCATTGTAGCACTGACACCACTGTCAGCAGATGGATTTGGTCCTGGCACTAGAAAAGAAACCAGAATTAACTCAAATGCAGAATCTAAATCACAATTATCAACTTGTACATACAAAAAAGGTTATGGGACCCAGGTAGCATTTTGGGAGTAACAGGAGAGCAGAAAAAGAAAAAAATACTGTGGAATGCTGTTAAGTCATAGTAGGAACAAGGAGGAATAACCTTTCTATTTCCATTAGGGTTAAGAACATAAGAGCCCTGCTGGATCAGGCCAACGGCCCATCTAGTCCAGCTTCCTGTATCTCAGTGGCCCACCAGGTGCCTAAGGGAGCTCAGTAGACAACAAGATGCTTGCATCCTGTTGCCACTCCCTTGCACCTGGCATTCTGAAGTAGCCTACTATTAATGTAAGGAAGTTGCACCACCCATCGTGGCATATAGCCACGAAATCTGTCCAGTCCCCTTTTAAAGGCATCTAGGCCAGATGCCATCACCACCTCCTGTGGCAAGGAGTTCCATAGCTTAATTACTCACTGGGTAAAAAAGTATTTCCTTTTATCTGTTTTAACTCTCCCAACACTCCATTTCAGTGAATGTCCCTGGTTCTGGTATTGTGAGAAAGGGAAAAGAACATTCCTCTATCGACTCTATCCCTCCTGTGGATGATTTTGTATGTCTCAATCATGTCCCCCCTCAGGCGCCTTTTTTCTAGGCTGAAGAGCCCCAAATGCTGCAGTCTTTCTTCATAAGAGTGCCCCAGCCCTGTAATCATTTTTGTCATTCTCTTCTGCATCTTTTCCAGCTCCAGTATGTCCTTTTTAAGATGTGGTGACCAGAACTGTACACAATACTCTAGATGCGGCCTTACCATCAATTTCTACAATGGCATGATAATATTGGCTGTTTTATTCTCAACCCCTTTTTTAATTACCCCAAGCATGGAATTGGCCTTCTTAATTGCTGCCGCACACCGGGTCGACACCTTCATCTATTTGTCCACCAGCACTCCAAGATCTCTCTCCTGAGCTGTCACAGACAACTCAGAACCCATTAGCTTATATGTGAATGATTTTTTGCCCCAATGTGCATCACTTGACACGTATCTACATTGAAACGCATCTGCTATTTTGCTGCCCCCAACTTGGAGAGATCCTTCTGGAGGTCTTCACAATCCCTTCTGGTTTTCACCACCTGGAAAAGTTTTGTGTCATCCGCAAACTTGGCTACCTCACTACTTATGCCTGTTTTTAGGAGGAGATTACTCTTCAACAAAAGGCACTGAAAACACAACAAATGAAATCGGCAAGATAGATTTGAAATACTATACTTTTATGAAAATAAAAAAATATTCACAATACTTAGAAGTCTAGCCCCAACATAAAGGATCTTTCAATAATAAATATTTGTCAAACTTGTGGCAAATGCCTTTGGAAAAAAAACCCTCCCTTGTGCAGCAGTCCTTGAGAACAGTAGCATCATGAGCGGATGCAGACTGCACCAAGTGACACCTGGGTGTGTGTGGGTGTGACAGCACTATTGGCCAAAATTTTGGAAAATTTGTATTTATGAACAATACTATCATGTAATATAATTGAAAAGTTCTTTCATACAAAATGTAATGTAACAAACCATGTTGAATTATTTGTAGTCTATCAAACATTATGGCCAATTAACCAGAAAAATAAAACACAACTACCTTATGTAACATGGATATCCTTAATTCAAAACTGACCAATGCGACTGATTGTCCTGAGAGCCAATGAGTGTTATTATGACACAGCAGGGAACCAATAAGGTGTTAGTAGGAGTCAGCTCTTATTTCAATTTCTCAGAGCTTATACTAGAACACTTATTCAGCTGTGTGAATGTCATCACGTTGGCCACTGGTTTGTTGGGTGACCTGTACTGTTATATATTGAAATAAATAACATTAATAAATAACATTAAAAACATTAATTAATGAACATTAATAATATTAATGAATATAATAATAACAATTACACCAACACTAGTGATGCCATTGCATTACGTTGTGCATATGATATTGTAATTTATTCTGTATGGTCTGGCACAGGAAGAAGTCCATCATGGGACTGACACAACGAGCTCTTGTACCAGATGGCTCAAGCCCTAGTGATGTCACTGCTTGAGAAGGTATTCTCCTTTTGCTTGTTGTTCAGGCTTTATGCCTATCTGGTACAGTCAAGGTCTTGGTCGATCTGAGTGTCAGTCAGACTCATCCAATGTTTCTGTTGCTGGATTGGACTGCTTCAGACTGTGCTATGGGGTTTTAATATTCAAATGATCCTCCCACATTAAGAAAAACCTTCCTCCACCTATAACTCCAGCATGTCAACCCTTCACACCCTATTTTTGTATGTATAAGGACTGTTGGCTGGTAGTAAATGAGTATTTAATCATTCTCCCTATCTGTAATCTGAACTGGTACAGTCCAGCAACAAATTGATCACTAGTCAAATGATTATTTAACTTGGAGATTGTAATGGAACAAAAAGAAACATGTGATCTCATAGGTCTGTTAGGAACCAGTCTATTGTGAACCTGTAGATAGCATAGCAGCAATCACCAAGAATTCTGAACCACAAGCAACCCTGACCTTAGATGTACTGTAGAATAAACTCATGTGCTTTATTCTCTAGCACAGTGGTTCTCAAACCACTTAGTGCTGGGAGCCACTTATTAGAATGACAATCTGTGCAAGACCCCCCAGAAGTGATGTCATGGCCGAAAATGCCATCATTGTGATACCAGAGCCTGCTGCTTTCCTGAGAATGCCCCAATAAGTTGGGTAATTTCTCAGCCATTTCCCAATAGCAAAGTGAATCAGAAAGGGAAAAAGCCTATTTACAACCTTGACACAAACAAAACAACCACACAGCCCTCTCTCTTTCCAGTATCCCATCTTCCCATAGTTTCAATATGGCTGCGTCTAGGTGCTTTGCAACCCACCTGAAATTGGCGTGCGACCCACTGATGGGTCCTGGCCCACAGGTTGGGAACCACCACTCCAGAAGGTTTTTCAACCTTGGGGTCGGGACCCCAATGGGATCGCAAATTCTCAGTTATGGGGTTGCAGCAACTTATGAGAATGAAAAAGATTGAAGACCACTGGACTAGAGCACCACAAAGTAAAGTGGCAGGGGTCTGATTGTACCTCGTCAGGTACCTGGAGACTGTGTGCCAGCCCTGCTCAGGTCCTTAGCAACCGTGTTAAAATAGCTTTCACAATTGCTTTTTCATGGTAGCTTTTTCTGTTCTTTCTAATGAGAATAGTTACAATGAACAGTGCTGGGAATGGGGAGTGAGCAGTGTCAGAGGTGGGGGTGGGCAAATAGGGGCAGGGGGTGGGATTAACAGTGGGGACCCCAGTCTCGTACTTTGTTTACTTATGTATCGAGGTTACGGTACGAAAAAGGTTGTCGATCACTGCTCTAAAAAATGTGGATACTGAAAAAATTTATCTTCTGGATCCAGATATTACACTCTAGATAAGCTCTTATATGACATAGCACTCAAATGCTGTTGTGTGTTTTGTTTTTTGCAAAGCAATAGTGAATATATGCAAGGGTAGGTTTTAAAAGCTTCCTGAAAATCTCATCTTCTGTACTGAAATCAAATGGGATCTCTGTTCTTATGCTTCCTCCACAGAGTAAAGAGCCTGGCTGTTGCTATTTTCAAATTTTGCGTTGCAGCAGAATGGGGAAGCGGTAGGGGCTCCTTAAATGACAAGCCCCACCCCCTGAATCCTTCCAATTGTAGTCAAATCAAACTCCTTTTGTATCTTGTATTCCTAAGGAACAGCAGTTAAGGGAGCAGGTTCCCTCTGCAATTTCAGTACTGTCAAATTCAATGTCTCACATTGGAGCTTCTCTGTACAGCCTTCAAACTTTTGATTCTTGCTGGGCCCTCCCACTCCAGCTGTGGCAGGATGGATCAGGGCTTGATTCTTGCCTCAGCCCATCCCATGGGTTTGACGCAATGGCCATTACCCCATTCTCAATGAGGGGAAACTGGAGAGTAAACGGTCTATCCCTTTGAGTCACCTTTGAGTCAGCATATGAGTCACTGTTCTGATGTTAAGAGTAATAGATGGTTATTTTAAATTACTGTCTGCTTCATTTCCAGTTAATTCTTATTTGTTTTTAAACTGGTCACAGGATCAGTTATTTTATCTGTTGTAGTCTCTGGAAATGAAGTCAACCGTCTACGGTGTTGTCTGGCAAATGTCTACCAAATAGATGCCTCTCTGCATTCTCTGTCTTTCTTATATTTCCCCAATGTCTTTGATTTGCTTGTAAACAGAGCTTTTACAGTTAGTATTGCATTAAAGCGTTAGTATATGTTACCAAAAACAACCTGTAGCCATCGACACTTTTCCTTAGCTTAATGCAGACCTATATGAATGTGTGTGTATGCATGCAAGTATGTATATATGCATAGACCTATACATAATATCAAAAAGTTAATACATGTAATCCACAATGTTTACATTATTAACTGTGTAATTCCAAGTTACAGTTTAAATAATATCTTTAAAATAAAAGAATCAAGCACTTGTCAGTCCTCATTCAGATAAGTTGGCCTTTACACCAACTGGTCACTCCATAAATTGAGAAGAGTTACCTCTTATTTAACAGGCAGAACACTGCTTGCACATTTTTCCTTACACCCCATAAGTAAAAGGGCAAGAACATTTTAAAAAATGTCCTTTTCTATGTAAAGCATTGAGGCCACGCAAGACCTCCCTGTGCCTCAGAAGGCCTCCTTGATGCTTGAGTCGGCAAACCAGGAGTGCCTCTCCAAAGCATCAGGGAGACCTTCTAAAGTGTAGAGAGGATGTATGTGATTTCCCTGCACCTCAGAACACCTCCTGGATTCAACCAGAAGACACTTCTAGTCACATTCCAGAGGTCCCCGAGGCTCTCCAGATGCAGGGTTGGCACCCACATCAAGCCAAATGTGTGGGGAGCCAAACCCATGAATAAGGAGGGCCCACTATATAAGGGTTGGTTGCTGAAAGAAGAAACATGAGGCAGGAGAGTGCTGAGTCCAGAAAAAAAACCAAGCAAGGCATTTATTTCATCCTAATTCTTAGTACGGAAACTGGACCAGCACAATACACTCTTCCCTAGCCCTGTTAATTCTACCTACCTCATATCTTCTCACAGTTCCCTCATTTAGTAGTACCACTTAGTAAAACTGGCTATGAAACACTAAGTGCAGTGGCTGGATCTCTGGGCTGCTATGCAAAAAGATGTCCCAGAAAATCCACAAAATATCTTCAAAGCAAATAACCTGGGGTGAAGGGGGAGAAAAAGAGCAAGAGAGAAAAGCCTGTAAGCAAACACCACTTGAGCTCCAGATTCCAAGGACAGTATCAAGGGCTCCTTATCTGAATCAAAATAGCCTTTGGTAGACTGGTTGACTATTTGCATATCCCAAAGCCAGCATACCCTCCGGGACATCCTGTTGAATGAAAGGACTATTTGTCAAACTGTGAAAGGTACCTTTAGCTTCACTGCCTGCTTCAGAAAACAAGGCTTACCAGGGAATACCTAAGAGCAAATGGTTAAGTAATGTACTTTTTACACCTCTGGATCAAGAATTCCTTCTGTCTGATGATATGCACTTACTAAGGTACATACTGCCCCATTGACTCCCAACTGCTTTAAGGCTTTGCAGGAATATATAAACTCTGCATATGCAAATCAAAAGGTAAATAGAAAAGAATATTCTAACATTTATACAGCATGTTATGAGAATTCCTGAGATCATGCATAGGAGGCACTCTGAACATCTGAAACATTCAAAGCATTTCACAAACATTAAACAATAATCTTTAGAACAGCTTGTAAAGTTGGGCCAATTAAGGAGGCCGAGGCTGAGAGACTACCTTTGCTTCAGACCACCAAATGAAATCATAGCTAAAACAACACTGAACTGATGACTCCCCTATTTATAGCTCACACTGTACAGTCCAATCCTATGTATTGTGAAGGCCACATCTGGGACTGAGGATTCAGTGAATCACAGAATACTGCATTTTACAAAGAAACCCATTGAAAAATGAAAGTTTAGACTAGCCTGCCCATGTAAGCCATTTGCTTCGGCATGAGAAAAGCAGGATATACATTCTTCAAATAAATAAGTCTACTACTGAAAGAAATGTCATTGAATTCAACTTGCTCCCAGGCAAGCATCTATAGGATTGCACCCTTAGCTACTATATCACACCAACTGGGCAAGAGGCACTTTTTCAAGTGGTATATTTAGCAGGGGGAGAGTAATTGTCCCTATTCACCCCTGCACAGTGTCTTATCTAGTGGCTGCTGCTGGTCTGCATATTTTTTTTTTTAGAGATTGTGAGCCCTTTTGGGACAGGGAGCCATTTAACTTTATTATTATTTGCCTGTAAACTGCTTTGTGAACTTTGTGTTGAAAAGCGGTAGGTAGACAGACAGACAGACAGACAGACAGACAGACAGACAGACAGACAGATGAGGGCAGTGCTAGAATCCCGAGGCGTGGTCTGAGGTTCCATTATATAATCACCTTGCCAGAGCTAAACATCAGGACGGGGCCTGGATGAGTGACTACCTGAGAACGTGCTTTGCCATCGCTGCCCTGAATGGCTCCAACAGTGAGGGGGAGGGGCCACTTACACAACACATTGTGGCGCCTGCCATACTGACTGAAGCTGCCCCACCCTCCTCTGGCCACTCTTCTGGCTTCTCTCTCTATTGGCTGCAGCTGAATTAGCCAGTCACACATGATCCTGAGACATGACAGAATGACCTGCCTTCAAAGAAGCCCCTGAGTTGAGATTGCTTCTTTCTAGTCTTTTGAAATGCAAAGGTGAAGTCGGTCTTCAATTTTAATTCAAAATAATATTTCTCAGGTATCACAAGTTGCTGTATGGTTGTCTGAAAACAACCGGGAGGCGATGACAACATGTTTTTCTTTTCATGCTATTTCAGTATGTCTGATGCAAAAACTGAAACAAATATCACACCCTCTAAAATGTGCCCAGAAAAACTGTAAATCTGCAAAATTAAAGACCTTCCCCCTTATGGCTGGATTTTATTACCATTTCATTAGTAACAACAGAACGTCATTCTGACATCAGTTTAGCCACAATCCTTCTGCTTACCAAACCAAACCCCACCTACATCCCAGCTGTTATTGCAGTATTCCTAATGACTAAAGAATTTAGTCATTTATAAGAATTTTAACTTTTACACACACACACACACACACACGTTCCACTCATTCAAATAGTTAAAATTCTAATCATCCATTTGCCTGAGAGAAAAACAATCTAGCCTGATAACAACTGAAACAGAGCGATATATAATGTTGATCAAATGGAGCGAGATAGTTGGGCTGCAACTAGGTCCCCATCTTGGTTCCTCCTTTATTTGATACTTTTCCCATTCTTGAAAATGGGTGTGGAGATCAAGTAGGTGTTGGATGGCAAATGGAGAATTTTACGTTTGAAGGACATGGAGACAACTAGACTGACCAGGAAGATGAGAACAAACTCTATCTCATCTCTGTAGATCACCCCGCGTTTGTAAGATCACTTACATTTACAAAGGAATAACTGTCAACAGATCTTCAATCCCAAGCAAAGCAATTCTCTGTGAGAATGAGAAATCTATAGAGGAAGCACTTCATCAACTTCTGTCTCTATTGAGTCCATAAGTGCTGATATGTCCCAGGTTTAAAATAAAATTTGTGGAACGGAACAACAGGTTGAGCACCTTCAAGCACAAGAGATTCTCAGACAACTTCACATATGATATTGATTGACAGAGTCACCCAATTGGAGATGACTATAGAGGCTTGCCATCTGTGTATTGTTGGTCTGCCTTGCGAACAGATGGGGTCAATGAAGTGAAACACTACATTGGCATTTGTGTAACAGGTAAGATTTTCCAACTCCTGACAGACTTTCAACTGCTTGTGGAGAAAGTCTTTCCAGTATACTATTTGCATGGTAATGGAGCCAACTCAGGTATGCAAGCTGCATCTAACTATCCTAGATATACTAACCAACCACGGTTTTGGATTATACAATTTTTTAGCTTGAATGTGAGAAACCGTTTCCTAAACCTGGCACATCTGAAAGAGGAATTATTGTGGGGAATGGAGAAGACTTAAATTCAGATTTTTGCTGCAAAATTCCTTCAAGGAAGTCAGGAAACGGCTAAGTTTGCTAAAGTTCATGATATGGCCAAGAAAACATGACTGTACCAGTGGTGCTGACTTGCTTTCATAAACGTGGTGTTGACATGACCACGCCCCCTGATGTAATGTAGCCACGCCCTCCAGAGCCCAGGTCTATATACTTATAATGGGTAGACCTGGGCTCCGGAGCTCAGGTCTACCCGCTATCCTTACAATGGGTAGACCTGGGCTCCAGAGCCCGGGGAGCCCAGGTCTACCCATTATCAGTATAGCCAGGAGACCTGGGCTCCGGAGCTCCCTCAGTCAGGAGAGCAGACATCATGCACATGCACCAGGAGTCAAAATGGCATTGTGCACTTCACTAGTTGTCTCCCAAAGACTGTGCAGTTTGGCTATGGGTGCTTTGGAGCAGATTGGGTGTGGGTGCTGGATGCGGAGGGGGCTGGCGTTAATGTGGGGGCTCTGCCCCCACAGGGAAAAACCTGTGTACGCCCAAAGCCCCGAAACCCCGCCCAGATGGCACCCATGGACTGTACTATTATCTAAGAATGCCTGCAATCTTCTGCATTTATATTGCTAAGCATCTGAAATATTTTCATTCTCCAGAAACAGCAGAAGCTTTCTTGGAATCTTTGAAGCAACAATCATATTAGCCTTCTATCAATATAATAATTTTGATAATTATTATGTGCAGCCCTTTATATAGTTTTTTTGAACTTATTACCAAGAATGAATGAATGAATGAATGAATGAATATACTAAGATGCAAGGCATCATGTAATATACCTTTGTATGCAAAGAAATATTCTTCTCAAGATAATCTATAGAACCAAGTAATTATTGGGTTAACTAGCTGCATGAGGGCTTATATTTATCTCTACTTTTCTGGGCATAATGCCAACTTGCTGGGACTGAATTTGTAAGCTGTTATACCAGAGCTCTTATACCTATTAGTTAGGGAAGTTCAACAACTTAGAGGAGCGAGGGAAGATGCTGGTTGTTCTTGGAAGCCACTTTGCCCCCATTCCCTGTGGGAATTTTTCTTGGTCTTTTTCTCTCTTTATTTTCTTTTTGCTTCTTTGTTATATATCTACTTTATACAACTTTTTGCTCACTAGGTCCGTTTTTCTTTTTCCCCTCTATGGAGAGTCTTAGTTTTGCCCTTTTTGTTCTCCTTGTAGGAGGGTGAGGGTTCCATGTGGTTCCATGTATTTATCTAATCAGAAATGATCTTGACAAGGTTTATAGTATTATGTTATGAAACTTACAGAGACTATATTTTCAAGGTGCATATGTTAATAGACCATAATAATATGATAGACCATAATAATAGACCATAATAATATGATAATAGACCATAATAATAGCCATGATATTAGACACAAGATATGTCTCTATTGGATATGTACATATTTAAAGGGTTGTGGACACTTGTCTTTTTCCTGTTTATTATTATTAATTAAACTATAGCAATGTTACAGTTAGTTACATGGAATGTTAAAGGGCTCAGGGATCCTGCTAAATACCAAAACGTTTTATACAAATTGAAGGCTATGCATGTAGATATAGCATGCCTTCAAGAAACCCATCTGAATGAATCTGATGTGTGATAGGTATGTAAGCAGTGGATAGCCTATGTAACAGACACACCTGCCAGGTCTGCACATGGGTGGTTGTTTTAATTAAAAAAGGACTGCCTATTCAAGTATTACAAACTGTCTCAGATAATGATAGATTTCTTATATTAATTCTTATATTAATGATTATTTATCAGAATATATATGTGCTATTACATTGTGTCTATGGTTTTAAATCAGCTAGTCAAGCTTTATTCCATAAATGCTTTAAATCAGTGGTATTCAAACTTTTCAGACTGGGACCCACTTTTTAGAATGGCACTCATGTTGGGATCCACCTGAGGTGATGTCATTAACCTGGAAGTGATGTCACAGCTAGAAGTGACATTTATTCCATAAATGCTTTAAATCAGTGGTATTCAAACTTTTCAGACTGGGACCCACTTTTTAGAATGGCACTCATGTCGGGATCCACCCGCGGTGATGTCATTAACCTGGAAGTGATGTCACAGCTAGAAGTGACATCATCAAGTAGGAAGCGCTGTCATTGTAACATAATAAAATGACACTCCTGAAATGTAAGTTGGCATCCTTGGACTGCAGCAATTATACAGCCATGAAACATCCCTGACAGAAAGCAAGATAAGGACAAAATATTATATAAAAGTTAAACTAAACTTTAAACAGTTTAAACCTGAACTAAAAACAGTTTAAAAAATCTCACTTGAAAATTCAAACTGTTAACTCTCACAAAAAGAATATAACAAGAGTAAAGCCTGCAGTTTCCAAGATGGCTGCTCCCAGCTTTCTGCAGCCCACCTGACATCACGTCGCGACCCACCAAGTGGGTCCCGACCCACAGTTTGAATAACACTGGTATATGATATGATCTTTCCTCCTGTTCTTTTGAAGAAGTTGGGCTGAAAGGGAATCTTTACATTACACCAGGATGATTGACCAGGATCCAGACTTTTTGCCAGTAACCCAATTGATTGATGAATTTGGGCTTATGCACATGGCTATTTGGCAATGTATTTGTGTGTGTGTGTATAACTTTTATTGATCTAAGTTTGGACCAGGGGCAATGTCAGCATTTCACGTACCCCCAATATTAGAGATGTTAATTAATTCTGGTAAGGAAATAAAACCAATAACAATGTCTTATAACTATTTAAGATCTCTAAATGAATATTATTTTAATGATTTGAGAGAAAAGTGGAATCAAAAATTGGAAAACCCTGTATTTGATAACCAACGGAAAAAGATATTGGATAACACAATAAAAATATCTAGAGATCTCAAATTATGTTTGATACAACACAAAATTGGACTCCTAAATGTGTGTTTGATAAAGGCCTTAGTAAAGACTCAGTATGTTGGCGGTGCAGTGGGACAGAAGCCACATATACCCATATGTTTTTGCCATGTGTCATACTCCAACCTTTTTGGTTGCAGGTCATAAGTAGTATTAAGACTGTAACAAATCAAACTTTTGAATTCTTTGATATAAATATATTGTTGAATTGCTTACTTTCTGTATGGACACTGTCAGATGGTCAACAAAGATGGAGCCTATGCTCCTTAACAGTTGCAAAACATCATATTCTTAAAACTTGGAAGGACAAGTCCCCAGCTGCATGCATACATTTGGATAGATCTACGGGCTCTTTCTACCTATGAACACATATCTTTCAGAAGTCAACTTTCTTTAGTTAAATTTGCAGAAATTTGGCAAACTTTTTTGGATGTATTTGCATAACATTTAAAGTCTTGACCGTTTTATATTAGTATATGTCAATGCATGTATTGAGAAAAATAAAAATTTAAAGGTTAAATTAAAGGTTAAGTTAAAAAAATAAAAAGGTATAAAATAGATGGTATTGCAATACTTGAAGAAAGGACTCTCAAATATAATGTGTAGTGGGTACTTCAGTTATGTGTACCACTGAACGAAATGCTAACGCTCACCAAATCAGAAGTAGCAATTCACATCCAGGAAAAATGAAGCTGTTCCCTGTTTGGTTTGGCTCAAATTCCCAGCACTTCATGTTAGACAAGAGGGATGTATTATTTAAAAATTTATCCAGGTTTCTCACACCCGAAAACACATATCCTGCAAATTTTCAAGATGCTAGTTGATGCCCTCCTCTGTGGAAATATTTCCATGTTACACCCTTTAGGGACAAAATGTATTCACCCAATAAATAAATAAATAAATAAATAAATAAATAAATAAATAAATGCTTGTAGTTTATTTGCCCACTGCAAGTGTTTTTACTGCAATGGTTTTTCTTTTACAAAACAGAGGCTGCAAGCTAAAGTAAAGTATCAGGAAGGAAGGTGCTTCCTAATCCTTTCCCCTCCAGCAGTTTTTTAAACTCGAAATACTCCCATAAGAAGAGGTTAAGAAGCTAGGCATCCTCTACTTCCCTTGACCCCTACCCTGCATATCTTCCACTTTAGATTGTAGCCTCCACAATCAGGAGGCTACAATTTTGTAAAACTAAATTTGCATTTTGTAAAACTTGGCATCACATGCATTTTATTTATTTGAAGAATTTATACCCTGTTTTTCCCCATACTAAAATGCCCAAGGTGGCTTACATGGGCAGGCTAGTTTATACCACCATTTTTCAATTTTTTTAACAAATATACAGTATTCTGTGATTTACCAACTCCTCAGTCCCAGATGTAGCCTTCACAGTGAGGTTCTCTCCTATTTGGTACTTAGACACCATGTTTTTACTTTGCAATTGTCTTTATCCTAGCTTTTCCCATTACTTACATTCCTGAAGGCATTCTGTGTCGGTGCAGTAGGCCTGGGATTGTCGTAACTGAAATGAAGAAAAACAAGAGAGCTGTAGTTAGCAAAAGCAGGCTTTATCAATTCTGAAGTTTGATGGAATGTCTTCTGAAATAATATGATTTTGGAAACCTCAAGTGAAACATCTAAGAGCCCCAATGAGACACACAGGAGTTAGACAAAAGTCCCTTGCTCCAATTTCAATGGGGCTTCTAGAGAAGAACTTCCTGGTGGGTTAGATGCATTGAGGGGCAAACAATCAGAAATTATTACCGACCCAGTAAAAGGAGCAATCTAGTCTGCAACTTTAAGTAAATCATTATTCTAAAGGGGATAAGAAAACACGGACACTGCAATGCTAGTCCTTTACCAAAAGAGGGCAGTAGTGGCAAAGACCATTACAGATGGAACAACCGACTTAACTGGTTTCAAATTGGGAAAGGGGTACAACAAGGCTGTATACTGTCACCCTGCTTATTTAACTTATATGCAGAGTACATCATGAGGAAGGCAGGGCTGGATGAGTCACAAGCTGGAATCAAGATTGCTGGGAGAAATATCAACAACCTCCGATATGCAGACGACACCACTCTAATGGCAGAAAGTGAGGAAGACCTCAAGAACTGTCTGATGAGGTTGAAAGAGGAAAGTGCAAAAATTGGCTTGAAGCTCAACATTAAAAAAACTAAGATCATGGCAACCACTCCCATCACTTCCTGGCAAATAGAAGGGGAAGAAATGGAAGCAGTGACAGACTTTATTTTCCTGGGCTCCAAGATCACTGCAGATGGTGACTGCAGCCATGAAATTAAAAGACGTTTACTTCTTGGGAGGAAAGCTATGGCGAACCTAGACAACTTAATCAAAAGCCGAGACATCACCCTGCCAACAAAGGTTCGTATAGTCAAAGCTATGGTTTTCCCAGTAGCAATGTATGGCTGTGAGAGCTGGACCATAAGAAAGGCAGAGCGCTGAAGAATAGATGCTTTTGAATTATGGTGTTAGAGAAGACTGCCGTGTTGCCGCAGCGAGGGAGAACTCACACAGACCAATATGATCAATAATAAAGTTCTGGTTTATTGGTGAATACAGACTCATATTTATGGTTCAGTTTCCCAAGGCATTTGTTCATTAATTAACACATCAGAAGGCTTGTTTGCCGATCTTCCCTAAGTTAATCAATGCAGCCTTCTGATGTGTTAATTAATGAACAAATGCCTTGGGAAACTGAACCATAAATATGAGTCTGTATTCACCAATAAACCAGAACTTTATTATTGATCATATTGGTCTGTGTGAGTTCTCCCTCGCTGCGGCAACACGGCAAATGGTGACCCCGACGTGATTAGAAATAATCAGCGGACAGGTGCGAGGTTAGCATCCCGGACGGGGTAGGATCGCTGCGGACAGCCAAAAGGAAACGAGCCAAAGGATCCCCCGGGCGCCCGAGAGAGGCGGGAAGGAGAGAAGTGGCCACGGCTGGCTGGTGAGTCAGGATAAAAAACAAAGGAGACTGATCGACAAGGTCCAAAGGGTGACGGTCGAATCAGGGAGCGGGATGGGAATCGCCGTATCGGCTGCGGAGAGGGAAGGGCTCCGGTTGTTGTGTGAATTGGCCCCGAAGTATGATTGCAAATTAAAGGAAAAGGATGCGAGCGCCATCTGTCAATGGGCTCGAAGGCGGGGCCACTTTAAGGACTTGAAAGACGTTTTTTTGCTACCAGCTTGGAAAAATGTCGGGACAGATTTGTGGGGTCTTGTGCAAGATGGGCAACCGGAGGCATGCAAATTGGCACCGATCTACGGGACACTAGATAAGATCATGATCGGGCTTCACGGGGAGGTCGAGGCAAAAAAAGCATTGCAGAAGGCTTTGGGGATGGACAGAGGGGAGGAGAACGGCAAGGACGTGAGGCATTTCACGAGCCCCGTGTCCACCGCCACTGCGCTGTGTCCCCTGACAGAGGCAGAAAAAACAGCCATGGGGGGTCCCTCTGACAGCCTCCCCCCGTACACGTGCCCAGACCCCGAGGAGGCTTCTGTCGTTAAGCCCACAGCCCCATTTGACCCCGCTGACGTTCCTCTGCCCATGGAGGAAGACGTCCCGGATACAACTCAACCTGACATGTTAAAATGGAAACGAAATAAGGAAGGCGCCTATGAAGTCCCACCTGGGGCACTTCCCCCACGAATGGACACAAAACATTGGGATGATCGGGAACTTTTTGAAAATAAGGAGAGGGCGAAAAAGCAGGTGATGGGAGGAGAGTGCACTTGGAGGGTTGCGGAGGAGTGGTTGACAGCGCGATACGGGGAAAAAGGACGATGGAGCCCCTGGGATAAGAGGGAGCTGGGAGCACCCCTATCACTTGAAGAAGAGGAGAGAATAAGGACTCAAGAAATGTTGGAAGAATGGGATGAGAAGAGAGAAAGGGAAAAGGGAAAGAGTGCTCAGAAGGAGCCGGGAGGGGGAGGTAGGTTTCACGGCATGAGGCGCTTAACAGAGAGCCTCCTCCCCTCCCGGAATTCAGCCCCGCAAGGAAAGGACGAGACGTTTGATCATAGAAAGCGGTGGCGGGCAGTAATAGAGAATGCGTCTTTGGAGGGAAATTTGACAGTTCAGCCGATCTTAATGCCAGTGGTCCGCCGGGGCAACGCGCCGCCAGAATGGGTGTCCTTTGACTGGAACCTAATTAATAAAATCCAAAAGAACATAATGGACTATGGCACCGACAATCGCCTGGTCAGGCAACAGATCGGGACGTTATTGACTCACTCAGACCTAGTGCCTTATGACATTAAATTACTAATGGAGACATTGTTGACACCAACTCAAAATATGCTGTTTTTACAAAAATGGGAGCAGCGGTTAGAAGCAAAAATGATGGAGAACATGACCCTTCCCCCTAATGACCCCCTGGCCACCGCCACTTTGGATATGTTGATGGGAAAGGGACTGTTTACCGATCCCCAGCGCCAAGCTCGTTTAGCGCCCCGTATCAGAGAGCAGTCCCAGAGATGCGCGTTATGGGTGTTTGAGCAGTTGCCGCAGATGGGCACGATCAGCCCTCCCTACACCAAGATCGTGCAAGGGGAACAGGAATCATTTATGCAGTTTGTGGATCGAATAAAAGAGGCAGTCGATAAAGCTCCCAACATGCAGCCAGAGCTCCGAGCCACCATGGTGAAAGAATTGGCTATGCAAAATGCGAACCCCACATGCAAACGACTTTTGGCTCAATTGCCCATGGGGGCAACCCTTGTTGAAATGATTGAGGCTTGTGCACGGGAACGCTTAGTGTGGGAGGAACAAAAAGCGCAAATTCACAGTGTTGCGCTAGCTGCCGCGTTAAAGCAAGCGGTACCAGCAGGACAAAATAATCAAAAGAGAGGGCAGTGCTACGGATGCCACCAAACCGGCCATTTTCGCCGCGATTGCCCCAACCTCGCAGCTCAAAACAATCAAGGAACACAATGGGCACCCGATCCCCAGGGAAAAGCGAGATTCCAAGGGTATTGCAATAGATGTGGCAAGTTCGGTCACCGGGCGGCGGAGTGCCGATCCAAGTTCCACAAGAACGGCTCCCCGCTGCCGGGAAACCAGCAGAGCCGCGGGGGGAGCGCGGACAACAAATACTCCTCCAACCAACCATCAGCCAACCAAATGCACCTCGTAGCTGCCCCCGCGGTCCCCATGCCGCCACAAGCGGGTCCGCCAGTGTGGAACTGGCAGCAGCCAGCACAATTACCCTAACCACCCCCGATGTGACATGCGTGCCCACCGGCATGTGTGTGGGGGAAAGTCTCTTTGCTTTAATTATAGGACGATCTTCAGCAACCAAGCGAGCACTCATGGTCATCCCCGAGTGCATTGAGGCGGATTTCCGGGGAGAAATTAAAGTCATGGTGCGTACGTGGGCGCCCCCCGTTGAGATCGCCGCCGGGGACAAGATCGCCCAGCTGATCGTGTTCCAACAGCCTGCATCGATGACCCCAGCTGCGCCCCAGCAAAGAGATTCTCGCTCCACGAACGCACAAGCGGTGACTATCGCTTTCGCTACACCCATGACAGAGGAGCGCCCGCTCAGAGAGGTCACGATCAAGGGACCCAGCGGGATCCTGATCAGGGTGCTTGCGATGATGGATTCGGGTGCGGACGCCTCAGTTGTCCCCCTACAAGTTTGGCCCATGGAGTGGCCATTGGAACCGGCAGCAGCTGTGACAGGAATCGGAGGCTCAACGAATCATCAAAAAACATTCCTAGCAGCCTGCCGGCTAACAGTCTCAGACAATGAAGGACACATTGCGCAAATCACCCCTTACGTTTTGAATACACATCTGTGGCTGCTGGGACGAGACGTCCTTGCACAATGGGGAGCAATGATTGTCACCCCGCCTTTTCAGCAGCGGTCACTGGCAGTACCTCCGCACCCACATTGCAACTGACATGGACTACAACACAGCCTGTTTGGGTGGACCAGTGGCCGCTATCTTCGGAGAGACTCCAACATTTAAAAGAACTTGTTAAGGAACAACTAGAGCAAGGGCATATTCGTCCTTCCACCAGCCCCTATAACACTCCTGTGTTTGTCATCAAGAAAAAAGCAGCGAACCGATGGAGATTACTTCAAGACCTGAGAGCTGTCAATCGGATTATGCAACCGATGGGGGCGCTGCAGCCAGGAACTCCGTCCCCTAACATGCTCCCACGGAACTGGGACCTAGTTGTCATAGACCTCAAGGATTGCTTTTTCACGATCCCCCTCCACGAAGCGGATTACAAATACTTTGCTTTCTCCGTGCCTGAAATTAACCTGAGAGGACCCATGCAAAGGTTCGAGTGGGTCGTCCTGCCACAGGGCATGCGCAATTCACCCTCCATATGCCAATGGTATGTGGACAAGGCATTGGAGGACTGGAGGAAGCTGCACCCCCGAACATTGGTTTATCACTTCATGGATGACATCTTGTGCTGCGACCCAATAGAAGTCACAACAAAAATGCTGCAAGAATTGCAGATACAGCTATCTCGCTTTGGGCTTCGTATTGCACCTGAAAAAGTCCAACGAACTGCACCTTGGAATTACTTAGGGCTGAAGGTTTTCCCGGAGATCGTGGCCCCTCAAAAAACAAAGATACGCACAGAATGTCTGACAACGATAAATAACCTCCAGCAAGTCCTGGGAGATATTCAGTGGCTTCGCCCGCGAGCAAACATCACTATGCAGGAGTTGCAACCACTGTACTCACTCTTGCAGGGAGCTAAAGCAATCACGGACCCTTGTGAATTAACCGCTGAGGCTAAAGAAGCCTTAAAAATAGTTGAAAGCAAGATCGCACATGCATCTTCCCAAAGACTTGACATTACCCTTCCAGTCAATTTGTATGTTTATGGCAACCAACTGCCTATTGCAGTAATTATCGGACAACACAGAAACGACAAATTAAGCATCCTGGAATGGGTACATGCTTCCTCGCCACGAAAAACAGTCACAGCATTCTTTGACAGCTTGGGACAAATGCTGCTAAAAGCAAAACAGAGGACAATTCAAATGACAGGGCAGCTGCCACAAGCAATTCACCTCCGTCTCACTGACTGCTCAGCGGAAAACGTAACAGAAGCCATGCAGCAATCAGTCACATTCGCCTTGGCAGTGACAGACATTCCGATCGACCCGCATTTACCTGCTGATCCCCTCTTTTCAACGAATTTGCCACTGCAGTGGCGCCCATTGCGATCGGATCAACCGATCCTCAACGCTAAGACTTTATTTGCAGACGCCAGTGCCAAAACGCAAACGTACGGCTATGCATGGCAAGAAAAAGGAGTTTGGAAAACCAGCGTGCACACCGCCAACGGATCAGCCCAACAACTAGAACTCTTGGCCACACTCAAAGTATTTAAAGATCACCCCAACGAACCTGTCAACGTGGTAGTGGATTCGCTATACGTGCATGGCATTTTGCTAAAGTTACCCTTTGCCCAGCTACATTTCCACACAGATAGCAAAATCAGCGCCACCCTTTTAACCTTGCAACATTGCATCGTGCTTCGATCTCACCCATACTGGACTACTCATATGCGCAGTCACCAATCGCTGCCTGGCCCGTTCACCGCAGGAAATAACGCAATTGACACCAGCGTAAGCCAAATCTACGTCTGCCAGCTACCCAGCCAATCTCACCAGTTTTTTCATCAATCAGCAAAAACACTGTCAAAGCAATTCAACATCCCTTTGACGACCGCTCGAGGGATCGTTGCCTCCTGCCCAGATTGCGCACGTCTCCCTCCCTTGCAAACGCAAGGAACCAACCCCCGAGGGACACAAGCCTTGCAGCTTTGGCAGACTGACGTTACCGAGCTTCCAGCATTAGGAAGAATGAAATTTTTACACGTATCCGTTGACACGTATTCACATGCTGTCTGGTGCACGCCTGCAACATCCACAGCAGCAAAGGCTGCGATCCAGCATTGGCTTCAAGCTTTTGCGGTCTTAGGAAAACCTGACTCTATTAAAACTGACAATGCCCCTGCGTATCATGCAAATTCCGTAGCCCAAATTATGAGCCAATGGGGGGTAAAACATGTCTTCGGAATTCCCTACAATTCTACTGGCCAAGGGATTATTGAACGGACACATCAAGACGTCAAAAGATATATTTCCCTCTTTTTAAAAGAAAAGGGGGAGTTGGGCATTCTCGGGGTGGTAGCCAAAGCCATGTATGTTTTAAACTGGGTAAACGTAAGACCAATTTTGCAAGACAAACAGCCCATTTATTTTCACCATAACAAAACAAATAATGAATTTTCTGAGGAGGTGTCAGTAGAATGCTACGACCCACGGAGAAATACGTGGGACGGTCCGTGCAAATTAATCACATGGGGAAGAGGGTATGCTTGTGTTTCCACAGGAAATGGATCACGATGGGTCCCTGCGAAGTGGGTACGCCCGCATCTGCCTCCTCCTTCTTGCAAGCCTCCTGACCCTGAATCAGAACGAAGCGGTCGAGATGCAGCGTCTCCGGATGGGGAAGCAGAACCTGTGGGCAACGCTGGCGGAACGACTGAACCAGACCCACGTCTGCCTGGCGATGACAGCAGCGGGAGATCCGTTTCGATCTTGCATGATAGGAGTGCCCATGACCCCACAGGAATTGCAAACGGAATTACAGTCTTACATAGACCCTTCCCTGGTGTCTTCGGAATGTAAGGTCTCGAAGAATACTCGATGTACATGCATCTGTGACGATACTTCAAAAGAAATGCTATGGCCATTTCATAGAGCCACCTGCTTCCTGGGTAGTATAATTAGCGCTCTGAATCAAACTCCACAAGATCCCCCAGAGGAAATTGACCTGCTGTGGTCAGTTCCCCCTGGGATAAAGCAGAACGTCACCCAGTTTAAGGGCTGCTCCGCCACTGCGTGGCCGATGGATTTTGTAAACGGCACGGGCATGATAGCCTTCGATGGTGCCGCATACTATCAGAGCATAACCCCAGGTAGACCCTCCTGGGAGCAATATACCAACATCACAGGGAGCAATCTATGGCATGCTGCCATTCATACCCGGCCAGCATATGTCAATCTAAAACTTCTCACTCCCCGAGCATTGCCACCTGGGGTGTTTTTAATTTGTGAAAACCGTGCATTTACCGGGATTCCCTGGCGACCAGTTGGGGGACCGTGTTATATTGGAAAACTTGTATTTTTGAACTTAGACACTGTAAACATGACTATCGTGCAGGACCTCATAAAGAGGAGAGTTAGACGCGATATTGCCCTGCCTGCTGATTGTAATGACAAAGTAGAACTCAGCAGCACAACTGCCATTGTCTTCGCGTCTTGGCTCATGCCTGGAGTCCAAGCGGGGATAAATGCAGATCAGATACGCCGGCTGGCGTGCTGGGCTCGAAATCAAATGAACATAACTGCTAGCATTCTCGCAGACATAGCCATGGATGTCAGGGGGGTGCATCGCGCTGTTTTACAGAACAGAGCTGCCATTGACTTTTTGCTTGCGATTCATAATCACGGATGTGACGAAATGGAAGGTCTCTGTTGCTTTAACCTTTCCGATCATTCAGATTCTGTTGTCAGCAAACTCAGAAAGCTAACGGCAAACTTGCAGAAGATCAGAATTCAGACCGATCCCGTTGCAGACTGGTTCAGCTCACTGGGATTGCCAGCCTGGCTGCTGCATATGTTTCAACCAGTGCTGATGCTAATTGTCCTATGTGTTTTGGTGTGTTTGTTTGGACCTTGCTGTTTTCAATGTATCCAAGATGTTGCCTCTAAGACTTCCGAACGGCTGTTTAAAAGAAGAGGGGGAGGTGTTGTGGAAAGATTGGTTTTCGCTGGGGACTATGGGATTGGGGGAGCATGGGCCAGAGCGAACCGGGAGACTGCTGCAAGCAAATAACCATTGCGCGACGCGGCTGACCCTTGAGCAACCCGATGGCAGACGGAGTGAGGAAATCGGGAGCGGAACATCCTGCGCTAACAATGGAAAGGAGATTGCGAGAAGTTAATAAAGCCCTCAAACCCTTAAGCCTGTTAGCAAACCCCTAAGCTTGTCAGCGAAACTGTTTAAGTTTGTTTTCCGGTCTACCGCTCCTAAGCTTGTTAACCAACTTGAAGTGTTGATTGAAACTTTCCGGGTTAACGATGACTGGCATAGGCTACGTAAACAAGAAGATCGGCATCAAAGCGTTCTTGCGCTAATAGAAAGACGCGATAGCGGAGAGCCGGCAAAAACCGCTGAATCGCGTTAACCCGGTCAAGCCTGTCAGTCATTGTTAAGCTTGTTGACCTAGTAACACATTAACCTAGATACGCGGCTTTGCTTGCGCTAAGCCGGCTTTACCTTAGATAACCTTAAGCTGTCAAAATGCGGAAAGGCTTGTTTGCCGATCTTCCCTAAGTTAATCAATGCAGCCTTCTGATGTGTTAATTAATGAACAAATGCCTTGGGAAACTGAACCATAAATATGAGTCTGTATTCACCAATAAACCAGAACTTTATTATTGATCATATTGGTCTGTGTGAGTTCTCCCTCGCTGCGGCAACACGGCAGAAGACTCTTGAGAGTCCCCTGGACTGCAAGGCGATCCAAACAGTCAATCCTAAAGGAAGTCAAGCCTGATTGCTTCCTGGAAGGACAAATCCTGAAGCTGAAGCTCCAATACTTTGGCCACCTCATGAGAAGAGAGGACTCTTTAGAAAAGACCCTCATGCTGGGAAAGATCAAAAGCAAAAGGAGAAGGGGGCGGCAGAGGATGAGATGGTTAGATAGTGTCACCGAAACAATGAACATGAAATTGGGTGAACTCAGGAAGCTAGTGGAGGACAGGGAGGCCTGGCGTGCTGTGGTCCATGGAGTCGCGAAGAGTCGGACACGACTTAGCGACTGAACAACAACAAAAGTGGCAAAGATCAACCATAAGGGGAGGCGGGAACAAGATGGACAGATGATAATATGAATAAACTCTCCAGAGACCAACTTGCCCTGATTATGCAAATGCTTGAGATAAGTATGTAGGAGGGGCAGTGGCAAATGAGTAACTTAGCTTTTGACCCAAGATTGGGTTGTACTTCTCTGGGCTCTACTTCTTTGGCTGGTATGATCTTATCAGTGGGTTCCAAAATTTAGTTTCCTGATCATAAGCTTTGTTAAAGCCACGCACGCACGCACGCACGCACGCACGCACGCACGCACGCACGCACGCACGCACGAAAGAAAGAAAGAAAGAAAGAAAGAAAGAAAGAAAGAAAGAAAGAAAGA
>JAJKFI010000113.1:518704-544730 GCA_029204185.1 Lerista edwardsae | reverse complement strand
AGAAAGAAAGAAAGAAAGAAAGAAAGAAAGAAAGAAAGAAAGAAAGAGTCGCATCCTTCTGTATTGAAGCTGAATCAACTTTCAGCCTGCCTTCCAATGCTGGCTCAGTAGTAAACATTAAGAAGCATTATATAAAAGTTGGTCACCAGTGCATATCTTACACTTAAAGCTTAAAGTACCAGGAGAAGTTCCTTGGTTTGAGTACAGATATTCTTCTCCCTGATCTGCCCCCTCATCCTTAAAAAAAATGCTGACTCTAGTCAGTATAGTCACACAGCAAATTCCTCAATAAATAATGTTTGAACACACTTCAAACATTATTTATTGAGGAATTTGCTGTGCGACAATACTGACTAGAGTTTCAAGCACAATCCAACCGAAGTTATGCACTTATCTTACGAATTAAATAATTACTCATTGGCTCTGCCTCTAAAATAAAAAAGATGCTTACAATTAAGCTAGAACATGGCCTTATTTTTAAAATGCTGCTTCTTTATGGAGAATCTGAATAGTCCCACGCTGTACCATTCAAGCACAGATGCACATGTCTAGCCCTTTAAATATAAAACTTAAAAGAAAAACACCTACGAAATAACATTTACTCCCATTGCAACATCATTGCCTTTTTATGGATGTTTTCAGAATTAATTTTTAACTGTTACAAAATTGCAGTCTGATGCCACAGTAGGCATCTTCCCTAAACTTTAAAACAGAAGGTTGTGGGAACTGACAATGAAAACAGCCTTGCTTTTGACAGCACAAGTGAAATTGGCAGGAAGACATTCCTCTGCCCCCACCCAAAAATCGATCCATCCTTAGATAAAAGATACATATAGCAATGAGATGGTCTTCTAGGAAGACCACACAAAGAAAAAAAAGTGTGGTTGACATACATTTAGCACTTACAAGGCAGACACCTTTAAACTGTGACTCTATATTTACTGCTATCAGATATGAAAGAAACCAACAACAAAACAAACATTGGAAATTATATTCACCAGATTGATCAGCCTCCTCATGGCATATTCAGGTGAGCAAATACATTCACAGGGATCAAATCCACCTTCTGCCATTATTACCTGGGATGAACCTTAATTGAATCTTGATAAGGAATGTCTAAAAAAAGAGAACACAGAGCGTTAGTCACGTTCATTAGCAATAATGTTTTGCTTTTTAAAAAACAAGGTTATCTGCTTTCATTTGGCTCCAGAGTAGCTGCTACTTTTGCTTTATTTTTATTTTTTGCATTCCAAGCACCTTGAACACTAGATTTTTACACCTTCTACTGTGAGAATCACCTCATGGGTATGATAAGTGGTGGTGTTGGATCTCTTCCCCCCCCTCCACTGGGTCATTAGAAGGGAAAGAGCCTGAGCAGGACCCAGAGCCAGTGACAACTGCAGTGAAAGCCACTGAAGAATTTCCTCAGCCAGGGAGGAGTCTCCCCTACTTGTGCCCCCAGCTGGTCCTGGATCCTGCTCAGGCTGGCAGTGGCACAGCACACAGTGGAGTCGATTCCCCCTGACTAGGGACCTTCTATTGCACCCCTATCTGCTGGCACTGGGTCGTTGCAATCAAGGAAGCTTCTCGGCCAGCAGAGTGCCAGGTCGCCTTCATCCATCTCTCTCTCTCTCTCTCTCTCTCTCTCTCTCTCTCTGCATGTGGGGGAGGGGAAGGGGGTTGTTGTTGTTCCCAAACTTCTGTGATGTTCCTGCTGTATTACTGTAACTCTCTGTCCATTCTGGAATTACTCCCTCTGTGTGTGTGTGATAGAGGGGGTTGCTGTTTCACTGTAGTGTTCCTGGAATTATTCTCTCTCTCTCTCTTGCTGGGGGGGGGGGGTTGCCATTTCTCCCAAACTTCCTTTATATTCCTGCTGCATTAATTCTCTGCCCTTGCTGGAATGATTTCCTGTGTGTAATAGAGGGGGTTGCTGTTTCACTCAAACATCTGTAATGTTCCTGGAATTACTTGCTGCACACATGTGGGTGGGGTGGGGCGGGGTAGGCAGGGTCAGCAGTGGAGCCCCCCACCTCTTTATTTATTTATTTATTTATTTATTGGGGTCCAGCAAAAAAAGCTGAAGACCACTAAGTTACATAAAAAATACAATGTAAAAACATCAAAAACAAAGTATTAAAACACAATCACACACACACAATATTTAAAACAGGACAAGACCCAACACATGAATGAAGCCATTGAGGGGAGAAACAAACTGTCCAGGGGAGCAGTCAAGCTACAGCACTATTCAGAGGCAAATATCATCTAAATGCTAGATGAAATAGGTATGTTTTGAGCCCTCTGAAAAAGGGGTAGTTCTTAATTCCCCTGGAAGGGAATTCCATATTTGTGGTGCCACTACAGAGAAAGCTCACCCCCAAACCACCATCCCTTTAACTTGGAATAGATGTGGCACTTGAAGCCGAGCCCTGTCAGATGACCTGGGATATATGGGAGAAGGTGGTCTTTTAGGTAGCTTGGACTCACGTTGTGAAGGGTCTTAAAGGTCAGTACCATAATCTTTAATTGAGACTGGAAACAAATAGGCAGCCAGTGTAGCTGCTGAAGCAGTGGTCCAACTGAGTCTAGCCCTTGTAACAACCTGGGCCACTGCATTTTGCATTAACTACAGCTTCCAAACCATCCCCAAGGGTAGCCCCACATACTGCAAGTTACAGTAGTCCAGTCTTGAAATCACTAGTGCATGGACCATGATGGCCAGGTCTGAATGGCTCAGGTATGCTTGCAGTTGGCGCAGTAGTTAAAGATGGACAAATGCACTCCGAAATCAAACAGGACTTAAGTTATGAATACAGTGGGCCTGCCGTATTATCCATGGAGGTCTGGTAGCAGAACCTTGCACATATGCCAAAAAGTGCAGATGCTTAATACATTCTTTATTAATACATTTCTTCATAAAATGGGCAAGGGGTAGCAAGGACACTTACCTAGAAAGAGGTTGGGAGTCTTTGTGGTAGAGGCAGCCTGGCCCAGAACAAGCCCTGTCCTGGGAGGCTCACGCCTGTGTTTCACTGCTTTGCAAGCTCAGCCAGGTGCTATATAATACCAGCAATACAAAAGATGCACAGCTGACCCTGCTGGCCAGTGGAAGAAAGCCTTCTCTGGAAGCCCTGCCCAGCTCTTTGCCCACCTGTATTATATTGTGTCCCACGGATATCAAGGCCATTACAGCAGCAACAGGGTACCCTACGCATCCATGCTCAGCATGCTGACATTTAAAAAAAAATTCATTCCCTGGTTGACTGAATTCGCAGGTGCAGATGCCACAGATCCTGCAAGGGGGGTGGTTTTTATTTCCTTTGAAGTGAGTCTCATTAATATTGCCGTTTACTTGCATGTTAAGTATGTTTAGTTAGAAGTTTCTCATCTCATCCCACCAGTTTCCAACATCTCTCCACCACTTATCATCCCAATCCTTCTTTTCTTTTGGTTTTTTAAGATGGTGCAAGTCACAGCAGTGCCCTGGCTCCAAAATGTTAAAGAGCAGGGGATTCTAGACTTTTCAGTACAAAGGTTTCAGTGTATATTTTACCAATTTTTGTCCCATTTCCCCGCCCCCAAATCAGTTTTGTAAATGAATGAATAAGTTTTACTTGGATCTTTTTTGTAACCAACATGATTCAGAAGAGAAATATGACATTTCCAAAGAAGCAAAACTGAGAAATGATATACAAGAGTGCTCCAATATCCACTGATTCGATGTCTATGGTTTTAGTTATCCACGGATACCATGGATACTGGGACGTCTATTATAAAGATAGGGGATCATTAAACAAATCTCTTTTTTTTACCTTGTTGCAGCAAAACGACTGATGTTTCCCTATCTTTAAAAAAAGTCCCCGGTATCCATGGTTTCAGATATCCATGGGAGGGGTGTCTGGAACAGAACCCCAGCAGATTTTGGGGCATGCCTGTATAATAAGTAAAATGTCTAATATTTTAAGTTACTGCAGGCCAGATAAAATATTGTGGCAGACTGGATTTGGTCTCTGGGCTGTAGTTTGCAGACCCCTGTGCTAGAGAATAGTTCTAGCCTGGCTTTCTCCCTGATGTGTTAGCATTCAATCATGCAGTTCCCTACCTGCAATCTATCCAGATTCAATCCAGTTGTATATGCCCACCAATTATCTATAGATCATTCCCTGAATATAACTGAAATCAAATGAATCCTTAGGCAAGTTTATGCAGATGAAATTTTATGCTTCTTCATGAGGCAATTGCTTTGTGACACGTATTCAAACAAAGGGACACAGGATGTCCTTGTACGTTTTTTTTAAAATCAGGGCGCACAGTAGGCCTACATTTATCCACACAATGAAACATCCAACAGAGCTCATATAGTTCACCAGCTAAAAAAATCAACTAATCATATGCCTTTCACAACCCCCATAAAACCTTTATGAGGGCAGGAACATGTACTTCCAGCTGTACTTGTTTAATGGGTACTGTTCCTATCTTCCGTATTTAGTTCTAGTCAATTAAAAAACCCTTTGCTGGAACTCATCTGCAGGTCATATCTGGTTAGCAGTCACAAGACTCCGAAGGACTAGTGTGGTTTCAGTTTTCCACAAAAATTCTTGGAAGGCTACGTGGCAATTTTTAACAGTTCAACAATGAAAATACAGGTGTCCATCGGTATCTGCTGGGGATAAATTCCTGTGGATGCCTGCAGATAACAGGGAACCCTATGTTAAGTATAAGGTTCTACACACACGTGCGCACACGCACACGCACATTACCTTCCTTTGTTTTTGCTTTACTTTTATAGGTAAGGAATCTGGCAACCAGGCAGGCAGAAAGCATGATAGAGGAAGAGAGTCAACCATGCCTTCTGGCTGCCTGGTCATTGTATTCCCATTTAGCAACCTGTAAAAGCAAGAATGTTCCTTAGTGACCCAAAGTAAGAATAAGGACAGTAAGGGGACCATGGATAATTCAAACTGCAGATACAGAATCCATGGATACTGGGGTACACAGATTTACAACTTCAGAACATGAAATATGTGAGTTGTACAGATGTGTATTTTTTTAATAACATTTCAAAAATCATTTTCTGATGTATACCAATATTAGTAATGGATGTGATCATTTGGCTGGCTTGTTTGCTATTTTACTTACAACCTCTTATTGCAGTGCTTCTCAAACTGTGGATCAGGACCCACTTGGTGGGTTGCAACCTGATGTCAGGTGGGTCATGGAAAGCTGGGAGCAGCCATCTTGGAAACTGCAGACTTTAGTCTTGCTATATTTCTTTTGTGGGTGTTAACAGTTTGAATTTTCAAGTGAGGATTTTTTTTTTTATAAATTTAGTTTTTAGCTCAGTGTTTTACATAATATTTTGTCCTAATCTTGCTTTCTGCCCGGGAAGTTTCATGGTTGTGGAATTGCTGCAGTCCAAGAATGCCAGTTTGTATTCCAGGAGTGTCATTTTATTATGTCTCAGTGATGGCACTTCGTGCTTGATGAGATCACTTCTAATCTAAAATCACTTCTAATCATATTCTAAAGAATAAGGTCTGCAGCTTCCAAGATGGCTGCTCCCAGCTTTCCACGACCCACCTGACATCAGGTAACAACCAACCAAGTGGGTCTTGACATGAGTACCATTCTAAAAAGTGGCTCCTGGTCTAAAACATTTGAGAACCACTGTCTTATTGTGTTAAAATAAAAAAAAGCATTTGAATATATGGAACAGTTTATGTTCCAACAAATGCCTACTTTTGCAGAGTAATCACACTCCAGGTCACACTTATGTACCAGTTCAAACTGCACTGTATGAGTGAGTTTGAAACAGTATAATATGCAAACAGGCCTTGTCTGAAGATTTGCTCACCTTGACAATTAAAAGGGTCATATTTAAAATGGTTACACAATACTCAGTGAGTCTCACAGGAAACTGACACAATACCCAAGAGAAGCCTGAAAGCTTAGACACTAGTATAAATTTGTTTCTGGCTGCCACTAGAAATCCTTTCTTTACAATGGGAAGATTGTTAAAGTGTGTGCAAAGAGGAACTCCAAACCATTGTACCATTTGAAGTTATGATACTGGCTATGTTGCCTTCCCCTTTCCAAGGCTGGTTTGCAACAGATAGAGAAATATTCTGACCTATTTGTGCCTTAGCTTGCTCCGTGCTGACCACTGTTATGAGGCTTTCTTGACATCCCATGTTCCAAGGATCAGAGATAAATATATCATATTTTATTAACATTCTAGTCACCGAGTTGTGTTAGATGATGTGTGCATCAAATTTCAGTTTTCAATGTCTTATGAAAATACTGTAACCATTTGGAGACCATAATTGGTGAGGAAAGGTAGGAGAGACTATATGTGGATCAACTCTTGAGATCGCTACTAGACTTGAATACTGATTCAATAAAGACACTTTATTTACAAAATCACCTATATCAGTGGTTCTCAAATATTTTAGCACCAGGACCCATTTTTTAAAATGGCATTCAGAACCCATCTAGCTTTACAAGAATTTTAAAAAAGGTTATCTAAAAAAAATATTTTTAGTTACTTACAAGTAATATTTTATTTCTTGCAAAAAAACTCAATCCATTTTTCTTAATGAATCAGCCCTAATGAATAGCCCCAATGTTTGTTTGAGGGGTTCAGTTTTGTGAACCAGCATTCATCTGTCCCCACTACCTGTTATTGATGGGGGAAAAACACAACCCCAAAAAAGGACACTCATTATCTTCCTATATTTATAAAAGGTAAAGGTTTCCCCACAACCAAATGGTCTAGTCGTGACCGACTGTAGGGGGCGGTGCTCATTGTCCGAGGACAAGCTTCCGTAGTCATGTGGCCGGCATGACTATACGCCATAGCACACGGAACGCCGTTACCTTCCCACCGAAGTGGTCCCTACTGATCTACTTGCATATTTACGTGCTTTCCAACTGCTAGGTTGGCAGGAGCTGGGACAAGCAATGGGAGCTCACTCCGTCGTGCAGTCTTGAACTCCCAACCTTACGGTCAGAAAGCACAGCAACAGTGAATTAACCCGCTGCGCCACCAACTATAGGAGCTCAGCTCTTTTCAGGGCAAGTAGCAGCTATCGATTTTTGAATAGCCCCAGGGTTTGAGGCAATTAGTTATCTCATCTTCCCATCACCTGTGTTTTCATTGGAGTCTCTGTGGGGCTAACCAGAAATAGGGCCATGACCACCATTTGAGAAACGCTGATCTATATCATGGCTTCTGCCAAAACCTACTACATCCAGGTAGTGTCTACTATTGCCCATTTCTCAGGGGTCATCTATTGAACTCATTTTAAAGAAGGTACCCACAGGTGTGTCTTTATTGTATTCAGCATTCCAGTATTAAGATTGAATGGAATTTTTCCTTTTCCCAGATTACAGAAACCCGCTCTCCCCAGCCCACAGCTTGTCCAACGCACAACTTGAAGCAGGTGCAACTGAAATTGCTGGTACCGCTTAGAGATCCCTCACACAAACACCTTGCCCCACAGTTGCATTTTCAAGAGGCTGCCTGTGCTACAGACTGTGTGCATGCATAACAGAACAGAACGTTGGGCATAGACAATATTATATTCAGCCAAATCTTTAACAGAAATTTAATTTAAAGCTTGCAAATTGCAAACTGAATGTCTACAGAATTAACAGCTCAGGTTGGAAAGTTGAAGTGTTAGAATGCAAGCATTTAGGTTGAAACGTAACACCATAGGTAGGTGCCTTCCAATTCTATGATTGATGGATCGCAATCAGTCACTTGGTGTAATCTAGTTCCATAAATAGCACATCACCTATATTATATTCCACCTTGCTTCAAATATGAAATTCAGGGCCTGCCCAAGACCTCCTGACACCTGAGGCAGCATGCCAAATGCTGCCACATTTCCTCACCTGTGCCATACTCTGCTCCTCCCACTCTCCAATGTTCTGGCTCAGCACTTTTCTCTTCTCCACATTTCCTATTCGAATCCAGGGAGTAGAAGGTGAGGGAGGAGCAGGGAGGCAAGTAGACTCATAGAGATGTGTATTCCCACCAATCTGCTGCCTGAGGCAAACCACTCCAGTTGGCCTCATGGATGAGCCAACACTCTTGCGAATCAAGGCAACATCCTGTATATGGAGTTCCCAGATTCACTCATCCCAGATCCATTCAGGCACTGGTCAGCCTCAGGCCTGCTGACTTTCAGCCTGACTGGCTGCCTCAAGTGCCTTCAGGTAAGTGAAAATACTGTCCAAATCCTGAGAATCTCAGCTTTATTTATGATCTACTTGTGAGAAGTCTTTAACAAGTATGCCACTCTCATGTCAGAATACAGTTCAATATGGAAATACCCTGACTACATCTTTGTAACAACAAGCACACATACCTCCCCTTTTGTTAACTCCCTTTTGTTCAGAGATGCCTAACAACACAAAAAACCTAGAACATCCGTTTTCATACTTGTGTCCCCAGGAAATACTTTTCATGCAGACAAATTTGCCTGAGGATCTACCTCAGGAATCTCCCAGTGCTGCCCATTCAGCGGTGCCACTTCTGCCAAGGCTGTGGGAGGGAGAGATGGAAAGAGGCCTCAGAAGGCAAGGAGTGCTACAGGCTGAGGTAAGAGAGGAAGATGCTCCTGAGGCTTTATCACATGGGCATCATTTCGCAGACTGTCTCTCTGCTGCTGAGGCAGACATTGCATTGGAAGTGATGCAGCTGAAAGGGTGGGCTCACATGATCACTGGGCTCTCCCATATTATATCTTGAAAATACCGTCAAGATTTGCACATTTTCTTTTCTATCATTTGAGGCTAATGAGTTTCTAAGCGAGAACAGAGTGCCTATTTCTGGCCATTGTCTGTTGAATGACATCATTTCGGGCTCAATGATGTCACAGCTCTCAGCAGGCACCATGAATGCTGTTCAGCCCACTATATGAAGTGGGTTTGGCACACCCACCCCATCTATAGAATATACTTAACAAGCCCCTGAATGGCAGGGAAAGATTGGCAGTGGATATCGAACTATTGAGCCATTGCTTCACCATGATTTAACTACTCATTGGGAAATCATTTTGAAAACTACAGATACAGATCACCAACACCCACTGGAAATAACAGCCATCAAATACTGAAGCAGAGTTTGTAGTGCTGTTTTGAAACAGGTGGATCCCTATACATTCCCTGCTGCACTTTACATCTAAATACATCCGAAAACAGGAAATGAGAAATTTACTGTAAGACCAAACACTCACTTTGATTTAAAAATAGTATCTTGCGGTTAAGAAAATGCAAATTATGAAAAACATATTTTTTTAAGTAATGTACAGGTAATGCAATAATTATGCACTTCATAGCTCCTCGCAGGGCTGTTTGTATTTGCAGTACCTTCAACAATCAAGTGCACCAAAATATACATTGCAATCTTGCACATTGGTTGCTTACATTCAGAGCAAAGCTGCATATGAACCATTTTTTAAAAGGACAATACCAACCCAAGGAAGTGAAGAAACAGTCTGACAATGCCAAACATATGTCACCTAACACAGGACAAACCTTGCAGAATAAGTAATGGACGCCACTGGCTGGCATCTACGGATGACAGCTAAAACCTCCCTAATACAACATCAAGGATCTACAAGCAGCAATTTTCAACTGGTATGCTGTGGGACATTGGTGTGCTGTGAATGGTATGCACTCTGCAGACCATTGATTGATCAATCGGTAGAGCCATTCGGGATGCGAGTGACATTTGCCTTGTCAATTGTACAAAAACTATTAGTAACAGTGTGCCCTGAAAATTATAGTGCTACCTTGTCAGTAAATTGCTGATCTAAAGTCTATCCAGGAAGAGAATCCCATGCCTTAGGAAGGACCTGTCCTTGCTTACAGGCAGCCACCTCACCCACCTGTAGCTGGTTCATCAGTATTCAGTACCAATGGCGCATGCAAAAGGGACACAAATCCAGGAACTGGCTCCTGCAACAAACCCAGTGCCAAAAGTGTTTTGCATTGGCTTGAAAAAGGCTATCATGGGATATCAGTCAACAAGGATATTATTATTATTAATGTTAAATATATAAGATTTTTCAACAAAAAGAGTTAACAAAATGATTTATATAGCAAAAATAAATATGGTTCTCTGCCTCAAAGGGCTCACAATTTAAAAAAGATGCAGAAGAAATACCAGCAGGCAGTCACCAGGAAAAATGCTGCCGTGGGGTGCATAGAGAAGCTATCCCTCCTGCTAAAAATGAGTACTACTTTAAAAAGTATGTTTTTGTCCAGTTAGCAGGGATCTAATCATCTATTGTATCCAATTATTAGATCTAACCCAATAAAATAAAGAACATCAAAGTCTCGTCCACTGACATGCACATCTTCTGACATGACAAACACCACTATTGGTTAGCATTGTCTTTCACTGTTTATACAGGCATGCCCAGGTATCCATTGATTTGGTATCCACAGTTTCAGTTATCCACTGATACCATGGATACTGGGATGCCTATTATAAAGATAGGGGAACATTAAACAAATCTTTTGTTTACCTTGTTGCAGCAAAAACACTGATGGAGGGTAGAAGGAACATTTCCTTCTCCCAGCAAATTCAGTGCCAACATGAGAATTGGCATATTTTAATTATAAAAAAAAGAAACATTATCAGGGAGATTCTACCTAAAGCTGCTGGGTTGGAACTCCTATACCGATTTGATACTATTAGATTTAGGTTGAAGAGAGACTAGCTGCCTACAAATAGTAGTTATCCTCTTTAGGTGTTTACATTCACTAGTCATATTGTTTTGCCAGTTCCTTACCAGTTAGGAGTAAGTCTTTTGCCCTGTTTACTGGATTTAATTTGCATCTGTGTTATACTTTGTAATGAGACACACTTATCTCTTGCATTCTTGGACATTCTGAAGAACATTCTTCCTTCCTGCCGCCAATTACTGAATGATGTCATAAGAACATAAGAAGAGCCCTGCTGGATCAGGCCAAAGGCCCATCTAGTCCAGCTTCCTGTGTCTCACAGCGGCCCACCAGGTGCCCCAGGAAGGCATGAGACTACAAGATGCTTGCATCCTGTTGCCACTCCCTTGCACCCGGTACCAGTAGCCCATCACCTTTGTAAGGAGGTTGCACAATCCATCATTGCCTATAGCCCACGATGGACCTTTCCTCCAGATATCTGTCCAATCCTCTCTTGAAGGCATCAAGACCAGATGCCATCACCACCTCCTGTGGCAAGGAGTTCCACAGATTAACTACCCGATGGGTAAAAAAGTACTTCCTTTTATCTGTTTTAACTCTCCCAACCCTCAGTTTTAGCGGATGCCCCCTGGTTCTGGTGTTTTGAGAGAGGGAAAAGAACATCCCTCTATCGACTCTATCCCTTCCATGCATAATTTTGTATGTCTCAATCATGTCCCCCCTCAGGTGCCTTTTTTCTAGACTGAAGAGCCCCAAACGCTGCAGTCTTTCTTCATAAGGGAGGTGCCCCAGCCCCGTAATCATTTTTGTCGCTCTCTTCTGCACCTTTTCCAACTCCACTATGTCCTTTTTAAGATGCGGCGACCAGAACTGGACACAATATTCCAGGTGTGGCCTTACCATCGATTTGTACAATGGCATGATAATATTGGCTGTTTTATTCTCAACCCCTTTTTTAATTACCCCAAGCATGGAATTGGCCTTCTTAATTGCTGACGCACACTGGGTCGATACCTTCATTGAATTGTCCACCAGCACCCCAAGATCTCTCTCCTGAGCTGTCACAGACAGCTCAGAACCCATTAGCCTATAGGTAAAGTTTTGGTTTTTGGCCCCAACGTGCATCACTTTACATTTGTCTACGTTAAAACGCATCTGCCATTTGGCTGCCCATTCCTCCAACTTGGAGAGATCATTCTGGAGCTCTTCACAATCCTTTCTGGTTTTTACCACCCGGAAACGTTTTGTGTCATCTGCAAACTTAGCCACCTCGCTGCTTATCCCTGTCTCCAGGTCATTTATGAATAAGTTGAAAAGCACGGGCCCCAAGACAGATCCCTGGGGCACTCCACTTTTCACCTCTCTCCATTGTGAAAATTGCCCATTGACCCCCACTCTCTGTTTCCTGGCCCTCAACCAATTCTGGATCCATAAGAGGACCGGCCCTCTTATTCCCTGACTGTGAAGTTTCTTCAGCAGTCTTTGGTGGGGGACCTTGTCAAATGCCTTCTGAAAATCTAGGTATATGATATCCACAGGTTCACCCACATCCACGTGCCTGTTGACCTTTTCAAAGAATTCCAAAAGGTTTGTGAGGCAAGACCTACCCTTACAGAAGCCATGCTGACTTTCCTTTAGCAGTACTTGTTCCTCTACGTGTTTTAGGATTTTATCTTTGATGAGGCTTTCCACCATCTTACCTGGAACAGACGTTAGGCTGACCGGCCTGTAGTTTCCAGGGTCCCCCCTTCTCCCTTTTTTAAAGATTGGCGTGACATTGGCTATCCTCCAATCCTCTGGCACCGTGGCCGTTTGAAGGGACAAGTTGCATACTCTAGTTAAGAGGTCAGCAACTTCGTTCTTTAGTTCCTTAATTATTCTTGGGTGTATACCATCTGGGCCTGGTGACTTATTTAAATGTAGTTTATCAATTTGATCTAAAACATCTTCTTTATTAACCAGTATCTGATTTAATTCCTTCATTAGGAAGGGCTGTTCGGGCTGTGGTATCTGCCCAAGTTCTTCTGCTGTGAAGACAGATGCAAAGAATTCATTTAATTTCTCTGCAATCTCCAAGTCCCCTTTTATCTCATCTTTCCCTCCCTCACCATCCAGCGGGCCAACCGCCTCTCTGGCAGGTTTTCTGCTTCTAACATATTTGAAGAAGCTTTTATTATTCCCTTTTATGTTGCTAGCCATGCATTCCTCAAACGCTTTCTTGGCCTCCCGTATCACCTTCTTACTTGTCTTTTGCCAGAGTTTATGTTCCTTTTTATTCTCCTCACTGGGGCAAGACTTCCATTTACGGAAAGAAGCTTCTTTGCTCTTTACAGCTTCTCTAACTTTGTTTGTCAGCCATGCAGGCACCCTCCTGGACCTTGTCGAACCCTTCTTTCTTTGCGGTATACACTTCCGCTGGGCCTCTACTACTGTTTTTTTAAACAGCCTCCATGCAGCCTGGAGGGATTGGACTCTTTTTACCTTCCCTTTCAATTTCTGTCTAACTAGTCTCCTCATCTGAGGGAAATCTGCCCTTCGAAAGTCAAGGGTTCTTGTGTCAGATTTGCTCTGCACTCTATCCTGGACATGCATGGCAAAACCAATCGCAGCATGGTCACTGTTCCCCAATGGCTCAGTAACACTTACATCCATAACTAGGTCCCGAGTACCACACAATATTAAATCCAGAGTCGCCTGTCCTCTGGTTGGCTCCATGACTAGTTGCTCTAAGGCACAGTCATTCAGCTCGTCAAGGAATCCAGTCTCTCTTTCTTGACCAGAGCAAAAGTTGACCCAGTCAATATGAGGATAATTGAAGTCCCCCATGATTACAATCCTGCCTCTCTTGGTCACTGCTCTGATTTGTTTCCTCATTTCAAGGTCACCTTCAAGTTTTTGATCGGGAGGACGATAGCACACCCCCACTATTACATTGCTCTTACGGCCCGGCAGTTTAACCCACAGTGACTCCACGGTGGAGTCTGGTCCACCTTCAGTTTCTACTCTGCTGGATTCAATCCCTTCTTTGATATAGATGGCCACCCCTCCGCCAACACGCCCTTCCCTGTCCCTCCTATAGAGTTTATAGCCTGGGATGGCAGTATCCCACTGGTTCTGTGCACTCCACCAGGTTTCCGTTATGCCTACTATATCAATGTTTTCCCTAGCCACCAAACATTCCAGTTCCCCCATCTTTGCTCGGAGACTTCGAGCATTCGCATAATAACACCTATATACGGGGTTCTCTAAAGAGGGACTGTTTTTTGATCCTTTTTCCCCTCCTCTCTTTTTACTGGACAAACTGTCACTTACACTCAGCATAGAAGTTCTATTTCCTACTCCTCCATTACTCTTTGGTATTCCTCCACCCTCCTCTTCCCGTAGGGATGAGGAGTTCCGAACCGGACGCCACTCGGCTCCTGTCGGCTTTCCCCCAGGGATCAGTTTAAAAGCTGCTCTGCCACCTTTTTAATATTAAGCGCCAGCAGCCTGGTTCCATTTTGGTTCAAGTGAAGCCCGTCCCTCTTGTACAGGCCTGGCTTGTCCCAGAATGTGCCCCAGTGCCTAACGAATCTAAACCCTTCATCCCGACACCACCGTCTCATCCATGCATTGAGACCCCTGATCTCCGCCTGCCTAGCTGGCCCTGCACGTGGAATGGGTAGCACTTCTGAGAACGCTACCTTGGGGGTCCTGGCCTTCAGCGTCCTGCCTAGCAACCTAAATTTGGCTTCCAGGACCTCCCGGCTACATTTCCCCACATCGTTGGTGCCAACATGCACCACGACCGCTACCTCCTCCCCAGCACTCCTAACCAGCCTATCTAGACGAGACGTGATGTCCGCAACCTTCGCACCAGGCAGGCAAGTCACCGTGCGGTCCACACATCCGTCGCAGACCCCCCTCTCTATATTCCTAACTATAGAATCGCCCACAACAAGGAGACCGCAACCCCCCTCCCGCCGAGGAGCATCCTTAGTGCGACTGGATGCGGGCTTGTCACTAGAAGAAGGGGCCCCCACTGGGGGATTGATTTCCTCTGTTCCAGGCTGACGTCCTCCAGCCCTGAGACTCCTTTCCCCAGCAGCTGAGGAGCTGCCCTTCTGAGGGTGGGACAAATCCTGCAAGTCCCCGGATGTCTCACCATGGACCCTCACTGCCTGCCTCTGCTTCTCCAGGTCCGCAACCAAGGCCTCTAGGGAGCAGATGCGTTCCCTGAGTGCCTGGAGCTCCTTGCACCGAGGACACACCCAGGACTTATGCCCCAGAGGCATATAGTCATACATGTGGCACTCTGTGCAAAACACTGGATAGCCCCCGCCCAACTGCTGGCTACCTGGCTCCATCTCTCTGTTTATTTAGGGATGAGCTGCCCTGCTTCTCAGAGAGAGGGCAGAGTCTGGGGCCCTGGCTTCCTCGCCCTGCTGCTTCACTCGCACAGATGCGTAACTCGCTTGTTACCTGGCACTTGGTCTCAGACGAGGCACTTCGTCGCAGGCCAGCACTCGCCGCTCGCGTCCCCACTCGCAAAGAAGGTTCAGTTATATATGTCAGTTATATAACAAGAACCAATCAAAAACTAATTTAAATCTGCTAGCAAGAATAAACTTAATCATGATGTATTTGTTTAGTTATTGTTTTAAATTTCATCCTTTCTCAAAGGAGCTCAGGGCCATGTAAATGACTCTCACACCATTCCATTTCACAAAAATCCTCCAGTGGTTAGGATGAGTCCAAGATCACTCAGGACACAATCCCAAACTGAGTTAGGCCGGCATAAAATAAGCCAGCGAAGTTTGGCCAACACAAGGCCACCGTAAAGTATGTTTGGACCACTCTCTGAGTCAGAGAAGCCAGCACACAGATGTGAGCCAACCTCCCTGACTCCGAGAGTAGTCCAAATACCCTTTATGATGGCCCTTGTGCTGGCCAAACTTTGCTGACTTAGCTTGTGCTGGCCTAACTCCGGTTTAGGATTGCGTTCTCAGTAAATTTCATGATGAAAAAAGAATCACAGTCTTCCAAGTCCAACACTATATTACACTGGTTATATTTTCTATAGCAGAGGTCTCCAAACTTTTTGGCCGGAGGACTGCATCAAATTTCTGACACGGTGTTAAGGGCAGGAATAAATAAATAAATATATAAAATTTAAGTAAATACATTAGAGATGGAACTTGGATAAACGAATGAGTGGTCTCAAAGTTCCAGGATTACTCCAAGCACCAACATACAGAAATACAACAGAAATATAGCTTTAATGGACTTTAATAGACCCACAACCCCACAAGCAGCTACTTACTATCTCAGAACCAGTAGGTCACAGGAAACACCTACAGCTTATTCTGAGGGCTGAGGTGATCTCCCTGATCCTCAGAATAAGGCCTTCAGAGGGCATAAAAACATCACTTCCGGGTCTTTGGGAAAACCAGAAAGTGACACTTTTTGGCCTTCCGGAAGCATTCTGAGAGCTGGGGAGGCCTCATGCGATTTCCCTGGTCCTCAGAATACCCTCTGCACACAACCAGAGCACAGCGTGGAAGAGCAGCCTATGCCAGCAAGGTCAGGAGGGCCAGAAGCTCATAGGGCACCAGTGGCTTGCTGCGGGCCGGATAGAGGGTTTGGAGAGTCTTGTTCTACAGTAACACTACTACTTCCAAAAACAGTTTTGATGTCTATACTGAGACATACAGAAAAAATGAATTGGTTGTGCTTGGTTATTAAATAGATTTGTTGGCCACAGCCAGGAAACCTCACAACTACAGTAGGTCAGCATATCTCAAGTAGTTTTGGATGATTTAAAGTTTGCATAATATTTAAATGCACAGGCAATTTTAAGTGGCTCTGGCTGATCTTTTCTATTAGAATATCTAATAAAATCACTGGGCCGGTCAGCAAAAGTTAAAATGGAATGATCAAGTGTAACATCAAAGTTTTCTGAAGGCCCAGTCCTACAGTCCTTTCCAGTCAGCTGATGCAGTCACAATGCAGTCCTCTTGAAGAGGCCTCTGTGTCCGTCCCCCCACAACAGTGTGCTGCGAGTGCCCCATGTTAGATAGGATTGGGCCCTGCAGTCAATGTACTTGCAATTCTACAACATTGTGGATCTGTAGGATCATATCATCTAGATACCTCTGAATTGTCATTTCTTGCCAATAATATACTGGCACACTGCTGGTGTTAAATAACAACAATTATATCCCATTTACCATGATCTTGTATTCAATTGTTAGACTGACTCTTGAACCCTCCCAGTACCAGCAACAATGCCCCATGCTCCATTAGCAGGTCGGCATTGGGACCCCAGCATAGGACTCTATGTAACCTATTACTAGCACTGGCTAACAGCACCATTGTTGCCTCCTTCTTTCCCTCTTCCTGATGAGATTCTTACCCTCCCTAGGGAATGTGGTGCAAGTTCAAGTTCACAAGTTCATGTGAATGTGAAAATTCCCTTATGAAGATGAAAGAGGAAACTGTAGTTTAAAACTCTACAAACTGTGCATTAACTCAAGTTTGCTAAAGGAAGATGAGAAACATAACACTCATTTGGGTAATGTACGGCACAAATCCTATGTATGTATTCAGAACATGCATTTAATAACAGATGTCCTAAACATGCACAGAATAGCAATCAGATAGCACAATCCCAGGCCCACTTACGTGGGCGTAAGTAAATCCCACTGAAACTAACAGCAGCCCCATGCATGTTTACTCAGAAGAGGGCTTACTCCCTAGTAAGTGTGTTTAGAATTGCAAACTATCCCAATGTATTTCGTAAACGTGCTCAGAGATCAGATCAGCAAGATTTAGATTGACTAAAGCTACAATCCTATCACACTTTCCTGGAAGTAAGTTCCATGGACTATAAAGGGGCCTACGTCAGGGGACAGGCATAGGGTTAGGCTCTAAGGCTGCAAAGCTTATAGAATAAGCCCCATTGACTCTAATGGGACTAACTTCTGAATAGATGCCTATGGGCATCTAACTTCTGTGCCCATGGGCAGAAAGGCGGGGTATAAATTAAATAAATAAATAAATAATATGCATAGGATTGGGCGCTAAAACGTTACTAGTACTCCTTGAAGTCAGACCGAGTTCAGCGGGCTCATGTATATAAACAAGCATTTCCTAAAGAGTCCAGAAACTAAGGGTCCAGAAAGTATCACCGAAGTTACACATTGTCCGGCTCGGGAAAGAAAACAGGGAGCAGCTGCTGGCTCACTTCCTATTGTCACAGACGAAAACAAAATCGGTGGAACTAGTTTGGCACGGACGGAGAAGTTCAGGAACAGGCTCGAAATGAGAGATCCGGTTTAAACGGACACCGCCTCCCGACAGATTGCTGCAGGACTTGTATATGGTCTGGGTTGAAATGCCTACAAGAACTGGAACCCGAGATTTCCGTCGGGGTTGAGAGGCTTGCAGCAGCTTTCAAAAACAAACAGGAGCCAGAAAATCAAGCCAAGGCAACAGAAAACCGCCTTTTTGCTGCGCAGCCTTTATCCTTCCCTCCCGAAAAACAATAACATGGAATACCTCGGCACTCTTGCAGCCTCCCTTCCTCCACCGCGTCGATTTCCCGAGAAAACTACAGCCGAAAACGAAGAAAGACATACACGAGCAACACTCACCGGGTTTGCTCTGCTGGCCGGAAGGGGCTGCTTTGATTGGGGGAAGCGAGAGGTAACGGCGCGGCCCCAGTTCTGCAGCAACCGAGTCTTCCTTTTTCTCTTCTGGTTTGCTTCGATTGACCACGTCAGTCTAGTCATCACTACGAGATCCGGATCTGCCGGCTCGCAGAAGGGGAGTTCACCTTCCTTAATACCCTCCCCTCGGCTCAGCAGTGGGCGGTGTGGACAACGGAGCGGGATCGTGTGCTCGATTGCCAACTGCCTCAAAGCAAAAGCGAAGCGGCGGCAGCTCTGTCGATCCAGTAGCAAAAATCCAGACGCCACCGTATGGCTGGCAATACGGTTCAGTATGGTACTTTTGGGAAAAGAACCAATCCATACTTTCGAGGTTTTTAGCATGCTGGAGTGGATAGAAAAGAAAAAAGCGCGATCATAGCGCTGCACGGTTTGACGTTGCCATCATCGTTCCAATGTGAAATGTGTCGCCACAGGCCAGGCAGATTCCTATGCAACCCTCCGGTCGCTGCTGAAATGCAATTCATATGCAGATGTGACACTACCGGAGGCTCGGGTTGGAGAGAGACTGGGAGTAGCTCTTTCCTGACGAAGAGTGCAATCCTATTCATGTCTACTCAGAACTAAGTCCCATAGTGTTCAATGGGAATTACTCCCAGGAAAGTGGGTATAGGATTGTGCTCGAAGTGATTGTGCTTTTTTAATCTGGGTGCGTTTTTTTTCAGCTAGCAGAATTGGAGGAAGTGACGTTTCCAACATGCTAGTAGCTTGCTTTTGGCGCGTTTAATTTAAACAAGGGAAACTTGACATGACATGAGTCCTGACCCCTGAAATGGCGCTGCTTTCTCCTCTGTCCTTGGAACGGGTCTGGGTGTTTCGGATCTGGATCCCCCCCCCCCGCGCTTCCAGGATGCGAGGAGCAGGCGAGCGATCAGCCACCGGGACGACAGGCAGGCGAAGTGCGGGAGGGATCGGGGGAGGCTCTCGTATTCGACCAGAGCAAGCTGGAAAGTAACAAAAGAACAGCTCTCCACAGAGCTTCTAGTGCCAGAAGCTGAAAAAAGAATGCATCCGTAAATGCGGGCCGGGCCATTCATTTTGCTTTGCCAGTTCTTTACTAGTTGGGAGGTGCAGGGTGACATCTACTCGGACTGGATCTTTCACCCCATTTGTTGGATCTCGTTTGTGTTTGGGTTGGGGGTTGTCAAGAGACACTCCTATTCCCTGCATTGCTGGACCTCTGGCTTCATTTTGTGATGATGTCAAATTAAACTGACATGGCTTCTCTAAAAGAATCCTAACATCAAGAGCAAGGGTCAAATTTCCTCTCAGCCATGAAACTCTTTTGGGATCTTAGGCTGATCACTGTCACGGTCGAGTGTTGAACGACATGACAGTGCCCGGCTGCCACTAGCCCAGGTCTCTAGGAATCTTCAAGGAGACACCCTGGGCAGAGCTCTTTAGGTCTTTTCTAACATTATAATGGAATTTACAAAAAGGGAATTATCCCCACTGATTCTCAAAGTGAAACAAAGAGATAGACGTTTAATTTTACAAGAGAAAAAGGGAGAGGGGGACAGAACAACAAACTTGCACTTCAAATGACTAGCTTGGCAGAATGAAAACTATTTTCACAATTAAAACATAAAACATCAAATTGAAGTAGGGGACCACCAGAGTGGGAGCCATCCACATGATCCAAGCAGAACTCCAAGCCTGCCAGCAGTTGGGAAGCCAGCCGGTGCCACGGGGAACTCACCAGAGCCACCCCTGAAAATATCCGAGCCTCGGAACACCGACAAAACAGGACGCTGTAATACTGTAACACCCTCACCGGGACATTAAAAAAACACACCACAAAGCCACTGGCATTAACAAGCGACAGGCGCCAGGCTCGGGAGTCGTGGAAGCGCGGAGCCCGCGGAAACCACCGGAACCCCACCAGCTCAGGAGCAGCACACGACAGTCTAGGGCGGCGTTGAGCCAAACAGGGATTAAAGGAGCTAAGCAACCACAGATCGATAACTTGCTGAACGAAGAGAGAAACTGGGGCATTAAGAGGGACAATGGTTTTTATGAATGAAACAGAATGGCGTTAAAGAGATAGGATGTTTTAAGAAAGAGATGGAGCCGTTTAAAGGGACATGAAGGTTTTTGCTCGGCAAAGGATTGTCAAAGGAACATAGTCCGTCGCACTTTCCCAGAAAAAGTTGCAGAGAAGGTTTGAGGACGTGCATAAAGATGTGTTTAAGGAGGTTGTGTCACGGAGGGGAGAGGCTTATCTTTGGTAAAGGGGCTCCAAAAAGGAAGATATTGATCTTTCAGTTTACATGATTGATTCACTCAGTGTCCTGACCCATTTCTCCATATCCATTGTCCTTTACCCCTTATCACAATTCCTGTACTATATGCCAATTCCAACCACACCGGAATCTGTTTGCCACAGCCATTCACACTCAGGCCCCCCTCCCTTCCAACTCAGGATGTCTATTGTCCAGGAGGGGAATGGGGGGGGATTGTAATACTGATGGCTCTGCATACCTATACCCTTTGTATTGGTGTTGATACTGATGTTGCCAACAACACTGATACTTTTGCATGTTTATGTCCTCTTCATGCTGGCACCACAACAGTCTCAGTATTGGCGCTTTTAGCTATCAATACAATCATACCTTGGAATGTGAATAGTTATCAATACAATCCTGTCTCAAAATGTAAATAGTTATTCTTGTTTTGAATGTGTCAACACCACTGTGCCTTGTTTTTACTTTGAATATATATAATGGATTTTATTATCTTTCTGGTTTTGATCGCCAATGCTAGCATATAAAATGTGAACCCTGATGTATGATCTCTGCACAAGTCCATACTTTTGACGGTGCTGTTTTAGCTCCTGTGCCCTTTATTAATAAAACCTTTTTGACCATTTTCCATCAAATCCAGTGTTGGTCTCCATTTTGGGGGTTTTGAAGGCATTCACCTTTCTTTTACCTTTCTTTTCTTTTTTTAACGGCGTTCCGTGCGCTGCAGCGTAGAGTCATGCCAGCCACACGACCACGGAAGCTCCTCGGACAAAACTCCTGCTCTACAGGCTTTGAAACAGAGATCAGCACCGCCCCCTACAGTCGGTCAGGGCTAGACCATTCGGTGGTGGGGAAACCTTTACCTTTTAACCTTTCTTTTAAACCAGGCTTGTTTTCCTTGGGTGTTGTAACCTCCTTCCGTGCACGTCTGCGAAACCCTCACCTCACCTCCAGAGCCTCGGTCTCTGACGGTTTCTTAAAGGGGCCAAGACAACAAAATGGTTAATGGCTAACACAATCCTCAAAGCCTCCCTACCCAACTCATATATTTGAACTACAAAAAGGGTGGACAAGTTCAACCCCCAATTTAGAACCTTGTTCTTTTTCTTACTTGGTGAGTTCTTTTTGCACCCTAACTCACCACCAAACCAGTATTTAGTCCTTCTCTCCTACATCTAAACCAGCAAGCATTTATCTTTCAGCTGAAGCCCATCTCCCATCCTAATTGGATACTACCCATGTACTACTTTTCCTTCTTCATTTAAAAGTAAATTTTTCTACTTCACTCCCAAAGATGCAGCACAATTTCACCACAATCACTATCTGTCAGTCTAATTTATCTCATAGTATTTACATCTGGGTAGGTAGGCATTCACTAATTGAGAATATGTCATACATCCAATCAAGATGGTTCTGCAATAGTTATAGCATAATCCTATGCATGTCTATTCAGAAGTAGACATTATGTGCAATGGAGCTTACTCCCAAGAAAGTAAGGGCAATCCTAAACACAAGGCTGCAGTCCTATGCACACTTACCTGAGAATAAGCCACACTGAACACATAGGATGATGCTGTAAGTCAAGATGGCAAAAGTGTTGTTTTTACTTGGGAGTAACTATCATTTAATTCAGTGGAACTAGTTTATGAGTAAACATGCTTTCTGGCTGGCTGGCTATTGGCTATAGAATAATTTTCTCTTTTCAGTTAGAAGGTTGATTGTTACTTTCTCTTCCACTTAAAGAGGGTAGGAATGGAAGAGATAAAGAAAATAAGGGACTAATGGGAGTAAATAAAATTATATATAAGGCTTATACTTTGGTTATTATTTCATTCTAAACATTGAATAACTAAAGCAAATGGTGGAGCAATCCTGACCTTTAGTTGAGCTGGCACAGCTGTCCCCCGTGGGCTCAGAGTGTTGCAAGTGTGTCATAAGGTACTTTTGTATGTACTCAGAGCTGGCTGGACTAATGCAGGTAAGTGTGCACCAGGGCATGGTGACTAGGAGAGGGTGGCGGAAGTGCATGATGGAGGCAGGAAGGGAGCTTTTTGGGTGGGGAAAGGGTGGAACTGGGGGAAGATGGGGCCTGGGAGGGGGTCGGATCAGCAGAGGCCTCATATTCTAACCCTCTGAACCCAGGTTAGGCAGCCTTACGTGGGCTTCCCAGATTTGTGCAGGGACAATCCTGGGAGGTCAGAGTGCAGGGGCGCACCTCCAGGGGTGCACTCCCTGCAGGTGCCACCCCCTGTGGCCTTGCACAGCTCCAAAGGGCCACCTGCCCCTCCAAGAAGCAGATGGTGGAACTTCAAAGTGCACCTGGCTGCTCTGACAGGTGGCTTTGTGGCCACTTCTCGGAGTGACCAGTGCATGTGGCTTTATACCTGAGAAGCACCATGGGGTGGCTGGGACTTTATGTGGGATAAGTGGAAAAGTCCCCTTATCCTGAGTAAAGCCCCATGAGGCTTAAAAACAGCATGTTTAATCTGGAGTAAAGAAAGGAAATTTAATTCAAGAATGTAGTTTTATCCATTTTCTATATAGACTAATTTCCTCTAAGCTGGCTGTTTTTAGGAAGGGTAGTTAGCCTCATGGATGATTGAGCCACATCAGTGAACACACAGAAGAACACAGAAGAACACACAGAAGAGAAGGAAAGGGAGTCTCCAATGAATATTCAGTCCCTCGGCCTCTTAGAGTCTCAAAAAGGTCCAGGGCCTGAGAAAAAAATATTCATAATTCAAACACACTAGGAAGTGAGGATCTTCTAATCCCAGTGAGAAACCTGCCTTGTGTTGGAGATTTCTTATTGGTGATGGGGGAAAGCTGAGTAAGCAGCAGATTCTCCCCCCCCCCCACACATGGGTATCACCTCATGGGAACCGCCCTCACCCAGGCTGATGGCTGTTAACAAAGGACACATGAGGCAGAGGCTTGGTAAAGATGCAAAAAAGAAAGGTTTACCCACAGTTCCATGAAATGCATAACTACATCATCTGATTAGGATCAGAGGTACAACTAACACTTGGAAGGCGAGGCCGTGGTGCTGCATTGCCATGAATGGAGGTGCTCGGAGGAGAAGGGAAGGGAATAATGTCAAGGCCACACCCCAGCAGGAATCACAGATAGGACAGGTAAGAAGGGTCTGGGTCACAGGTCATCACAACCCTTAGGACATTAGACTGTCTCCTCTAGACAGCAGAGTTCTGCCAACTCCAACACCTTGCACAATTCATGTTGCCTTCTGTCCATTTTGCTATATGGTATGGCTCTGTTCTCTTGTTGTTGGCATCTCTAATGCTCTAGTCTTAGCTATATATTTTGCTTTTCTGCTCCAGAATCTATTCTTAGGTTATGGCTGAAGGCCTCAGAGTAAGCACACTTAACACAGGAGGATTTACCTCTGTATAAATGTGTGTAAGATACAGAAGACCATCATTTCATGTTATTTTTCTTTGTAAGCTGTACACTTTCCTGGCATGTAATGTATGAAGGAATATGTTTGGGACTTCCTTGTTTCATACAGAAGCAAGATCACCTTTCATCTACCTCAATTTCACTGTTGTTCTATTTAGAGAAGACTTTGTTTAATTCTTAATTCTTTGGAGGTTGTGCATTCCTTCTCTCTAGGGTGGGAATGCTTGCTTAACCAGCTTTAGAAAAAGCAACAAAGAGAGCAACTATCAATGAAGTTATCCACTCCCCAAATCTATGTATGTATATATCCTACTACTGTCATCGACAAAGGACTATAGAAGTATCATGTAATGGTAACAAAGGTTGGGATAATTGGTTTTAAAGAACCATCCTCAGTGATGAGGGAAATGCAGTCCGCACATGTTCAAAGGGTATTAACCTTGTGAATACGTAGCTTGGGGTTCAGATTTAGATCTGCATATTCACCACTGTCCAGCATAATGTTATTTGTGCTAGCCATTTGTGCTACCCATCATGCACATGCACACGATAAAAGGCAGATATGCCAATCTAAACTATAGAATTCGATCAGTGGTCTTCAACCTTCAACCTTTCTCGTGCCATGACCCCCCAATAAAACAAATAAACACACAAACACTTACAGACATACATGCATGAGACTGGGGACCTGCCATTGATCCATCCCCCTCCCAGGACTCCCACCTCTGCCACCACCCATTCCCCACCCCCATAATGCCCTCCCAGTACCATTCACTGTAACCAAATATTAGAGAGTGTAGAACAAGTTACCATGAAAGCCTGGCACTAGTTACCCCGGCTAACAGGGCAAGATACACTTTTTCAAGTGGCGTTCCTCTTATATTTAGCAGGGGGAGAATAATTGTCCCTATTCATCCCTGTGCAGTGTCTTTTCTAGTGGCTGTTGCTGTTGGTGTTCTGCATTTTTTTAGATTGTGAGCCCTTTTGGGACAGGGAGCCATTTCACTTAATTATTATTACTATTTGCCTGTACACCGCTTTGTGAACTTCGTGTTGAAAAGCAGTATATAAATACTGTTGATTGATTGATTGGCACTAGTGAAAGCTATTTTATCACAGTTGCTAAGAACCTGAACAAGAATCACAATGTCCTGGTACTTGAAACTAGATTCCTTCCCCTTTACCTGATGGCGCTCTAGTCCAGTGGTCTTCAACCTATTTCATTCTCATAAGTTGCCAAGACCCTGCAACTGAGGCTTCATGACCCCATTGGGATCCTGACCCCAAAGTTGAAGAACACTGAATTAGATAAAATGACAAATGATAACAAACAAGACATCTGGCTCATCCTCAATGGGAAGTAAAAACATATGCATCACTCCTAAGGCCTTCCTTTATCAGAAGTCTGAATAACTTTGTCATTAGCCAATACAAGAAGGGCCACACATATAAGCATGAACATTGTGACTAGTGAGGCACTCCAGCAGAGATAACTCAAATCAATAATGTTTTGGGCTTACATTAACATGTGTATATATCATACATATTCCAGATATTCTTGGGGGAGGGGAAGGTAGCATACCTTTAATAGTTTTCCTGAAAGAATATTGTGAAATTCTGCATCCAATGGTATATAACATGATGGTATTTTTCTGTAAAACCACAATTTTTAAAAAAAATCGCAATTTTTACATTAAGAGTTGTATTTTGGGTTTTAGTTTTTTGGCCATAACTTTTGATAGAATGAAAGTATTACACTCCGGCTTTTTCATTGAATTCCGGGTGAAATTCCGCACCCAATTGTATATAGCATGTTATCTTTTAAAACCATGATTTTAGCAATTTTGGTCCCTGATGGTGTGTCTCTCTCTCTCTCTCTCTCTCTCTCTCTCTCTCTCTCTCTCACACTCACACACACACACACACACACACACACACACACACACACACACACAC